>JARHVA010001510.1:0-210000 GCA_037957365.1 Torreya grandis | reverse complement strand
GTATCTTGTGTTCATTAACATTTCAATATCTAGCATAGTTATGCTTTCTATCTTTATCATCTTAGTATAATAAATTCATTATATTTTCTATATAAGTTGTAAAAATAATTGGCTTACTTTAGAGATAGTCTACCATCCTTATACCCTAGGCTATCTCTACCCCTTTATCCTTAGATTCCCCTTAATGTATATTTTAGGGTTAAATATTTGGTGAAACTAATTTGTATGAATGCAAAATTTTCTAATTCTTAGGGTTTTTAATTAGCTAGCATCTCATATTTTTGTCATTTTTCATTCCTATTTATATTATTTTGCATAAAACCTAGGCATAGCCCTAAATTTAGAGGTGTGCCTATTGAACACATTAGATTGCCCTCCTACCACCTAAGATGTCTAAAACCAATGAGGAATCTCATCCTATGGATCAGATGATACTAATGTGGAGAATGAAAAACATATTGATGAGGTTATCATAGAATAATATTATGATAATAAAAATCATGAGTATAATGAAACCAATGAGCATGATTAAATAGATTAAGATAAAGTATAATAAATTGCATTGTTTTATGAGCGTATTCATCAAAACCCTGAAGATCTTGATGAAATCCTAAAATCCATATTAGAAACTAAAAAATAAAAAAGGTATATGAATGATCCAAAACTCGAAAGCTTTGGTTGAAATGTAATTCAAGAAACCAGAACAAGATGATTCAAATAATTCTATCTCTAAGAAGAGATGTTTTATTGATAAAATTTGTAGACCCAAACATATGCTTATATTTGAGAAGATATGTCCAATTTCCATTTCAGGTTACATCTTCATTTATAAATGTTTTTAAGGTGGGGGGAGGATGTGTAAGGTCACCAATCTTGAGGGAGATGTATTGGTTCAACTTCCATGATTTACAACAATACAAAATTTGAGGAATTACTTTTTTTAGAAACTTATTATTTTTAGAATACACTACTAAAATTTAAATTTGGGGCACTTACGTTGGGTTTTAGGGGGTCAAAATTCATTAAGTATATCTCCATGCCATCTCACCATGTTCTCCTCATTCTTAGCTTTCCAATGGTTCAAACGGTGAGTCAATTGGAGTAGACCTATCACTTGAATTATTGCCCAAATCATTCCTCCCTCCTTGAGAAATAATGGTCCCAATTACATCAAGATTTGTCATCAAGTGTGGCAATTTTACTTTGATTTGATTTTTGATGCAAAATTGGAATGGAATGTGATTTATGGAACTATGCAGGGCTCGATTGTTCACCATTTCTATCTGACCATCAGTCTATGGATGGAAGGCCATGAAATTCTTTAGCTTGGTATCTATTTGATTCTATTGTTGTGTTGTTTGTGTAGGCAGGGTTGCAACATTGGCCCTTTTGGATTCTTGTGGATTGACGACCATGAGAAAAAATTTCTTGGCACTAATTAGAGAGATAGATGTAGAAGGTGGTACCTCTGGTACCCTGTAGCACCGTGTTCCAAGAGTGAGAGTAATCCTTCAAGTTCTTGATTCATAGATTCCATGTTGATCATACATGAATGGCTAACCAAAGAGTATATCACAAACATCTAGATTGACCACATCACATAAGACCTCATCTTGGAAATGTTTTATTGCATATGAGAGAAGACATTGGTGGGTGACACAAAGGTTTCTCCCTGGACTCAACCATCCAATACTGTATGGATTTAGGTGAGGCTTCATAGACAAATTTAGGCTTTTCACAACATTAGTAGAGATTAAATTCTTTTGACTTCCACTATCAAGAATGAAATGCAGAGGCTTACCTTTTACCCATAATTTAGAGTGAAACAACCTTTCCTTGTCATCTAGCCTTTCCTCGTGGGTATGTGATGAAGAAAAAATAGTTTCGGGCTCAACATCTATAATCTCTTCTTCAACCTCTTTGACTGTAGGGTTTGTATGAGGTAGAGAAGTGGATGTTGAGGATTGTGACTCAGAAAGCAGGGACTTGATGGCTCGACATTCTTCTTTGGAGTGAGTTCCAAATTTGTGATAATCACACCACTTCCTAATCTTTCCTTCCTTTTGCTTCCAATTTTGGCCTCGTGTTTGACCTTCTTTATCACTTTTCCATTTTGAAAGCTGACTCTTTGTATTCATTCTTCCATGTTTCTGCTCAATTTTTACTGTGAACTTGTACGCTTCACCAAGGGTTTCCAAATTGAAGAGTTCCATTTATCCCCATATGTACCATTGTAGTTTTCCATGGTATTTGAGAACCTTGTGTTTCTCACTTTATTGGATGCCCAATATCGTAGATAGAGAATGAAAAATGTCAGTGTAATCTTGAACAGACTATTCCTTACCTTGGTAAAGTTTTTGCCACTCTATATATAGATCTTCATATACTCTAATGGGGTAGTATTCTTCCTTTAAAACTTCTATGCAATCATCCCCGGTAGATTCTGTCTCAAGGCCAATATCATCTGCACTGAATCTCTTTTTGTACACTTCCCACCAATTTTTGATAGGCAATGATGCTTTCAATAGAGCAAAAGTGATCTTCTCTTTATCGGTGAATTTATTTATAGAAAAATAAAATGACAATTGATTCAACCAATTTTCTATTGCATCAGCATTATTTTGCCTTCAAATGTAGGGATATCAAAATTCACTTGAACCTTGAAGGGTGTTGGGGCATTGAAAGGATGTGGGGGTGCGAATAAGGAGCCATAATTTCCCATTGAGATTTGTTGGAAAATTTGAGAAAATTGTTGTAGCATCTATGCTTTCTAATGTTGAAGGGATTCATTCACCATTTCCTTGAAAGGATCGGATGTCTCAGTGTTGTCCACCATTTAAAGTCATTTGGAGCGAATAGGTGGATAGTCTGCTGGTTCTATTTTCCACCTAAGCTTCTTGTAATCTGACCTCATCCTTAGGATCATACACTCTAAAGGAAAACTGATTTGATACCACTGATCCAAAACTTGAAAGCTTTAGTTGAAATTTAATTCAAGAAACTAAAACAAGATGATTCAAATAATGTTATCTTTGAGAAGAGATGTTTTATTAATAAAATTTGCAAACCCAAACATATGTTTATCTCTGAGAAGAGATGTTTGATTTCCATTTTGGGTTACATATTCATTTATAAATTTTTTTAAGGTGGGGGGAGGATGTGTAAGGTCACCAATCTTGAGGGATATGTATTGGTTTGACTTCCATGATTTACAACAATACATAATTTGAGGAATTACTATTTTTAGAAACTTACTATTTTTAGACTGCACTACTAAAATTGAAATTTGGGGCACTTAAATTTAGTTTTTAGGGGTCAAAATTCATTGAGTAAATATCCATGCCATCTCACCATGTTATCCTCATTCTTATCTTTCCAATGGTTCAAACGGTGAGTCAATTGGAGCTACGGTGCAAAAGTTATGGCTCCCAAAAGTTCTATCATCAATTGGGGTAGATCCATCACCTGAATTGTTGCTTGAATTGTTTCTCGGATCAATGAATAAGTAGGTCTATTTATTGATCATGTTATTTGAGCTATGGGTCATACCCATATACCAATAACCCTCCCCTTGAGCACATGACTATTTCATACTTGTAATGGGGGCAGGGGATATGTATTTCATCATTTGTTCCCTCAAACTACTATTACCACATCTTACATGGGAAACCAAAATGCTTCAAATCAAATATTTATTTTAATGCTTATATCTACCCAGCCTATTGGTACATCTCCTTTTGTGACTTCCCAAATATCTAACCTTAAAGACCAAAAGATGCAATCTCTTGTCTAGACTTTATAAACTTGTGCAAACTAAGGTTACAAATATTGAACAAAATTCTATGAAATCTCTTTATGTTATTGATTTACAAGAGGTGTTGCATAATCATATTTCACTAGAGATATACTTGAACCCTTTTTTAACTAGCTTTGTTACACCTAAGATCACATTTTATGATGAAAAAGGTGATCCTGAAAAACATATTTGATCTTTTCATGTGGCATGCCTTGATTATTCCTCCAATGATAAAATTTTGATCAAATTATTTATTAGAAGCCTCAAGGATTATTCTCTGAGATGGTTCTATGATTTACCAACTCAATCAATAAACACCTTCAAACCCCTTTTGGATCAATTTTTGGCACACTTATCCATTAACATTATTGAAAAGGTTTCATATCCCTAAGTAAAAATCAAATAAAGAACCAATGAACTAGTCAATGAATATGTCTCAAGGTATAAAACAATGCTAGCTAAAATGACCAATCCAATGGTAGATATAGAGCTTCAAGATATTTTCAATAAATTTTTTCTTGATCCTTTATATGAGTCTATTATATTCAAAAAGTTCAAATCTTTCAATGACTTATGCCAAATTTTTCATAATCATGAAATGAAACTTGTCTCATTGAATAAACTTAAGCATGCAACAAACACACCGACTACATCTACATACAATACCAAGTTTACTATCACACCAAGTTATAAGATCAAACCTTTCAAGCCTAAAATAAAATCACCACTATTAATGTGGTGTCATAACAACCTAATAATCTTATCTTATCTAATGCACCATGGATATAGTTTACACACTTAACCAAGTCTCTTGCTTCATTACTCCTATAGCTTGTAGAGTGTCACCTTATATCTCTCCCTTATAATATAGAGGTTGATATGAGTAAACCTTTACCCAAATGGTATTATGAAAATGATAATTAAAACTATCACCAAGGCCTTGGGAATTCTATGAACATATGTTTTACCTTGAAGCAAAAGATTCAAAACCTAATTGATGACCAAAAAATTACATTCAATAATCCTCCGAAGGAATGAGGTTTAGTACTTGGTGATCACCATAAATAAAAAATATTTAAAAATAATTTGAAAGATAATTTAAATAAGGATCTATAAGTAGAATCACATATAATGTGCATCCCCCTTTATCTCATCATGATCATCCATTGGATTGGATTATTGGTACTTATATGCAGCATACACCTTTAATGGTTCAAATACCCTCCATTAGTTTTGATGTGTAGACACTATTTATGAATTATATAACACCTCAGTCTTGTACAATTGGAAAATACATATCATAGATGTACCTTTATCTTCTAGACCCTTTCTATTTCTAAAAAGACTGCATACACTATCTGTATGTCTAATTGCTTATCTCTTAGTTTGACCAATGTAATTCTAATGATCCACGCCTTCTACCTTGACCAAAATATTATAAGCTTCCTTGTTTTATATCTCTACAGGTTCTATAGTTTCACCTAATTTCCAACTACCTAGACACTTGCATCCTAGTTAGACACCTACATCGCCATAAGTGTCATATTCCAATACAAGTGTCTAGTACCCTAAAGTCATCTAATTTGAAAATGGAACATATTCCTATGGTTATCCTAAGAGATTTAATGTGAGATATTCACCAAAGGGACTGGGATAAGTATAATATCAACCCTAATTCATTTCTCACCTATAAAATACATGGAAACACCTAGCAACTCACAAGGAAACTTACTAAAATAATTTTATCAAGCACTCATGTGAGAAAAGCTTCCCTATTTACTCCTATTTCCATATCAGTCATAGGGATAACCCATATATAGGTATGAATTACTAAAGGATAATTACATGAGCCACATTTTCCAAGTTACAATCCAGGCCACTATTTTAATTATTTATCACACATTGCATGATTCACACACAAGCCAACACATAGGGGATAACTACAAAAGGTTGAGGCCCTCTTCAGAGTATTGGTTTTTTATGAAGTTCCCATTGACATAGGAGCATTTGGGGCAACTTGACACCATGTGCACACTAACCATTTTTTCCCACAACCAATATGAAGATGATAAACTAGGGATTTAATATTTACCAAGGAGCAAGAGTCCATGATACAGATCTAAATGCACTAGAGTGAAGGTGACATAGAACCTAGAAGCATATAGGTGATTTCATCCAATTTTAGTAGGTATTTCATACTAGACACCTAAATCCAAGTTAGAGAGTAGCATTGATGTAACCATCCTAGGTTGATGCAAGTGTTTGTGACTAATGAGGTATTATTTATAGAATCAGATGGTTGTTCTAGATCTGGTCCATTTTATGCCTATTCCAGATCTAGACTTGTATTAGCATCAAAACCAACTAAGTATAATTTTCATTATTATTTTAATATCTAACATATCTACACTTTTTGTATTTACCATCTTAGTATAATAAATTTAGTATATGTTCTATCTGATTTTTGTAATAAATTATCTTACTTTAGAGATAATCGACCATCTTTGTGCCTTAAGCTATCTCTACTCTTTCAACCCATTAATAACTACTTAAGAAAATTATTACTTATTTAAAAATTATTTATAAGGGGGATATTCCTTCAAATAAATTCATTGAAACACCCATAATTCCCACATTCCCAAATAATATCCCCATTATCAAGGGTAATGATTCGTTTCCCCCCTCTTCTGACATTCTAAATTTGTGAAAGGTTAAACAAAACATCATGACATCTTTACTAAACATCCCTCTAATACCAATTGTTATATCTTTATAAAAAGTGAATGAACCATGCTCTTCAAATGACATACCAAAGGTACTAAAATTTAAAGATCCAACACCATTACTAAAGTATCCTAAATTCAATGATTTAGAACTTGCACTTATTATCCATGAGGATGATGATACTCATATACCTAGATTTGAGAGAGGTGGTGGATTAGAATAAATGATAACACATATGCCAAGCACCACCATTCCAATGTAATGTCTTATTTCTATGAGGAGAACTATTAGGGATCTTCAAAAATAGGTTTCTATACTTCAAATACAAATGGCTTTCTATAATACTAATGAAAATGTTACCTCATTCAACAATCAACCCCTTGCACAATGTATACTTGAATATCCTTATCCATAATATTTTGAACTACCAAATTTACCTCTCTTTGAGTCATATGGACTTTGACCACATGATTAACTATGTGCATTCCTTTGGTCAATGGGAAAAAGATGATAAACTATTGATAAAAGTATTCCATATGAACATTTATGATGAGGCTCATAATTGGTTCTATAGCCTACCAAAAGGTTCCTTAAAAAAATTTGAAGATTATTTCTTCATGGATTTCAATATCCATAAGGTGCCAAAACTTGCATTTGAAGATTTACAAAATTTAAAACAACATGATAATGAATACCTTTAAGATTATATTATTTGATTCAAAATTACATCATATGAGCTAACATTTGCACCTTCAGATTTGGAGTTACAATTAATTTTTAGTAGAGGTCTTATTTATCCATTGAAAGAAAGATCATTTCATAAAAAATATGAGTCATTTATGCATTTATGTGTATGTGCATCCATATGCTTCATTCATACTTACTCATCTAAAGGATATTGACATATACCCTTCTAAGTACCAAAGTTTATTCCTCACACAAAGGAGGGAGATGAATTATCAAATGAACATTATGAATAAAAATGTGGAGTTCCTAATATTTATATGGGAGCTATACAAGGTTTACTCAATATGGAACCAATCCAAGGTCCACATCCTATACAAACACCCCAAGGTGAACAATGTAAAAATCATCCATACCAAAAATATTTGACAATCACATTATTCATGTGTGGTGAATATTTTTGGTGTAACCATAATGATTCTATAAAAATAAAAACTACTTGAAATATAAGATGCTTACAACAACTTGGTTTTAACATAAAAGACTTACAAAATAAAGGAGATTGGAATGATTGCCTGAACCACATAACTTTATCAGTTGCTTGTGGTACTAAAGTGATTCAAACATGGGTTTGGGTTATGACACAAACATATCCATATGAATTTACAATGGGCACTCTTTGATTATATAAAATGGAAGCATAAATTGACCAAAATCTACAAGGTATTTCCTTTTCTCATGAAGGAAAATTGATCCATATTCTAAATGATAGTATTGGTTCTTCTACTGCACATGTAAAATGTGAGGAGGAACATTCCATGTACAATTTACACTTATGTAACCATGATCCATACAACATAAAATGTCCAACTTTATGTTACAAGGTCTCACACATTTCAAAAATACTAAAAAAATAAAAGAACTTCAAAAACCAAAAATATGTTCAACATTTACATATGTTATTATCTCCTTGGCATATATGTTGTTTGTTCCATGTTGGTAGATGTAATATTAGTATTTACTATATACACATGTGTTTCACAAAATTTTTAAGTCTGATTTTGGCATACACCGATATATGATCTATGCACTTTTGAATTTTTGGCATTCCCTCTGCTGACGTCACCATAGTGTTAGGGGCATTCATCTATTTGATCTTAATACACCTAAGTTATATCATTAAATGGTCAATTTACATTATCATGTCTAATATTATATTCTACACAATCTTTTATCGATGCTCATATCTTTCACAATGCACTTGATATGATATGTACATAATGTTTTTTCTAACACATATATCCATGGACTAGTAAGCTATGTTTATATTGGTTGATTATGCTTTTATGTATGCACTTCCTTGAGTGTCTTGCCTTGATATTTTCTTATTTTTTTGAACATTTGAATATTATACATTGTTTACACACCATGTGCCTTTGTTTGCCTCTTTTCCATTTTAATATTACATTGCTTATTGCATGTTGACATGAATATGTCATTTCTTGATTTGTGGACATCTGAATAACTCACATCCATTCTATTGTGTGGAATTTGAACATACCCCTTATTTGTGGTCTCCTTGCACCTTTGTATATTGATTTTATTTTTGATTGCTCTTATGTATGTGCTTGATTGCTTATTGAGCTTGTAATATTACTATCTAGATGTTTTCATGATCTATGTCATGCATCTTATGACTTGTCATGATCACATTCTTCATGATTCAATGATATATCTACCTAGACATGTTACCTCTATATGATACATGAAAAATTTATAGTTTACATAATTATCTTATCCTTTTGAGGTAAGGTAACTACTAGTTGATACTTGCCCTCAACTCAAAATGGGAGGCATATTAGTGGGGGAATACCATAAAGGAACTAACTACACATTACATCAAAAATTCAAATTAGAGTGAGGGAATGTTTTGAAAACATGTTCTCCACACTTATTCAATATGCAACATACCCAAATTATAATGGGGGCATGTTTTCAAAACATGTCCTCCACATTGGCACTTACACCAGTTATTAGATTCAAATTGCATTGGGTGCATGCTTTTAAAAAATGTCCTCCACATTTACACCAGTTATCAGTTTTAGATTATAGTAGGGACACATTTTGAAAACATGTTCTCCACACTTACACAAATTTTAAATTGGCAAAATTATGTAGTTATATGATTCAAATACACATTTATGGAAAAAGTCTATACATAGTTTCAACATGAGACATATTTAAGGTACACATGTTATGCAATGTGCACATAATATTACAAAAAAAAAAAGTTTTAGATTCCAAACACTTTCAAAGACTATCACCACCCACTAGGTTGGAATTTTATGGACTATATTAAACCAATCTAATACAATAGTTGGTTCACTTTTTGGTATGATTGAGTGATTAAATCACTTAATATTTCCAAGTTTATAGTTGGAATTAATTACATCATCCATATTCACTAATTTTATAGTTTGATTTGACTTGGTTCACTAACACTCTCCAGTTTATAAGTATGATTGGGTTGCATGGTTGAACTAATATCAAATTCTAGGTGGAAACTCTTCTTTTATCCATGGTTTAGGGAATGTGTCATCAAATATATCTTTCTATATATTTAGATATATGAACTTTCTATATTTGTATTTTTTATAATCTCAATTTTAGTGATTCATAATGATACATCTTTCAAATCAAATTGCCAAAAGATAAGATAGTTGATTTGATACACATCTGTACTCCTAAACCTTGCTCTCTTTCAATTTTAATCATTTTAATGCTTTAAAATTTAAGATAATATGCAATGATTATATATTTTAACATGCCATTGGTTTTATGTCATTCACTATCAAATCACTCAAGTTGGACTCAATAAAAAATGTGTGTTATACACACCCAAGTACACATTTATTTCTTTTAAACTAGAAATTTCATTAGTAAATTAAAATAAGGAAAACTATAGACATTATATTTGAACTATATAACACCTTAGTCTTACACACTTAGAAAATACATATCATGGATTGACCTTCAACTTCTAATCTTTTCCCGCTACCAAAAGGTCTACATACATTATATCTCTATGTATAATTTATTATCTTTTAGTTTGAATAATTCCATTATTTTGACCTATGCCTTATACCTTGCCCAAAGTTTCATAACTATTATTCTCTTCTATCTCTAGAATTTATTGACCTACACCTATTTTCTAACTACCCAATGACTTACATCCAAATCAAATGCCTACATCGATGCAAGTGTCCTATTCCAATGTAAGTCTACAATGCCCTAATGTCATCTAATTACAAAAGAAATGTATTACTATGGTTGACCTAATTAATTTAATGTGAGATATTCCCTAAAAGGATTGGTATAAATATAATATCAACCATGATTCATTCTTCACTTATAAAAGACCTGGAAATACCTAACAACTCACAAGGCAACTTACCAAAATCATTCTATCAAGAACTCAAGTGAGTAAAGATTTCCTATTTTATCCTATTTACATATCAGTTATAGGTGTTGTACCCTAACACACACACACCTCATTTTAAAATTCAAATAGGGACCTACTGTTTGATTGAATATCCTAATTTGAGGTATTATGAACCAAAATTATACAACATGGTTTTTGAAAATCATAAACCAAAAGTCATTTCAAAAATTTTAGTGTGTTCTAAAGTTAAAAAAAGATGAATCAAAGCTATAAATAAGCCATATTCATGATTAATTTTTTCCCCTTTGATTCAAAGCTTCTACATACTTATGTGCATGATTAATTTATCATTGAGTGACTAATTAGGATGACATGTTTATTTTTAGTTGGTTCTTTGCCCCTGTTTTATCTTAAATAGGTTATTTCATACTTGATTTTTACTTGGAACACTCTTGGGATCATATAATTTTTCCACATGGTATTATTATACTAATCTAGAGCCCAAGTAAATAATATAAGTCATCAAGAAAGTGGAGTAGTGAGTATCATCCACATGTCATCATCCCACTAATTTGATGGTGACATCACCACAATGTCATGTATGGACTATCTTGAGAAGTAGAGCAGTGAGATTCATCCATGTGTCATCATACTGCTAACTTAGTGGTGATGTCAACATCATTCCATGTATGGACTATCCCAATCAAATAAATCAGTGAGAACCATCCTCATGTCATCATCCTACTAACTTGATGGTGACATCATTATAATTTCATGTACTATCTATCTTTGGTAAGTAGAGTAGTGAGATCCATCCATGTGTTATCATCCCACTACCCCAATGGTGACATTAGTACGATTTTATGTATGGACCATCTTGAGTAAGTAGAATAACAAAAGCCATCCACATGTCCTCATCTTGTTAACCTAATGATGACATCATCATAGTTTCATGTACATACTATCTCAATCAAGTGGAGTAATGAGATCCATCTAAGTGTCATCACTTCCCTAATCTGGTGGTGATGTCAGTGTAGTCCCATATATAGACTATCCTGAGAAATTAGAGTAGCGAGAGCTACCCATGCATCATCCCACTAACTTGTAGCCAAAAATAACAAAGTAAAGTAAGCAACAACTTAGATATGAGTGGAATAATGACACTTAAACACGTGTCCCTCAACCACATAAATGGATAACAAATACATGAATGCCAAGCTGAAAGTGTTGAAAAAAGACATCTATCACATTATGCTGACTAAGCACCCGAGGGAAGGCAAAAGAATCCACATGGAAATAAAAGCTACATAAGTTGGTTTAATGAAATTCAAATCAAAAGAATAAAAAATGAATGGAGAAAAATCTATTTCTATAATTAATTCACATGAATTGGTGAATTAACACATAAAATTATCATGTTTAGCACATTGAAAGCAATATAGTTCAAATTGCCACATTCCATCTAATCACATTGCCTTATAGATATCTAGATCAAACCATGAATTCAAAGTTTTATTGTAAACTATGAATCCAAGATTCCATTATGACCAAGAGCTTACATACTTTTCACAATGTAGGCATTTTTTAGACTATAGGTTAAATGGATTCTTTATATCACACTCTAGATCCTTATACATATTATATTATATGAATGAATGAATACACTGATACATCATTTAATCCAATATCTCTCAATCATTATTTCAAGTATTACTCTAATATTTTGGATGAGGTTGATGCATTTGAGCCATATAGGGTTGAAGAATAGCTTTCAATTTTCACATGAAGGTTTAAGGATTACTTGTTAGTAATAAAAGTGGTTAGCCTCCATAATGTTGCATCCAAAATAGAGGTAATTCCCTACATTGACATGTTATTTGATTATTTGTGAATAAGAAAATCTCTAGAAAAATATTACACTTTAGGTTAAGCAAAAATTTAACAATGTACATAAGTGGCAATGATTTTGAGAGGTATTATAGACTCCCTATGCCTAAAATTACCTATATGTAGGATATGGTGAATTTATGGCTCCTTAATAACAACATCAACAAAAAGTTTTAATAATGAGATGGAAATCCAAGCAATTTTATAGTTTAAGGCCCTACTTCAACTATCTCCATTGTCATCTATATACCAGGGGTGAGAATTTCCATGCCCCTACTAAATAGAATGTATGGTTTCTCAACCATTTATTATGTCAATGAAATATGGGTCCCTTTTTTGGACATTAATTTGAACTCTAAAAAAATCATAGCCTTGGGGGAATTATTATCTCTAAATTTGTTCTCCGAATCATAAATCTAGGAAGTTTTTTAGAAGGCAACTTCTACATGATGTCTTATGTGGTAGATGTTGTCACTACAATTATGCATTCATCATATGAATAACCTTGGAAACCATATGAAGAATACCCAAAGAATAAAAATTATGATGAGTTTAATGTTCTCCATGTCCATAGGTTTAGAAAACATATGAAAATTTTGATTGAGATTGATTTAACATTTTAAGGTTTAACTATATAAATCTTATGTTTAGATTAAAGGGTGATGTCTAAATCAGTTAAATAATATGAAATAATTAAGTACTAATTTATTATATCATTTCAAATTCTTTGAATTTCTAAAAATAGTAATAAATAGGCTTAAATATAAACTTATTTGAAAAGTGACTGTCATGGATGATCTGGGTTTTAAAAACTAAGTTCTGGATAGTTCTTAGTGTCATCAATAGGATTCTAGTGTCTATTTGCTCACTAGATAATAGTAACCCATATGGATAGTAGCACCATGTTGGTGTAGTTTCCTCAATGTGATGGTAATGTTCCCTATGTGGGATTATTATTATTTTATGTGAACACCTACACCTATGTTTTTAGGTCATCTTATTGTATACATGAAACCTAGAGCTCTATGTTGTGCTTGGAAAACCTAATTTAATGTGAAACCCTAATTCTCCTTGTAATTTATATCTCCAAGAATCTAAATGTAACCATTAGTGTTTGGTAGGGAGTACACAGGGTACTTAAAGCAACAACTATAAGTCTAGAAGGCTCAAGGCTTCTATGGGCTACTAGAGATCTATATAGGTTATCGATACCATTTTATAGCTTGAACCAAAATATAGAAAGACTCAAAAACTAGGTTAGGGATATCATGATCAAGCACATAAAATATTCAGGTATCTCTAACATGTATAACCATAGAAACTGAGTAGCTAAGACTAGAAATCTACTTGCATACAAATTATGAAAATGATAATGCTGAATAAAGAGAGCTATCAATTAATGCATAAAATTAGAAGAAAAGACAGTTTCAAGCCAAATGAAATAAATTTTAGGAAGTAAAAACATTTTCAATCAAGGATGAAATAGCATGCCTAATTAAATCCTAAGTTAACTCTTTATTCTCAACACTATTATTTCTTAATAATGTAACTTTTTGGTTTAACAAAAGAAGAAAATATGTATGAGAATTGTATAGATTATTTTGAGCATTTAAGATTATAATATGCAATGATAAATGTTTAAAAAACAAAAATGAAATGTAATGGAATATATTTCAAACAATGAAAGATATTCTTAACCATATACAAATGCAAAAACTTCAAAAACTATCCTAAATAATGCCCTAAATAAGCTAAATCACTAAAAAAATCAAAACCTAAAATATATGATAATGTAAACAAATAAGAATTTTAATTTTCATAGAAAAGTTACGTAATATCAAAATAAAAATTATTATGTAGACTTTCTACCAACCAATTATCCAAGATAGTAAGAAATGAAGGAGGAGGATCAGGTTGTGTGTGAGTTGAATCCAAACCAAGAGCAAAAAGTAGTGGAATAGGTGAAGGAGAAGCTACCAACTATGAGAGATCCAATTTAAGGAGAAAAATAAAAAGTGAAATAGAGTCTTAAATGGGTTAGGAAGAACCAACAAGCTTTAAGAACACTGTAGAGAGTAATGTGAATCACCAAAATGAACTATAGAGTAGTAGGGCATCCCCTACCATAATAAAAGCTAAGTATGCCAAGAATGAATTAGGTGAGTTTCAAGAAGGCACAAAATATTTGAGAGTGATGATCAAGAGAGAATATTAGAGAAAAAATTTAGGAGAGAGAGGATAATGAATGAGGAAACATCATATAAGGTAACCCTAATCTGCTAAAGACCAAAAAGTGATCATTTGTAGCTGTTAGGAACAAATTGGCCCCTTTTTTATATGTTCTACCCAAGATACAACCTAAACCACATATTTCTTGAAGGAAACATGTGGAATAGGCTATGGGTTTCCTCCCTAAGCTGTGGCTTGGGTCAAATGTCCACCCTGAGTGGTCAATAGGGCTTTAAAAGGGCCCTGGGAGGTGTTTAGAGGGTCTATCAGTGTGTAAAAGAGAAATAAGATGCTAAGGATGTCTAAGGGATGGATATATGATGAGAGAAAGGTCTATACAAGTATAAAATTTCTTAAAGTGAGATAACTAGGTTCAGTAGTCTACAAATGAGCTGATGTGTAATCATAGGGAGGAGTAGGGTCATGGGAAGTATGATAACATTTACCCCTCAAGTACAAGCAGTCGATGTTCAAATGAACAAGAAGTGTTATGTAGTACCTAGAAGCCACATAAAAGAAAAGGAAATAAAGAACTAAAAATATAAAAGAGAACATTGCATGCACTTACCAAATAAGGATGGTGATAGAAAAAGTCAATGACATGATCTATGGGTGAGAGTGCAAGTGTTGCATTATCCACATCCAACTCTAGCTCTAACTCTAGCTCCTATGAAGAAGGGACACAAGTGATATCAAATCAAATCGTATAATATAGAATGATATTCACTAGAGTGTTAGCTCTATTATTCTCCCCATGAGGGATATGTGTGACCTAGATGTCCTCAAAGGAGGAGAGTAAATCATGTTCCTCCTCAAAAAGGGAGAGCAACTTAGAGCTAAGGATGGACTAGGCACTGGTGAGATGAGACATGCCTAAGAGTGAGTCAAAGAATAACTACACATAATACATGCCTAGAACATGAGTGTCAATCAAATCACTGATAATTGGGTGATACTCAATTGCATTGATCATCTCATTAGTAAGGAGGTAACTAGATACAATAAGATCATAGTCCTATGGATCATCGATAATCCAAGTGACAATGATGGATCTTGGGTTTCCTCAACTTCCACCACTAATATGAATCACCACTAAGAAGTACATCATAATAGGGGTTAGGGATACAAGAGGATGTTATAGAAGAATCATCTCAACATGGAGCAGGACAAGTGAGTTATATAAGGGAGATAAATTACACAACCAATTCATAATTAAGGGGTGAAGACCAACACTGACTATGGGATGAGGTGACGAAGGATGGTAGGATGTCCATGAAGGAATGAAGACTGGTTAGTGAAGACCAGAGTAAGTCCTAGATCAACCATAACCATACTCTCACACCTAAAAGATCCATAGTGAAAGAGGGAGAGGGAATCAATAGGGATTGACTATATGAGCTGAGAAACTAGTGACTGAAAGAAGAAGAGAGATCAACTTCTATCCCAAGGTGTATCTGGCAAGGAGTACATGGGATCGATAGGTTAGAGGACTTGGGGATATAAGAGACCAAAATGGTACAAAAATAGACCCAAAGAGGCTTAAAAGAGAGAAACAAACTCTACCATTACATCTGGAATAGGCCAAAACCCCCAAGATAAAGGTTTAGTAGTTCTAGGAGTAATAACATGATGAAACATAGGCTAAAAAAAGGCAAAAAGAAGGCTTTTAGCCCAGGCCATATCTTGCCTAGGAAAACCCATGGCTTGAACCATTTCCAAGATATAAGAGCCATATCTTAGCCCACGACTAGGTCATGGATTAGCCTAGAAACCTGCATCCTAGGCTAGAAAGGGCCAAAAATAGGCCTAGGGAGCCTGGTAGGGCCCAAAACTTGCCTAGAAAGGAGCAAGAGGGGGGAGGGACAATAAAAACATATTGGTTAAAAACATTTATCTCATTATAATACATATATTAATGATCTAGGGTCATGTTTCTCTCTCATATATATGTGAAGAGGATTCAAAGTAATAGAGGCAGTAAAGGCATCTTATTCGATAGAGCTACCACCATTGTGTGGGGGCTAATCAGGAGAGAGTGTCTTAATGCTAACCATAATGAGAGTTGAGGAGGGGTGGTAGGATTCCCATGATAGATTAATAACAACTAGAAAAGGATGAATAAAGTCATAATCAACCACAACCACTAACCCATACCACCTACAAGAACTACAAATAAGGAGAGAGGGATTTGGTAGAGGGTTAACTATGAGCAAGTAATAACATGACCAACTAAAAGAAGAAAAAGACTCTACTTCTATCCAGAGGTACATCTAAGGAGGAGTGCACAAGCCAAAATGGCCATATAGACTCATAGGGTTTGACATTAAATGTCAGGAGAGGGGAAATTGACTAAATGGGGGTCTGAGGAGGGTGTTCTAGTAAGCTTTGTGGCTCACAAAAGCACCATAGGCCTACCCCCAAGGGTAGGACACTAGTTCAACCTAACTAGAAGTATGCCCTCAAGTCAAGCCACTTCTTAGCCTCTAAAGATGCCAAATAATAGGGAAAAGGTATGAAGAAGGAAATAGAGCATCCATATCTTTAGGTTCACTAGTCATGACTAAAAACCCAAGAGTAATGAAGGTGGGGTCATTATTGGTGAATGAGACCTATGAACCCAAAAAATTGAGATGATGGTGATGCATATGATGCATGGGCATGAGATTATTATAATCTCCCCTCTCATTGATTAGGTATCATTCTATATCATGGATGGAATAGCACTCAAGATCAAACTCAACAACTCTATCAATCTCCATAGGAGATGCATTGAGAGAGCTGATACTCTGATGGGAGAAAAACAAAGAGAGGGGAAGCTCAACATTTGGGGAGACATCTTGAAAGAGGTTTTTGAGAAGGGAGGATCCACCTTAGATATGTATGATAGGAGAGGGAGTTGGAGAATGCATGCCAGACTCTAAAAGAGTGAACATTGATTGGTACTCAACCATATCAAAATTCTCATCCTTAAGCAAATAAGATTAAAAGGTAAGAGCCTTGGGTGAACCCATAGAGCCCCACAAGGAGATAGATAATGCCTTATTAGAGGGATTTATCTTAGCATAGATAAGCTCCTAGAGATCTAAGTCTACCTTAATGGTATGAACCTCACCTTCATGCATGAACTAGACCATGTGAAATGTGGTCAACATGATGACTTGCATGGTAGCAGTCCAAGGATGAATAAGAATCATATTGTATGAGAGATCCAAGTCTAACACACAAAACTCAATCTTGAATATCTTAGGGCCAAACTTGACTTTAAGTTTCACATTTCCCACTTACACAACCATGTCATTTTTGAAATCAAAATAATTATGGTGAGAATCAGGGAGCTTCTTTTGACTAATCCCAAGTTCATTAAACACACGTAGGGGCATGATATTCAATGTAGCACCTTCATCAATGATACTCTCTTGACATGATAATCATTGATATATTTCTCAATGTAAAGAAGGAAATGATCTCTCTTTATAAGAACCAAAACATTTGGCAAAGAGGTAGGGTTGAAAGATAACATTGGAAGATGAGGGTGATCATAAATGTCAAAGTTGAACAAAACCTCAACATCATTCCATAATGGGCCCTCATGAGAGAGAATAAGGTCATAAAAGATGAGACCCTTTTGCTCAAGGAAAATGCAAAAAAGGTCTTAAATGGAGATCCAAGTTGAGAGGCCCTATAAATCCTCTATGATGGAGTAAGGATGTTGTCTATTTTGAGGAAGGATGTTATGCCGAAAGTCAAATATGACTTTGGGGTTTCCTATCCCCGTAGACTAGGTAAGATGCCTAACACCACTAGTATCTATGATGGGGTTGGTGACTTGACATAAATGCATGTTGATAAAATAATCATACCTAGTAGAGGCTATATAAATATCAAAAATAACCTTGCTACTCTCAGACTTGGCTTTCAATCTTGGGTCAGCCTGGGAAGAGGAGTTAGAAGAGGTAGAAGAGAAAGAAGGGGAATGATGGACCTTGGCCTTAGACCTCTTCTTCTTCTTTCTTCTTCTCCTTATTATGGTCAATTAGAGGCTCCTTAAACACATTCAACTTGTAGTTGGGTTCTACAAGTGGATAAATCTGAGATAGAGGCAAAGCTTGCATACCATACTTTTGGGTAGCATAATTAACATCATCATGGCCCTTCATCTGATGAAAGTTGCAAAACTTGGTGGAGTCATAAGGAAACACCATCCATGGTTTTGTTGTGCTTGATTCAAAAGCCTTATTTTTAGTTGGATTATTGTTCAAAGTAGTTACCTTATGTCTATCCTTCTTGTCCTTCTTCTCAGGAAGAGAATCAATGACAACATCATTGGTTATATTACAATTGTAATCACACAAAGAGATGAATTTTGGGTGGGCATAGGGAACATGCTCACACACACCTCAAAGAATTTAATATTTAGACACTCATTAATATGTTATATGAGGTGGGATCACACTTGAGAACCTGATGGTGAAACCCCTGCCTCAATGCTCACATGAACATGTCATAAATTTTATAAGCTAAGAACCTTATTATACATGTATAGATGAATGAGCACCACCTAAGCATAAAATTAAAGTTTGAATCACCCTTGGCATATACCATGGAGATAAGTGATTAGATGCCAAGGTTAAATTGTCTAGAGATATCAAAGTACTAGAGGAAGTCATTTAGAAGGAGATGGAAAATAGAGAGAGAATCTAGATGTAGAATCTAGAACCAAATGACAGCTTAGGCTCATAGATAATGAGTGAAGATACTCAACATCATGTCTTCATCCTATTCCCAATCCATATACACCATCATAAATTCCATGATATGCTCTATGGGATTGGAGTCCTGAGTCCCATTGAACTTAGGTAGTTCAAGGATAGGAGTAGGAAGGGGAATAACATGTACCTAAGGGGTAATAGACTCCTACAAAGATCCTCATAGGCCTGGTTGATATCAAGTTGACAATGAGATTTGAGAGGAGGCTCATGGTGTTTATGATGTTGCCTATGCTAATAGACCTCATCACAACTTTGATTGTGAAGGGGATGATGCTAAGGTGGCTCTTGATATAGGAGATGTTCATGCTAGAAATCATCGATACCATGGGGTGGGAAATGACCACAAGAAGGGTACCATTCCCTATAGGGATGATAGCATGATGTGGCATACTCATGGAAATGGTCTCACTAACTTTGGTATCTATGTTTATAATCACATGCCATCAGATGAGGGTCAACTTGAGGGCATTAATTCTTGAGATAAGCATCCCATGGATCTCTAGTCTATAGGTGGTGATCAAAATCAACATGCTCATTTGAGACTCTAAAGGATGGACTAGGAGGATGGGAGGACTCCACATAATGGATATGACTCACTGAGTTAGAGTACCTATGTACCAAAATATGGACATGAGGAGGCTCTTGTTGTAGAGTTTCCTACCAAGAAAGGGGTGGGAAACTGAAATGAGAATTGGTTGAGGCACTTGAAACTTAATGGGTGCGATTTTTATCTTTAGAGGAATCATATTGACTACTCCTAAGTGAGAAGGCTGAACTTCATTCACCTAAATGTGTCTAAAGTAATCATTAATTATTTCATGTATCTCAAAAGGCCTTAGTCATATAAGGGGGTCTTCATCACCTTGAATGAGTGAATGAATCAAGGCATGAGGCCAAGGGGAAAGATCCTCAGATGAATGAAACTCAGACTTGTGAAAAGGAGATCGAGTCTATTGGTTATAGACCTTTCAATCTTGTCCCTTGTAGAATGTGAGATAGGTCACCATGCTAGGTTGAGGGAACCTCCCAGATCCTATGGTATCTATGACATTATATTACAGTCATAACTTACTCATGAGTGAAATCAGGGATAAGGCTCTGAATCTGATGGGACTGGAATCCCAAGGGTGGGAGGCCAACCATGGATGAAATGAAACAAGAGTAACATGGGAGATAACATAAAAGGAAAACACATAAAAAACTATCAAGGAGATTATTACAAAATCGAAGCAGGATAAAATAACCTAAGCAAGAGTTGAAACATAACTAAAAGCAAATCCTAATAGCTAATAGAGGGGAGTTATCTATGAGAGTTATAAATAAGATAGAATTAGCATGAGACCATATGTGAGGTCCCAATAGGTGTGATAGAATATGTCTCCAATAATCTAAACAAAACCACTAATTTTGGCAGGGGGTACACAAGGTACTTAAACCAACAACTAGAAGGCTAGAAGGCTCAAGGCTTCTATGGGATACTAGAGATCTATAGAGGCTATCTAGTTTGACAACTTACACCAAGATATATAAAGACTCATAAACTAGGTTAGGGCTAGTGTGATCAAGCACACAAAGGATACATGTATCTTTAATAGGTATAACCATAGTAAAGTGAGCAACTAAGACTATAAATCTACTTGTATATAGATTATGGAAATGACAATGCTGAATAAAGAGAGCTATCAAGTAATGCATAAAATTATAAAAAAGGCACTTTCAGGCCAAATGAAAGAGATTTTCTATAAAGGGTGAAATATCATGCCTAATATAAACCTAAGTACTCTTTATTCTCAACACTATTATTTCCTAATAATGTAACTTTCTAGTTTAGCAAAAGAATAAATTGTTTATGCAAATTGTATAGATTTTTTTGAGCATTTAGGATTCTATTATGGAATGAGAAATGTTTCCAAAGAAAACATGACATATACTAGAATATATTTCAAACAATGAAAGATATTCTTAACCATGTACAAATGTGAAAACTTTAGAAACTATCCTAGATAATGCCCTAAACAAGATAAATCACTAAAACCATCAAAACCTAGCATATATACTAATAAAAACAAATAGGAATTCCAATTTTCATAAAAATTACCCTAATATCAAACTCAAAAGTATTATGTAAACTTTCTACCAAATGATTGTTTAAATTATGAAGTAATGAAGGAGGATCAGGCTGTGTGTGAGTTGAGTCCAAACCAAGAGCCAAAAGTAGTGGAAGAGGTGAAGGAGAAGATGCCAACTATGAGAAATCAAATGTAAGGAGGATAAGAATAGGTGAAATGGAGTCTTTAAGGGGATAGGAGTAATGAATAAGCTTTAATAACACTATAGAGAGCAATGTGAGTCACCAAAATGAACTATAGAGTAGCAGGGCATCTCCTATCATAATGAAAGCTAAGTGTGCCAAGAATGAACCAGTTGATATTAAAGAAGGTACCAAATCTTTGAGAGTGATGATCAAAAGAGAATATTAGGGCAAAAATGTAGGAGAGAGAGAGGAAAATGAATGATGAATCATGATATAAGGCAACCCTAATCTACCAAAGACTAAAAAGTGATCGTTTCTAGCCATTGGGACCAAATTGACATATTTTTTGCATGTTTTGCCTAGGATGTGGCCCATGACATGGATTTTATGAAATAAACATGTGTCCTAGGCTATGGTTTTCCTCCTGAGCCATGACCTTGGTCAAATTTCCACCCTAAGTGGTCAAAAAGGCTCTGGAAGGGCCCCAATAGGTGTTTAAAGGGTCTATCAGTCTGCAAAAGAGTAGTAAGATGATAAGGATGTCTAGGGGATGGATATATGATGAGGGAAAGGTCCATGTGATATAAAATGTATCTAATTAGGATAATTAAGGTCGGTAATTTGTACATGAGATGATGTGTAATCATAGGGATTAGGGTCATAGGAAGTATGATTACACAAGTATGGCATGATTAATAATTGTATATTCATTGGTAAGATAGGATGGAATCCTCAAAACCCCACTATTAGGAGATTTTACTACATATCAATACTCCAAAGAGGGATCAATCCTATTGTTCTCCCACCTAGTGTTTGATGAAAGTGCAAGTGAATGCTATAATGCGAGTGGGCTTGGATGCCTTGAATGTGATTGAACTTTGAAATCTTTGAAAACTAGGCTTAGATCTATTGTAGATGGTAGTATGTAGAAGTAGGTTAGAATAGGGATCAAATACCTTAATTTTTCTCAACTTGTCTTTGGTTTAAATGTGATTTTGCATATATTTACCATCTAGTAAGGGCCAAATAAACTTATATTTATAGATATCTATAGCTTGTGCATATAAGAAAATATGCTTAGACCAACCTTAGGAGGGGAACACATTTGAAAAATTATATATTGGGAAGAGTTATGGATAAGGACAATAACACCTAGTTGGAGACACTAACACTATGTGGTTATAGTGTCTCAATGTGGTGTTAATGTCCACTTGGAAGATTACTAGAAAAGTAGGGTTGGGATATGAGAAGAAAGTCCTAAAACTATGTTTTGGCTGAATGTAGGTGACTATGGTATGCTTAATAACTAGACAAGTGTGTCTAAGGATATATGATAGGTCTAGGGATAAGCTAAGAATAGGTTAACTTAAGTTACACTCTTATCATCCAATTACCACTTTTAGGTGATTACATTCGGTGCCCCCACCACTGCCACACCCCTCCCCCCCCCCGCCCCCAATTTATTCTAGTAACACAACAAATTGAAATGTATAGTATAAAGGAAAAAAATACCTAGACTTACCTTGGAAGTGAAGCCTATGTAGCTTAGTCTGAGTATGTGAATCTGGGTCTACATATGCAAAACATGATCTAAATCAATGTCATGCAATGAAACATGTAAAAATAAGTCCTTACTTAAAATATGATGAAAAGCAAAATACTATGCTAGAATAAAGTAATCGAGTAAAGCTAAGTAAAGAGAGAGAAAAAGAATGAATACACCTCGTTGGGTATGTAAACTAATACATGAACTTGTTGAAAACTTGTGTGTGTGAGTGTACATAGTGATTATATCATTGAATATATTAGAATGAGTTGATGGCTTCCTCAATCATCATATAGGTGGGTCAAGAATTCAATCTTGTTTTGAATGGGTGGCTTAAAAACTCAAGTAGACCATGACTCCATCATTTCCCACTAGTGTAAAGTAGATGTATTTGTAATTAAACTGCATACAGTGATAAAAGTATCTAACTGAGTAAATCTAACTATGTATATCAGCTTCAAGGCCACTTAGGTATATTAGGCAACTTTGTACCACTCAAGAATACTAACCATTGTGGATGGAGTAAGGCATGAATCTAGTGATAATATGGAATGTGATAGCAAGTGTATATAATAGATAATGACATAAATTTTTCCATTCCATCTAATCAACCTGTGTATAACTGAGTATATAGAAACTATGTTCCCTGCACATTCCCCCAATCTAGTACTCGAGTATACTGAATCTAAGCTAAGTATGTAATGACTGAATCTATGTAACTAAACTGAATGTGGGATTTATTATTCCATGCATGATGCCACCAAATTTGAGCAACTAGTACGAATCTGAGCTCAAATGAATGTATCTAAGAAAAACCTAAACATAAATATCAAACTTGTGACTATATCTATGCAAATATATAATGTACATGATGTACTAGTCTAAATAATCTAGATTATTCTGAAGCTAGGCCTAATGGATAGTATCACCCTATAGTGGATAGTAGTGCTTTGTGGCTCTAGTGTCCCAATATGGGTGCTAATATCTACCTAGTCTAAAGTATGGGTGATTTGAGCTATTATCTAAGTCTCTATTCTATTTTGTGTTTGATTTATGAAATTGAGCCTATGTGCTGAGATTTTATCTGTGAATAGAAAAGTGGGACCCTGATCTCTATGACAAACCCCTGTGAATACCCCCTCTTTTGAGGGTAGCTGTGAAATATATGTAATAACTACCCTATAAATAATTATCTCTACAATTTTTTTTAGCCATAGCATGTGCATAATATTCCAATATAATATATAAACATAACATCAGAATGTAAAAGAATTTGAGCATAAGTAGGTAATGTAAGATGTATGTTGTAATCTAGCATTGCAAAAGGGTGTCAAGATAGATGTATTAAATGTATATAATAGAAAATATAAGTAACTACCTAGGGGGATGGGAATGATATCCATCATGACACCCAAGTAATAAGGGTAGATGCATGAGATCCCTCATGGCATCAAAAATTTGTGTGTGTGTGTGTGTGTGTGTGTGTGTGTGTGTGTGTGTGTAACAAGAAAAATAAGTGTCATGGTGTAGAATCATACAAGGAAGCATATATAATAGAAAAATAGGCACACAAAGGTAGACCACAGGGCCAAAATACAAGGGACATGGGCACATATCACTAAATTTAAGAATGAAAATATAAAAGAACATGTTCAAATGTCCACATACGTAAGCAACAAACAATTTTGCATAGATCCACATAGAAGGACATGTTAAAATGTCTATATATAGAAGCAAGAAAACACGCATAAGGGAAATGAGCAAATATCTAAGGCATATAATATAAAAGTGGCATATATCCAAAGAGCAATGTCATATTTAAATGCCCTCAAAGGTGGAAGAAGCATAGGAAACACATCAAGTCTAATCTAGGAAAACCATAAATGAAAACATGTATAACTATGTAGTACTGATATATGTAAATGATAGGATGTAAATATGCTAAGTCTAATTAGTGATAATTAGAAAACAATATGAGCAATGAATAGCAATGATAAATATCAAGATGTATCAATGTGTAAACTAGAATGTATAAAGTGTAAAGATAGAACTTGGTAATAACAACCATGCAGGAAATGCCCCCAAGTGGGTAGATGTATCAAATGTATAAACTTATCTCAATGTAAATGCCATAGTGGGTAGATAATATCTAGTCTAGATCAATTTAGTGGACTAGAGTCATGTATGAAATCTAAAATCACTCGACAAGAACAAGTGAAGCATATGTGTATGATAAAACTGACTATACTAAGATAACTAAAATATGTAAAATTTGGCAATTAATATAAACGTAAACATAACAATGCATAAAATCTATAGATTTTTTGTGTTCTCAGTAATATTTAAATGTTTTTTATATTATGACATGTTATATTTTTTTCATGTTTTTTGAGTATAAGCTAAGTACAAGTAAATGAAAATAAACTATGTACAGGGAGTGAGAGAGGCAAGGGAGTATGTACAATAGTAGGAACCATATAACTAATGAGTCTCATAAGAGACTCACTATCATTGTGACTTGTGTCAAAAATAGGAATGATAATCTCTCATGTAGTGTGATTGTTATGCTATAGTTCAATGTTGTTGCAGTAGGAATTTGAGTATTGTTCATCATCAGAATGATAATAACCTAGAATGCTAGAGGGAATTTCCTCATACTATGGATTTGACCTTTCTAAGTTATGCTTTGGCATATTGATTATGATTTTACCCTATAAAACTATGTTTGTTTTAGGCATATGGTGTTGTGGAGGCTCTTTTACTAGAAAACCTTGTTTGAGAATGCTTGTTTGATGAGCATGATTTTGACTATGAAACTTAATATCTTAATCTTTTTAAATATGTCCTATGTATCTAGATGTTTTGACTTGATAAATTGTGTCTATGACTGATATGCCTTGGGAGTTTCAATGAATCATAAACCTTGATGACCAATATTATCAACTGATAGAATAGGAAAAGTGATGTCTTAAGCATGTTTTCCCAAACCTTGACCATGATAATCAAACTATTGTAGATATTTATGATCAAAATTATAACATATTGCACATTGAGCCTTATTTTAGAGATGTAGATTTGCTTGATTTATCTATGATTATTGTACTATATCTTGATCTGATTGTGTTTTGTGAACCTTTTATTGTCTTGAGTTGTGTTTTGGTGGCCATTTTTATACTGTTTATGAATTTGACCCTTTTTGAATTGGTATGTGTGATTGTATGTTGTGTGGATGACGTGTCATTGTGTGAGTGATCTATATACATTATCTATTGTATTTTCATTTTCAATTCTAAACTTTAATTAGCGTGGTGACCATGCATTCTATTATATGCACAAAAATAGTATTGAGATATGACATAGATTTCAATTAATATAAATCATCATCTATAAATGTGTTTATGTCTTTTTTGAGTTCATTCTGAATTAAAGGGAACAAGCATGCCAATGAAAGTATTAAATGTTGTAACAAAAAGTGATTTATTTCTTCTATCATTATGGTCATGATTTTATTAATATAAATCAGAAGATGCATGGATCTAAAATATGAGTATAAATAGAAAAGGATACAAACCCTAAGTGTGTCTAAGTTAGGGTTTTAGAATATAGGGTTTATTTGTAATAATTTAAATGATATTTAAATAAATTAAAACCCTAAAATGAAATTGATTTAATTATCTAGGATGTCTAAAAAAATAGAAAATTAGAAGTAGGCAACCCTTAATTAATTGCACAAAAATTGAAATAAATGCAAGCTAGGGGTTGATGCAATATTCAAAGTAAGTTGAGTTCACCAAATGATTTAACCTTTTAGGATTTAAATATGTAAATCCTATGTTTAGATTAAAGGGCCGAGATGTCTAAATTAGTTAAATAATATGAAATAATTAAGCACTAATTTATTATAGCATTTGACCTTATCTGACTTTCTAAAAATAGTAATAATAAGCTTAAATATAAAATTATCTAAAAAGTGATTGTAGTGGATGATTTGGGTTCTAAAAACTAAGTTATGGATAGTTCTAATTGTCATCAACATGATTCTATAACTGGTCTACTCCCTGGATAGTAGTGACCCATATGGAAAGTAGTGCCATTCTAGTGTAGTGTCCTTAATGTGGCACTAATGTCCCCTTTGTAGGACTAGTCCTATTTTATGAGAACACACATGCATGTGTTTTTAGGTCTCATTCCTATGTGCATAACACCTAGAGCTATGTGTTGTGCCTAGAAAACCTAATTGAATGTGCAAACCCTAATTATCCTTGAAAGTATGGAATGAATAATAATTATGTGTTCATTAGTAGGATAAGCTGGACATCCTCAACACCTCACTATGAAGAGAGTTGCCCACATACCAATACTCTAAAGAGGGATCAATCCTAATGTAGTTCTCCCATTTAGTTCTTAATGCAAGTGCAAGTGAATGCTAGAATGATAGTGGAAATGGATGCCTTGAATGTGATTGATCTTTGAAATATTTGAAAACTCATCTTAGAGATATTGTATATAGTAGTATGCATAAGTAGGGAAGAATAGAGATCAAATACCTTAATTTTGCTCAGCTTGTATTTGGTTTAAATGCACTTTTGCAAATATTTCCCATTTAGTTAGTAAAGGTCAAATAAACTTGTATTTATAGATATCTATATCTTATGTGGCTAATAAAATGTGCTTAGGTCAACCTTAGAAGGGGAACACAATGAAAAAAGTATTTGTTGGGAAGAGTTAGGGTTAAAGAAAATATCTCCTAGTTAGGGACACTAGTGTTATATGGTTATAGTGTCTAAATGTGGTGCTAATTTCCACTTGGTAGACTTCTAAAAAAACTAGGTTGGGATCTAAGAAGATAATCCTAGGACTGTGTTTTGGATGACTGTAGGTGGCTGTGGTCTACTCAATAATTTGAAAAGTGTGTCTAAGGCTCTAAGATAGGTCTAGGGATAAGTTAGGAATAAGTTAACTCAAGTGACACTATTAACTTCCAATTACCACTTTTAGGTGATTACAGAGACCTTTTACCCTATGGTATATTAGGTGATATATGAGAAGAATATGCCCAAACTCTTAGATCCTATAAAAAAGACTATTTGAAATATGGGAAACTACTAGTTATATCCTGATTACACTATAATAATGATTGAAGGTACCAAGGAATAACTTTTGTACATACCTTAGATTGTACTTGATAAATTGTTTGAGAAATAATTTTTTTGCTTAATTGGATGATAATGTAGATATTGAATTAAGAAGGGCTAAGTAAGCATCTATCTATCTAACCCCTCATAACATTGATAGGATGCAATATACAATGTGGGACCACTTTCAATTTGTTTCAATAATGGGTACATATTATGGATTGAACTTGGCAACATCCAAATATTAGGAACCCAAGAAAAATATCAACAAACATAATAGGAAATATGATTAGAAGGTGAAAATAAACTATGGTCACAAATATTAAATTCATGATAGTATCTTCATGAATGTAGAGGATGACTCTGAGGTTACTATAAGAATGCACAAGGTAAATATGTTATTGATTATAGTGTAGAGGATCAAATATGATCCCACTATCACTAAGGAGGAATCTAAGAGAATTGACAAGGAATAATGGATCTATAAACTTGTTCATGGACCTCCCCTTCATACCGAAGAAGATATGCAATACCAAACTAACCCATCTAGGGAAGTAGCTATTGAAGAAAGAGTGGAGATTGATCCAAGCTCCCCTGCATACATAGTTTCTACTACTTCTCCTTGACACATAAATAGTGAGTCTTGGGCTTTCTATTAATGTAATTATTAGTTTAGTTATAGTAGAGGCTAGCCTTATAGAAGGTGGAATGGTAGAAGAAGGGATCATAGTGATGGTAGATATTAATGGAGTGAGAGGAGTAGGGACTATTAGATGAATTATGGGTGGTAAATATTGTTACCAAGGAGGTTGAGATATTATTACTAGTGGTGTTGTTGTCACAATAGGTGGTGACATAGAAGAAGAAATAATGGAAACATGAGATAAGAAAATTAGTTCCCAATATTACACTAAAGCAATTGAGCCCTTGTCGAGTATAAGTGCCTAAGTCCTTAGCCCAATGTTTGTTTTCAAAGGTTCACTCAAAGTTCATGTTTCATGTTAAATGAGCTAAGTCTTAATTTGGTATTTATTAGCATGTGTATTAAGACCTTAGACTTTTTTAGATTTTTGTGCGAATACTTTGCCTAACAGAAATAGGTCTTTGGGTTTTTTTATCTTAGATAAAAACCCTGAAGACTTATTTATATCGTGCAAAGTGTTCACATAATTTTTTTGAAGAAATTCAATGTTTTATCCAAAGTGTTTACAAAAATCCTAAAGGCCTATTTGTTTCAGACATTTCATCCGCTACAAAAAGTTTGAAAGCCAAATCCTTGTGGGCATTTTATTTGCACAAAAATCTTGATAAAAATGCATTACTTAAATAAAAATGTAAAGTCCAATTTGTTTTGGGAGAAATTTTTGTATAAAACCCCTGAAGGAATTCCCTCAGATATTTTTTGCATGATAAAAAGGCTAAAGGTACTCAAATGCATTAGAGAAAATGTTGTTGGAAGAATGTCCAAGTAAAGTTTGATGCTTTGAGGAAATTGTTTCATAAAAAATATACAAAAAAATTATATTGACAAGAAGCTTGAGACAAAAATTCCAAATACCAAAATGCGAAGGATAAAATTCTCGATGACCAAAAGATCCAAAGAAATTTGCCTAAATTTTTAAAATTTTGACGGTCTCACAGACATTATTGACAGTCATGTGAACATCATTGACGGTTGTGAGGATGTCAAAATTAATACCAAGTTAAAGACCACATGGGTTTAAATTTTGAGGATCTCATGGACATCATTGATGGTCACGTGAGTGTCATGAGGATGTCAAAATTAAGCCTGATTAGAAACCACCAAGGTTGAATTTTTACAGTCACATAGAATTCATTGAAAGTCATGTGGACGTCAAAGATGGGATAGATAGAGATTAATTGTCTATGTTCAATCCTAAGTTCAAGGGATTAATGAAGGTGGGAAGCCAAACTACATCATACATAATACACAAGTGTACTAATGCTCCTATCCATCAGAAGGATCCATTTAATGGAAGCAGTCACGTTTCAAGGTTATGTTATAGATTAAATAATATTCCATTTGGTATTAGAGGTAGGATATTTATGGAGTTAGTGCAGAGCTTTGGCTCATTTCTTTATTTCTCTTTCTTTTCTATCCTCATTTGTATATAACACCTGTACATTATTTATTTTCTTTGTCATATGTTATTCTTTGCTCTTAATAAGTCTTTTCAAGGTAATCTTTAGCTCAAGTTTCATCTAGTTGCTCAAAAAAGGGAATTCTCAAGTTGGGACTATAGGTATAGTTGAATATGGGTCTGAAATGTGAGTTTGGTGTTTTAATTTTAGGGAGACTAGTGAAAACCAATAAATAGGCTAGTTGTCCCCTAAAATCTTCAACCTTGTTTTGATGTAAACCTGATTTTGATGAGGATTGTATATGTAAGATGAAAGTTTAAATTTTTTGACCATAGTCATGATTATACTTAAACAACATTCATTTCTTGGGGTAAAGTTTGCAAACAAAGATGATTACCTAAAGATCAGACACTTGACCAAATCCCAAAACCTAGATAACTTGGATCTTAACCTTTTCTAGAAAGCTGAAATGGTCTATAAAAGTTAAAAAATACAAAAATAAGAGCTCATTACAAAACTCAACAGGGACTTTCTAAGAAAAGGTGATTCAAGTAATCTCCACTAGGGATATGGATGTTTGGCTGGCAGTGGAGCAAGGCTTTGAGTGGAGCCAAAGGCATCTCTATCAGGGTTATAGATGCCTGACTAGAAATAAAGCAATGTCTAAGCCTTCCCTAAGATAAACAATGGTTTTTAATGAATATCCAACATGATGTAAGTCAATGTCAATGGTTAAAGACATGAGATATGTAAATTGCTCTCTAAATCCCATGGTGAATGGTAAGTGGAATCAAAGCACACACTCAACATGAATAGGTTTTGATGTTTGATCCCAATTTTACATGTGTAAGACTTTTTTTAACCATGAATTGATCTTAAGAATGGTGCTTGAGCAAGTGGAGTGAATAGCCCAATTATGAGTCTGAACCAAAGTCTCTAAATTTTAGAACATATTGCTATGACAATTCACTTGATCAGGGTGTCACTAGCATGTTTGCACATTTTTTTATTTAAAGATCATCTACAATTGGTTTGGTTAGCATATTTGTTCATGATTCTAGTTTAAATTTTATCTTAATTTGCTAACATTAGATCTCTGTGCTTCACATTATAGGCTTAATTAGAATCCATCTGAAATGGACAATGTTTGGGTTTCATGAATTAATGTCAATATTGGTTTTTAACTAGCCTTTGGTATGTCAAAAGCTGAGTTGAATTTATTTTTGATCACCTTGAAACACTAATTCTAATCACCCTAACTCAAGTCTTTCTATTTGAATTCAAAATTGGCAGAGACATTTAAAAAAAATTGCCATGGACTTAGTTAAATTTTTATACTAAGGCTTGGTCATGTTTATTAACATGACCAAACCTTAGTCTAAAAATCCATGCCTAGTCTCTTTTAGGTCTCAAAACCCCTCAAATTATGTTCCTCATGGTCTAAACTAATGCATGGTCCTTTTTATTTAGCAATGCCCCATTTTATTTCAGGCTTAGTCTAAACTTTAGCCTAAAATTTTAATTCATATTTATTAATATGAATCAAAATCTTGGTCTAATACTATAGCCTGAGTTTTATATTATTTCTAAGCTTTGACTTAGTTATTCTCTCAATGTTTATAGACACTAATATCATTCAACTCAATGGATTACAATCGATGGCATACTTTTGCTTAGGCAATCAAGATCATAGAATGTAAGTTAAAAGTCAAAAGGTTAAGCTTATGATGCATAATAAAGCTCGAGCATGTTCCTATCGATTGATAGTACGTGATTAAGCATACACCTTCTGATTGATGAGATGTATTAAGTCAAGATTTCAGATTGAGCCCAAAGTGAACATAGTGATGACATGCATCATAACCATGTTAGAAAAAGTATTGAGTAGCTAATGGCATTCAATCCTTTGAATTGAAATCCAATGAAACACATTGATCTGGACTAGCAAGATCTAATGGTGCGTGATCAAAGGGTCCCTTTTATTATGTTCTAACTTGGTATAGAGATTTACCCTAAAGTTTCATTGTATTTATTAATACAAAAAATACTTAAGTTAAAACCTTATGTTAAGTCCTTTTTTATTAAGCATGGGGCCTCTTTTTATTATGTTATGATCTTAGTCTAAAATTTAGCCTAAAGTTTTATTCGTGTTCATTTATGTAAATGAAAACTTAAACCAAAGACTTTAGCTTAAGCTTTATATGGTTCCTCAAGTTTTAACTTAAGATTATTTAAGGAACAAATCATGCTTAATCTCATAGATTGCAATCTGATAATGCGTATTTGATCTGATGAAAAGATCTAATGGTACGAGAGCATAGTTGAAAAGTCAATACATGGTCACAAGCTAAAGATCAAGGATGTTCCCAGAGATTGATTGTATGTGTTCAAATCTACATAATTTAATCTATGATGCGTATTAAGTTAAGAATTTTCAACAAAGCCCAAAATAAATATGGGACCACCACTTGACAAGAACACGTTAGTCCCACAAGACTGATAGAGTAGGATGTAGAGAGCCCATAGAGTTGTCAAGTGGAACCATTTTAGTACAAGACCTATAGACAACCAATGGTATTTGATCCTTTGGATCAAGATTGATGACACACATTTGCTCAGGTGAGCAGATATAATGGTGCAATCCAAGATTTTCAAAGGGCTTATAACTAATAATAAAGTGATACGTGCCCAAATTAGAGCCAATGAAGTGACCTAGTAATTTTTAAGCCTTGAGAGTGCCCAATTGGATCTGATGTGGCATGCCAAGTGTCAATATGTGGTGAACTTTAGTTGAGAAGATAAAATTAATTGTTCTTCCATGGATGGGTAATGATTTGAAGCATAGAAGGAGGTCTACGATTCATTTTAGATAATATTTTTCAATCATATCCATGGATCATTTTTTATTTATACCATCGTTGTAAAACCAAGGTTGTTTCCTGGCGTATTCTAAAGGAAATGTAGTTGTACATGAAGGTCCAACTATACATCCAAGTGACCAAAAGATTCTCCAGATGGTTGCACATGAGGACAAATTCTATTTGGCTCCTCAAAAAAATATTCTCCTTCTAGCATGTATGAAGACGTCTCCAACCATGAAATCAAAAATTTGTTGCAAATCTTCATCATTAATTATAGAGGTAGTTAGAACGATGATTCTTTTATTGCAAATGGATGAAGATATTAAGTGTGGCATGAAATATTTTCTAGATGGAAGCATATTTTTAAAATTGGGGAGGCTATTATGCAATTTTGTAAGTTACAACCCATAGTACCATAATTTAAAAAGGATTAAAAATGTATAAATAGGGGGATTATCCTCTATTCAAGGTTGTTGGTAATTATTTTAGGTGTTCATTTTCTCTAAGTATAGGTTTTGTAATAATTTTTAGGATCAATTGTTATGTGTATATCTTATCTCCCTTGCTAAGGTGGTTGCAACTGTACATCCATTAGTGAGCTTTGAGAGCATCTTTATGTCTCCCTTGTCAAAAAACAATCTCACCATGCTTTTCCCCATGGAAACATTTTGAAATATTGATGTTTTTAATATTTATTTTTAATTTAATTAAAATGCCTATGGTTTTTGCTATTTCCTATTGATGAAGTACAACAATCCATTTTACAAATATTGTTGACTAGATATCTAGTTTTATGTTCATTATTGGTTATCTTTTTGAGCATGGATTTGGGTTATAAAACCTTTTCTACATTATTTTAGAACATGTTGTTGAATAAATTGTTAGGGTACCCTAAGTTTATGGATTTGATAGGAAGGAATTTTTTGAAATTTTAGTTGCAATGTATGTTCTATTCTTACAAGGATCATTTGTTATTTCCCACTAGTTTGCATTTGAGTTTTTCTACATTTTTGCTAAGGAATGATCTCATAAATCTTACAAGATACCCTATTATTTGAGTGCCACCAATATGCCACCTTCCCTTTTTATAATTATCCAACTTGTCCCTCCCTATCTTAACCTACAAATAATACACCCTTTGCATACTATAAGTGTTATTTTCTAGTAGATGCATAATATATTGCATACTTAACATGCATTTGAATTTTTTACTTTAAATACCCAACACTGTAGTTTTCTATTTGACCCCTATTGTTGAAAATTCCTTAGAATGAATATTATAGTCACTTTCTCATCTATCTTATGTAGATTGTATATGACGTAGAGCATTTGTTCATTCTGTGTGACAACCCTTCTCAAGTGGAGTGGACAAGTTTGTTTATGCCTTGGTCATATCTATGTTTCTTGTGCCAAAAATCCCCATGGAGGTTGAATTGCAGAATCTCCATGTGAGCAAGCTACCCCTTAGGTCCTCTCACCTTGGTTCAGGTAGAGCCAAAATTAACAGGGAGCTGACCATACCCTCTATAGGTACCTCTCAATAATTTTTTGTGTTTGGTGTAATATTGATGCCAAACACTTCCCAGAATATAATGACATATAGTGGGATTTTCATCATTGATTATCATTTTATCTTGAGTGTGCAAGGCTGAGTGTATGAGGTGTACAACTAGGAATCAACACCTAATTAACATTATTGTCAGGGAAAGAAAAGACATCCATGGCACTTGTGTTGCAAGGGAATCTTGCAAAGAGATGTAATTAATTTTTTTGAAAATTTCTTTGCCTATATTTACTATATATTTGACTATATTAGCCATCAGTGCCACAAAACTCTATCGGGGATGTGCCAGGAGTTTTTTAAGGCTTGATACTTGACTTCTATTGTGTTCACTATAAAGAGATGATTAAGATTACATGATTGAAAGGTTGTTTTTACCTTTTGAACATTATTATAAATATTTTAGTGTCTTTGATTTTTTATCTCATCATTAACTTTAGCAAAGCATGTTTTCAGCACGTATCACTATCAGTTTGTTAACTGCTATATTCTAAAATTATGATTCTAGTGGTGACTAATTTTTATCACCTAGTTTTAAAAAAGATCAGTGCCTATTATAAATATTATTCCATTTATTTTTAGCTTTGAGTATTTTCTTATTTACAAAGCTAAAAGGATTGAGATCATCTTTCAAAGGTGACTCATCTAAGAAACTCATCTCACCATTAAGTTTATATCAAAGATGAAGGAGACAAGTTTGGAGATCTATTGAAGGGTAGAGTTCAACTGCTAAGGGTTGTCAAGATTTTGATAATCTTGAACTATTTCTCAACCCTCCCATTATTGAGGACTATCATAACTTTCCTATCAACTCTAAAACCTATAGTCCCATGTATTACCCAGCTCCTTCTCAACTAGCTGAATCCCCTACCAAGTTTGATCCACCAAGCCTACCTCATTCACCCCCTCATATCCCTTTGCCATTTATTCCTGAACCTCTTATTGAACCAATCATGAGACATAGGGACCAAGATGAGAATGAGTGTCTTGCATTCCATGTTCCCAGATTCAAGTTTATTAATTTTGATGAAATGGTAGGCTATCCTAATGAAGTCCCAATTGAAGTAGGGAAATGTCTTCCAAAGTTCTAAGGGAACAATGCAGTAAGTGGTGATCAACACTTGAGTTATTTTCACAATATCATTGGAGATTATGAGGTTGAGCATGAGGATGTATGTATTAAACTATTTGTGTACATGTTGGAGGAAGACACTCATGAATGGTTCAATTCATTTTCTTGTGGATGCATTAATTTACGAGAAGAAATGAAGAATGTTTTTAGAATTCAATATGGTGATAGAGTTGATCCAAGGTTTATTTTGGATGAGTTTAAGAACATAAAAAAAATCTTAATGATTGTGTGTAGGACTTTAATATATGTTTCAACAAAGTTATGATGCGGCTGCCCAAAGACATCAAGCTTAGTGATATAGTGTGCTTGATAAAATACTGTGATGCCTTTGATAGAAAGGCTACATACTACTTGAGGGACAAGGCTCCCATTAACCTATGGTTGGAATTTAATATGTCCATACAAATTGATAACAACATAAAGGCTATGGGAGAGACCATGAATAAACAAGTTGATGTAAAATTGGTCAATCCAAAAAAGACATAGTCTATAAAAATTACCAATCTTGAGGAGACTATTAAAACTTTGGCATCTATTGTCAAATAAATGTCATACAAGTTGGATAGAGTTGATAAGGGGATCCTTCATGCATCTAATAGTCAAGAAATGTCTCCAACTATATATAAATCACAAGGAAGGCCTGCTTTCCACAATCAAGATAATGATAAAAGGAAGATACCTGCACATGAAGAAAGAATAGATAGAAATTAGAATATAGGGGATAGAAAAAAAGTTCTTGATCTATTAAATGCTAAAGTGAATGTGGTAGGTTATGACATTGATATTTATTGGTATGAAAAGTGATTCCTTACACATCCCCCATGTGATATAGCTAAACTAATTGATGAAGATACAAATCAACTTGAGTTTGCATCATCTAGTGATGAGATTTTGTTGTTCAATTCTCAAAGTCCCCATAATGAGATGACCACCTCCACAAAATTACTGAGTGTTACTATTGTTAATAAATTTTGGGGATTGTGGTTGAAAAGGTAAGTGTCCCAATTCCCAAATTTTTTTATGATGTTAATATGGCACAAGAATATGAATTACCCATTCATGATTTTGATTTCTTACACTCTATGATGAGGTAATTCTGTTAGTTGAGGACAATTAGTTGCTAATTAATGTAGCAATTTCCCAAGAGAAATAATATCACTTGAGAAGAAAATACCAATCTAATACACCTCAAGACACCACCCCTACAAATCCAAAGGTAGGGGATGCTAATAATGATGCTAAAAAAATTACATCAATCCCTAAAGTTTCTAAACCAATACATGTCTCTTGGTTTGCTAAGCCTAGAGGTGTTCCAATCAAGAATAGAGTACCCATATTATCTATTATCCCTAAGTCTATGAATGATGTTAAGACAAATGAAACTTTAAAAGATGATGATAAGAATGTTAATCCATCTTATCCTACTCCACTCCAAACCTTAAGTGACTATATTCCAACTGAGGTGTTGTTACCCTTCCACTAAATACTCCTCTTCCTTAGTAAAACATATATGATATGGCCCAAGTGTTGAGCCAACTAAAAATCACCATGCCACTTGTTGAATTATTAAGAATACCTAAACATAGCAAGAGAGGATTTGAGTACTTTGAATTTGGTGAGAAGTTAGCTATGAATGAAATTGAGTTATCCCAAACACCCCTAAAAAGTGGTGAAGAATTAAAAGAGGTTGTTGAACCCACTCTAGAGGTCTATTTGGGGAATGTACTTATCAAAAGTTAGTTGAATGTGGACCCATTTTATACAACTCTCTTGATCAATGGTCTAATTGTTCACAATTGCATGTTTGAATCTGGTGCTTATTGCAATGTAATTCCCTTGAGTGTCTTAAATGAGATCAACATGAAGATTACATCAGATTTTGGCAAGTGTTATGCCATGAAATTGTGAGATGTTCCAGTTATTGGACAAGTCAAAGGGTTGGTAGTAGTTATTAGTGCATCTAGGTAAGTATTTGAATATGGATGTGGTAGTTGTAGACTACCTACCTAAGTGGGGGATACCGCTATCACAAAAGTGGGATATTATCATGGTTGAAAGTGTACTGATGGACTTGTCTTATGACACCATTCCATCGGAGGGTAAGATGGTCAAAATTTATAAAAAGCCAAAGATGCTACATGTAATTCAATATCTGAAACATTCTCTCAATGAAGTGTTTTACACAGATTTTGACTTGGGTAGCTTCATGGGGAATAGTAACATTGTTGAATAACCTACTACTCTTAATGTTGAACATGACAGTGAAGGAGTAGTTTGTAAATAGACCTAGGTTTGTATTCTATACCCCCAATGGTAAGTTCTTCAAGTTTTCATTTAAGTTGTCTTTGGGTGCACAAATAATATTGTTGAGTATGAGGCACTCTTTCTTGGTTTATATATTTCCCATGAACATGGAATTAATTTTTTTATTGTCAAGGGTGATTCTGAGCTAGTGGTAAAGCAAGTCCACAATGTTTATGCCACTAAAAATAAAAGGTTGAAACAATATCAAAATGCTATTTGGAATTCACTTGAATTCTTTGATGTATTTAACATTTGTTATCATGATATAATTTTCAATGAATAATCTTATAAACTTGAAAGGTTGGGATCTCAATTTGATATTGCAAATACGAGCCCTCATTATCAGTATTGGGTGGAAGTGCTTATTAAACCTTTTGTCCTAGATAATGTTCATCATTAATAGGTACTTGATGATGATGATCAAATCAAAAGGTTTCTAAATTATGAAGCTAAGTTCTATGATTAGCTCATAGACTTGGAATCCATGGTTCAGGTTGTGATGGGAAAGAAACCTTGTTTGGGAGGGATATTATTTATCTAAAGACAAACATGCTCCCTAGAGGTTTGGTAAGTTTAGAAGCATCTTTTGATGGAGAGGATAGAGTCAAGACTCGAGACTCATTAATTTCAAAGGATGTGACAGAATGTCATTTAGGTTCTCATGAGAATCCAAAGAAGGTTTATCTAGGTACTCACCTAAGTGTAGCTAAAAAACAAGTTAATATGCAACTACTAAAGAAGTATCAAGATTGTTTAACATGGTCTTATTCTACATAAAAAACATATAGGGAAGACTTGTTCTAGCACATTATCCCATTACAACCTGATAGCAGGACTTTCAGGTAGAAATAAAGACCTATTAATCCCATATTGACCACCAAGATGCAAGATGAATTAAATAAGCTAAGGGATGGTGGTATCATTTAGCCCATTAGGTGTTCATCATGGGTTGCCAATTTAGTCCTTGTGTGAAATAAGAATGGTAACATCTGCTTGTGTGTGGATTTATAAAATTTGAATAAAGCTTATTTGAAAGATAATTATCCCCTACACAATATAGAGAACCTATTGTAAAGTGTTAATAAATTAGAGATGTTGTCCACATTAGATGGCTTCTTAGGGTACAACCATGTTATGGTGAAGGAATCCAAGAGATCCAAGACTATGTTCACTATGTCTTGTGGCATGTATGTATATCTGAGGTTTCCTTTTGGGTTAATAAATGCTAATGCAACATTACAATGAGCTATAGATGTTGCTTTTTCAAGGATAATTAACAAATTCTTAGCTGTGTATTAGGATGACATTATTGTGTACTCCAAGACTAGAGAAGAACATTTGAAGCATCTAGATCAGGTGATGATTAGATGTAGGTAGTTTGACATCTCACTTAATGCTAAGAAATTCCACTTTGGAGTATAAAAGGCCAAGTTTTTGGGACATATAGTGTCTAAGTATGGTGTCATGATTGACCTTGAAAGGGTAGAATCCATTGACAAAGTGCCTATCTCATAGTCTAAGAAGGGAATTTAGTCCTTCTTTAGATAAATTAATTTTTTACGGAGGTTTGTGTCTAAATTTGTAGATATTACTTTGTCTATCACTTCCATGTTGAAGAAGAACCAAACCATCAAGTGGGAGTAGAAGGCTGTGTAAGCATTCAATGACATTAAGGAAGATTTAAAGTTTGCCCTTGTTTTGGCCAATCTGATTACACTATGCCATTATAGATATTCTCTTTTGCATCATATAATATTGTTGCTACTATCCTAGTTTAAAAGAATGAAGATGGTCATGAGTAGCCTATACCTTTCTTTAGCAAAGCTATGCAAGGTCTTGAGATAAATTATACCATTACGGAAAAATAAGCTTTTTCTCTCTTGAAATATTTCAAGATGTTCAAGATTTATATTCTAAGTTCAAAGATTGTTGCTTATATCCCACATACCATGGTTAAAGACATCTTGACTCAAACTGAAGTATCTAGTAAGAGATGCGGGTGGGTCAACAAGTTATAAGAGTATGACATGGATATTGAGACCACCAAGTTAGTAAGAGGGATGGGTCTAGCTAAGCTTATGGTTGAGACCAATTTTTAAGTTGTTGAGGTAAATACTATTGTTCTTAATGTTGATGATTCTTTGAGTCAATTTAACATGTCTCCATGGTATAGAGATATTGTTTACTACTTATAAAATATAAACCATCCCCTTGACTCAAATAAGAATAAAAGAAGAACTTTCAAGCTTGTATCCTAAAAATACCTCTTGACTAAAAATGGACTAGCATGGAAGAATTTAGATAGGGTTCTCCTAAGATGTGTGCTGGAAGAATAAATTGCTAACCTGATTAAAGACTTCCATAGTGGAGTATGTGGTGTCCATTTTAAACCTAAGGTTACATCTCATAAAATTTTGAGATCTGGTTATTGGTTGCTATCATTATATAAGGATGTTTCTCAGATAGTCAGAAAGTGTGAGAAATGTCAATTCTTTGTTGGGAGGATGAAAGCTCTAGGTTCTCTTCCCTTATAGCTTGTGATGATAGAAGGTCCATTCAGATAATGGGAAATGGATTTCATTGGATAAATTATTGATTCACCAAGCATTAGACATAGATGGATACTAGTTGTAACTAAATACTTCACATAATGAGTTGAAGCGGTCCCTACAAAAAAAGCAACACACCAAGTAGTTATGAATTTTTTGTTAAATCAAACTATTTTCAAATTTTCTATACCTATTAAAGTTATTACTAATAATGTTATGATCTTAAAATAAGAACCATTAGTGGCATTATTCAAAGATTATAAGATTGAATGGACCTATGCTTCTAATTACAACCCTCAAGGGAATGGGCAAGCAAATCCAATAATAAGAATTTTCTCAAAATCATTAGACACACTTTGGAAGAAAACAAGAAGAAGTGGGGTGATCAAATTAATTTTTACTTATGGGATTATAGGATTACACCTAAGAGATCTATAGGCAAAATACCTTTTGATATTTTTTGTGGATCTCAAGTAGTTTTGCCTATGAATTTGTAATTGCCAATTTATCAGCTTATGCAACAACTAGAGGATGATTAGAAAATTAATTAGTATGAAAGTAGGATGAACTATATTATTGAGCTTGATGAAATTCAAAGATAAGCTCATGAAAGACACCTCAAGTTCAAGAAAATATGAAGAAGATATTTGATAGGAAGGTCACTCTAAGAACTTTCTAAGTAGGTGATCTAGTTCTACTTTGGGATAACAGGCATGAGGAGAAAGGTAAGCATGACAAATTTTATGCCTTGTGGATGGGTCCCTATTCCATTAACTACCAAATTAGGGAGCATAATTTCTTATTGAGAGACTTGGATGGTGAAATACTAGAGTTTCCAATCAATGGCAGACATCTAAAACACTTTCTTAATTGAGTTCATAACCTTTATACCATACTATATAGTGTATAGTTTTGTCTTTCTATTGTTTCATGTTATATCACCCCTCTACTTTGGGCTTTGTTTACATAATTTCCTTTCATGTTTTTGTCATGTGCTCATTTTTAGATCCTCTTGATATGTTTTTGTTAGTCCCCTATGTTTTTTTGAGCCTTCATGAATGTTTGATAAAAATTTCTAAGTCTTGATTCAATGGCCTATTGTATGGAACTTGGTCTTATGTTTTGGGGTTATTTGCACACCTGTAGGGGGTATGCATCTCTAGGTGAGAGCCAGTGTTAGCTAGAAATATTTATGGTCTCTTCTAATTCATTAAACGTGTAAACACATGGGTAACATTGGAGGATAAAACACCAATCAAAGCTTTGGATTCTAATGGTATAACATTCCTTTCATTAAGTCTAGAAATAATATAAAGAAGCATCCACATAATAAGGTGCTAAAAATAAATATCATGAAATCAACTCTTCCCAACTAGTGATAAGTTCACAACACAACACAACATGGTGGGCTAGATTACATAGAGTTTTGCACTACCTTCAAGATATTTTAGAAGGATATGGATAGATATGAAGCTTTTGTAAGTAGACCAAACCATGTTCCTCTACTACTCTAGGAGATGATAGCACAACAATGGTGTTTAAGAGATATGAATTCTCATTCCTAGTAAAGGATGAGAAAGAGCTAGAGGATAACACATATTAGATTCATGCCTTCCTGTAGTTCTATAGGAATAATTAAAATCTAAGGAACAAACATCTTGTCACCACTTCAATGCTTACAAATAATAATGCTATTAATCTCCTAGATTCTATGGCTAACAATAATACATCTCCCTCAAGAGGGATGATCATTTGAAGAGTGCAAAATTGAAAAATAGAGTTAGGTATAACATTATTTAGGACATGAAGAAGATCAAAGATAATATCACCCTACATGAAATACCTAAAATCACTAAATAGAGGGAGTTATCATCCAAGGTTCTAACTGGGACATCTTCTACACTTGAAAAGTCCAAAGCTATGCATGCAAGTGTGATGGTATTTAAATATAAAAATGTATTACCACCATTTATTCTAATGGTATAAATGTTTAGAAAGAATGTGCATAATTTAATAATTGACTTAGGTGATTCAACCAATGTGATTCTATAAGTTGTGTGAGAAAATCTAGGTTTGACCTTAGATAAGTCAAAAAGAGTGGTCCTACAATTAGACAAGTCTTCTATACCATGCATTAGAGGATTGAAAAATGTACACATCTAGATGGAATTAGATCCATATGTAAAATAATACATATATATTCTAATTATTGACATTCTAGAAGCTAATGGCCTATTGTTGAGTCATGATTGGTCAAAAATACTAAATGGGTACATGGCCACTGACTTCTCATACATGTGGTTTCCTTAGAAAGTATCCAATCAAATTCAAGTGGATAGAGAACCAAAGATAAAGTATATGATCATCAAGAACAATACCAAGAATGATAAGGTTGACTTCACATTTACACATGCATGAGTAGACACATTTAATACCAAGTAAGATCTTCATGAACAATAATTTGAATGTCCTTCTCAATTATGGACTCTCTATTTTGATGGAGCTAGATTAAAACAAGGTTTTGGTATTGGTATAGCCATGATAGACCTAGATGATAAGATGTTCATGGATACCTATAGGTTGTAATATCCTTACACCAATAATATAGTTGAGTATGAAGTTCTAATCCTTGGTTTATAATTTGTGCTAAGGCATAATGTTAGGTAGTTACAAATCTTTGGTGATTCTAAGCTCATTGTTAATTAGACCATAAATAAATATCAATACAATTTCACCTAATTGAAGAAGTATAAACACTGAGCATGGTACCTAATTAAGTCCTTTTAAGTGTTCAACATCAAGGCTATCCCAAAAGAAAAAATTAGATGGCAGATTCACTAGAAACATCAGCTACCAACTCGACACCACTCTAAAAATCTATAATGTAGAGATTCTCTATGGAACTAGTTCTTTATCCCTTTATTTGAGACAATGTGGACAACTTTCAGCTCTTTTATAATGATCAATAGATTATCCAATTCATGATTAGTTTTAGGACCTTTGAATCTTAGTTGATAGATGAGAAATATCTGGATCCATTGCATATCTAAGATATAAGAGAGGATGCTGTCCTACAAATAAAGGAAAACCACATCCCTTCAAGAATGGTTTCCTTAAAACAAGATTTTAATGTAGATCCATAAGCTCAAAAGAAGAAATAATATAAATTAACTAATTCTAATTTCATCAAAGATATTTTGGGCACTAAGCAACATCCTTAGTATGTGAATATTGGTCTGAGTTACACTAAAAGTGAGAAATAAAAATTGAAGATTCTATTGATGGAGTATAAGGATGTGATCTCCTAGACATATGAAGACCTAAAAATATTTGACACTAGATTCATCCTCCATACCATTCCATTAAAGCCAAAGCACAAACATTTTAGGTAGATATAGATTTTAGTTAATCCAATAATGAAAAATCTCATCCATATATAGGTATAGAAGCTACTAGATGCCATGAATATTTTTCCACTTAGACATTCTACTAGGGTAACCAACCTAGTACTAGGAAGAAGAATAGAGGAACTAGAATCTGTGTTGACTTTAGGCACATTAATTTATCATTAAAAAAAGATAAATATCTTTTTTCCTCCCTAGATGAGGTAATTTATATGTTTAGTGGATCTGAGATGATGTCCTTTCTAGATGGATTCTCAAGATATAACACATTACTAGTGGAAGCATAAGATAGAATAAAGACTGCCTTTACCACCAATTGGGTAACTTTTCATATAAAAGGATGCATTTTGTCCTTATCAACATAATATTAATCTTCTAGAGAGTGAAGGAATTCAAATTTTAGGTAATTATTGGAAAATGCATCAATATATACATGGATGTCTTAAAAATGTATTCAAAAGATAGATTTAATTATGTAGAGCATACACAAAGAGTATTTTACATATGTCAAAAATATTGAGTCTCTATTAATCTAAAGGAAAACATATTTGGAGTTACTGAAGGGAAACTACTAGTCCATGTCCTCACTAAGGATGGGATCTCCATTGATCTAGAATAAGTTCAATCCATTTATAAACTAACACCTCCAAAAACAAAATAAAACTAAAGTATTTATTTATTAAGATTGCATTTGTAAGTAAATTAATTTATGGTTTTGTAAAGATTCTCAATCCATTGAATACTATGCTGAAACAAGATGCTAAGATAGAGTGAACAACAAAGGATAAGAGAGATTTTCAAGACATCAAGACAACCATTGCTTAAGCTCTAGTTGTGATTATCCTAGACTTCAATAAAGATTTATATATTTATTTTTTCACCTTAGAACATGTAATAGATCTTGTACTTACATAGAAGGTGGATGATAATGAACATCCCATTGCCTTCATGAGCACCAATATAAAGTATGAATATTTGAAATACTATATGATAGATAAATAGATATACATCATCATCAAGGATGTTAAAAATTTTAATCATTATATTTTGAGGAATAAAACATATTCCATCATCCTAGACCCATATGTCAAGCTCAAACTTGGCCATAATGAATTGGGTGAAAGAAGGGGCAAATGGATGCAAAAGTTACAAGAGATTGATCTTGAAATTAGACTAACAAAGATGGTAAGAGGCCAAGGAATCATCCAGCTAATTATTGAGACTAATCCAAATATTTGTTTTGAATAAACTAATGAGACTCAAGTAGATGATGGTGAGTGGCACACTCAAATCATCCATTATTTTATCATAGGTACATATCCCTTTGAGATAAATAGAGAATAGATATGACATATCGGGCTCAAATCAACTCATTATATGATCAAGAAGGGAGTCTTATATAAAAATAACTACGAGGGAATCTATTTGAGGTATGTTTCAAGAGAATAAGTTTCATACATCCTAGATAATTTACATAAATATATTGACATTGGACATCCATCAGTTAATACAAAAACTAAAAAAAATTGAGAATGGGATACTACTAGCCCATGATCTTTAAATATGAAGATAACCATGTCAAAACTTACCATGAATTCTAGGTGTTTGGGAAAAGGGAGGTGAATTCTACCATACCACGACAACCAATCACATAAGGATGCCCCTTTGCCCAATGGGGCCTTAACTCTTTATCATGACATAAGTTCATCCTAAAAACTACTAGCTATTGTTCTAGATGAACATAAGTTATAGCTACTAATAATTATACAACAATAAATGTCATAAAATTTATGAGAGAAAATATATTGACAAGGCTTGGTATCCAAATTTATTTGGTTAATGACAATGGTCTAGATTTACTATATACTAAATTTATAGAGTGGGCTTACAAACATTAAATCACCATCAAGTTCTCTTTGAAATACTATCCACAAGGAAATGGAATGGATTAATATACCAATAAGAATTTTATGGATTCCAGCAAGAAATTAGCATAAGATAAACCAAAGGAATGACATTTCTGATTAAAGTATGCACTCTAGGTAGACTAAAATAGAGACAAACAAGCCCTCAAGGATTCACCTTTTATTCTAGTGTATGGGGAACATCTAGTCTTCCCCATTACTCTAAAAATCCTAACATACCTATTCATTCAAGAGTACATGGGAAAAGATGAAATAATACAATCTAGACTACTTGATATAGTCTGGATGGAATATGGAAGAATTGATGCACTGCATACATTTAATAAACATTAAGAAATTGTCAAATTATTGTTTGACAAGAGATCCAAGATTAAAGCCTTCAAGATTTTGAACCTATTACTTCTATGGGATAAAGCACATGAGAATAAATGTCAATATTATAAGTTTACTCCTTTTTGGATTGGACCATATCAGATATCATGAATCCTATGTAATAATGCCTTTCACTTGAAAGACATTCAAGGTAATGACCTTGCCTTTCTAGTCAATGGACAATTTTTGAAACATTTTTACATGGATTATCTAATTGGATATTTTTTGAGTGACATTAAGTGGAAATATATAAGTATTATTAAATTATATTTCCTATTTTCTAGATTAGATTTCTTATTTTCTAGATTAGGATTTCCTGATTTCTACATCTGATTTTAGTAGATTACTTATTATGATTTTTAGAGTAATTTTCTAAAATTACAGAGAGTTTCTATACTAAAGTTACAAAGAGTTTCCAAAAACAAGGGGATAATTTACAATTATGCAAAATTAGTTTTCATAAGGATTTATTCTAACAATTTTAGAGATTCTAGGATTGTAGTATGTGCTATGAATTAATTAGGTTATGCTTGGATTGAATGAGTTTAATGGACCTCTGGGACTTACTATGACATAGGCATGGAAATTATATAAATACTTTTGATTTCCAAAGATTAAATACACTAATATGTGCCAATACTTGGAAGAGAGTAACAAACATAGAAATGGATACACATTAGTAAGGACATATTAATTAAAATAAGTTTTATAATACATACAACCAACCAATTATGATTCCCAACCATTATTCTATAGGTGTTTCAAAATAAAATCATTATAAAAACTGATAGAATATGAGTGATTCAAGTAATCTCTACATGGGATATTGATGCTTGACTAATAATAGAGCAATGCCTTGAGAGGAATCAGAGGTGTCTCTATTGAATCTATGTACGCTTCCCTAAAAATAGAGAAATGCCCAAGCTTCCCATACTATTTGGTTATAAAATTTGAAGTCAAAATAAAACCTATAGTGTTTATCCAAGACTTTGTTAAAACTATCAAAACACTGGGAAATAAATTACCAAAATCACATACTCATGTCTAAATAATGGAAAGGGTTAGTATGTTTCATGAGGAAGTAGGAGTCTTTTTTAGGGTCTATTTTATTTATTCTTATCTCTATAGGACTCAAGTTTTTTTTATTATGCATTACTAATATTTTGGGTTCTCAAATAATCAAGAGTATTTCCTCCTCTAATTCACTATTTGTTGTGTCCTAACACACACATTTATTTTTTAAAATTAACATAGGGACCCACTAATTGATTGAATATCTTAAATCTAGAATTCTATGATGTGGAAATTAAAAATCATAAATTAGAATTCATTTCAAAATTTTGTGTGTTTCAAATTTATGAAAAGAGGAATCACAACTATGAATAAGCCATATGCATGATTTATATTTTGCCTTTGATTTTCATTTTGTTTCAAAGCTTATACATACCTATGCACATGATTTATTTGTGATTGAGTGACTAACCAATTTGACATGTTTGATTTTAGTTGGTTCTTTTTAGATGTTTTATCTTAAATAGGTTATTTCATACTTGGGTTTCCACAGAACATTCATAGGCTCATCTAATTTTTAAATGTGGCATTATTATGCTAATCTAAAGCCCAAGTAAAGAATATAAGTCACCAAAAAAGCAGAGTAATGACAACCATCCATATGTCATCATCCTACTAACCCAATAGTGATGTTATCACAATTCCATTTATGTAATTTCCTAGGCAAGTAGAGTAGTGATAGTTATCCATGCATCATCATTGCAGTAACCTAGCAATAACATCAACATAGTTCCATGTACATACTATCGTAGGAAAATAGAGTAGAAAGAATTGTATACGTGTCATCATGTCACTAAAATGATGGTGATGTTAACATAGTTCTATTTATAAAGTATTTTGGGTAACTAGAGAAGTGATATCCATCCACATGTCATCATCTTATTAATATGGTAGTGACATCAACACTGTTCCATGTATGAACCATCTCAGGCAAACAAAAAAGTGAGATCCATCCAAATGTCATCATCCCACTAACCTGATAATGACATTATCTTAGTTCCATGTATGGAATATCCTAGGTAAGTAGATCAATGAGAAATACTCACATGTCATCATCCTACTAACCCAATGGTGATGTCAACATAGTTCCATGTACAAACTAGCCTAGACAAGTAGAGTAGTAAGAGTTGTCTACACGTCATCATCCTACTAACCCTCAACCAAAAAGAATAAAATATAGTAAGCCACAAATAATTTATGAGTGAAATAATGATACTTAGACATGTGTCCCTCAACAACATAGATAGATAACAGAGACATGAATGCCAAACTTAAAAAAAGTAGAAAGAATACACATGTCACATTATTTTGATTAAGAACTCGGGGAAGGTAAAATAAGCCACATGGAAATAAAAACCACATAATTCAATGTTATGAGATTAAAATGGAAAGAATAAATAATGAATGGAGTGAAAGTTGTTAAAGAAATTAATTCCCGTGAATTGATAAATTAATACATTCAATTCTCATGGCTAACACATCAAAAGCAATACAGTTTGAATTTATATATTCATTCTAATCAAATTGCCTTCTAGTTATCTAGAGTAAACTATGAATTCATATCTTTATTACAAACTATGAATCTAAAACTCCATTACGACCAAGAGCTTAGATATTTTTCATAACACACTTTTTCAAAGAGTTTCAATGGCTTCCTCATCTAACACTCTAGTTCCTTTTACATATTTGATTGCAGGACCAACTGAATATATTGATACATCATTCGATTAAAAAATTATCAATCATGATTTCTATAATTACTCTACTATTTGGGATGAGGGTAATGCAGCTAAACCATATAGGGCTAAAAACTAGTTTTTAATTTTAACATGGAGGTACAAGGATGTTTTGTTGGAAATAAAAGAGGTCAGCCTCCATAATGTTATATCCAGACCAAAGGTAACACCTTGCATTGACATGTTATTTTATTTATTTGTGAATGGAAAAATCTTAAGAAAAATATTACACTTTAGGCTAAGAAAAAATACAACATACATAAGCGGAAATGATTTTGAGAAGTATTATAGATTCCCTATGAAAAAAATTACCTATAGGTAAGATATGGTTAATTCATGTCTCCTTACCAAAAACATCAACAATAAGTTGCAATAATGACTTGGTAACCCAAACAACTTTAAAATTTATGTCCCTACTTCAACTATCCCCATCATCATCTTTAGACTAGGAGTAAGAATTCCCATGGCCCTACTGAATAAAATATATGGTTTCTCAACCATTTATTATGTCAATGAAATATGGGTCCCTTTATTGGAAACTATGTTGACTTCTAAAAAAATCATAGTCTTTAGGGAAATTATTAGCTCTAATTTAATTCTCCAAATCACAAATCCTGGAAGTTTACTGGAAGGAAACTTCTAAATGATGTCCTATGTCGAATATGTTATCATTTAAACTATGCATTCATCATATGAAGAACCCTAAAAACCATCTACAAAATACCTATAAAACATAATTTGTGATGAATTCAATGTTCTACATGTGCATATGTTTATAAATCATATGAAAAGGTTGAATGATACCTTTTACCGTATGGTATATCAAGTGATATATGAGAATAAAATATGCAGACTCTCATATCATATACATAAGATTGTTTAAAATATGGGTGACTACTAATTATATCCTGAGTGAACTATAATAAATATTGAAGGTACTAAGGCACAACCTTTGTACCTACCCTAGATTTTGCTTGATATATTTGTTGTGTATAAAATTGTTGCTCAATTGGATGACAATGTAGATATTGAATTAAGAAGGGATAAGTAAGTATCTATCCATCCAACACTTATCAACATTGGTAGAATTCAATATAAAAAATGGGATCACTTGAAATATATTATAAGAATGAGTAAATGTTATGTATTGAACTAGTCACCATTTAGATATTAGGACCCCAAGGAAACTATCAGAGAAGATATGAGGAAATATGATAGGAAGGTGAAAATCAACTATGGGAACACATGTTATAGTCATGATAGTGTCTTCATGAAAGCAAAGGATCACACTGAGGTTGTTATAGGAATAAACATGGTAAATATGTCAATTATTTTAGCATAAAAGATCCAATATGATCCCACTATCATCGAGGAGGATGCTAAGAGAATTGAAAAGGAACAATGGATTTATAAACCTATTCATGGACCTCCCCCTCATATAAAATCATATATACAATAGAAAGTCAGCCCATGTGAGGAATCATATATTGAATAAAGAGTAAATACTACTCTAATCTCCCTTGCATATATAATTGCTACTACTTTTCCTCCACACATAGCTAGTGAACAGAGACCTGTAAGTCTTACAATAACTAGAATATTTCCCATGTTGTCATTGCCTTATATGACTATAGTGCAACAAGTAAGTCTTCCTATTTTATTATCTCATATTTCCATTATTTTTTATTCTAGGTCACCAGCTATTGTGATAGAAATACCACTAAAAATAATGTATCAACCTATTAGGAAACCATATTAACCACCCATAATTCCTCCAATATTCCTTACTCCTCCCACTCCATTACCATCTGCCAACAATATGATCCCTTCATCTCCCATTCCATATTATATAAGGCCAAACTTTATTAATACTAAAATAATAATTACATATAAAAGGAAGCCCAAAACTCCTCCTATTTCACCCTAGAAGGTAGAGGTAGAAGAGAAATAGGCATAAGTTCCCAAGGAAAGACAAGATAGAAGAAAGGGTAGACCTTGTTGAGGTTTATGACAATGAAGAAGGAATAAGATATGGGGAATAGAGGATGAATGGGTGTCCAATATAGACACATAGGAGACAAAGTCATTTAATGAGACAACTGAGTCAGATAAATAAGATAAATGGATGATTGAAGGAAGTACTCAGTCCAAAAAGACTGAAATATTACGATATTTTGAATAGGTTGACCAAAAATATGTTATCTTGATGGCCAAAAAATTATTTTTAGATAAAGAAAGGGATATATAAGAAGATGCATATATATATATATATATATATATATATATATATATATATATTAGTGTAGGAATCATCATTAAATATAACTCCTAGCTCTCCAACTTAGGTTACTATAATGATAATTACAACAACCAGTGCCCCAACTATCTCTCCTTAGGTTGTAAATCCACCAATTCTACATTGTTTGATTGATTCCTCAATTATTATTTTTATAATTAGTGTAATAGATATGATTCATTATTTACATTATTTGGGTTTAATAAACAATCTCTAGGTAGCTATAGTGCCAATTATAACTACTATAGCATAGTTTACTATAGAGGATCATATTATTACTACTATGACTATTGGGGTTGCATATATAATAGTGATAGATTACTTATAGAATATAATTAGAAACCCAAAAAATTATTCATTATTTAGTGGAATAAGTCCTCTATCCCACACACCATCAGTCAAACTAAAATTTGAAAACTTGGTATCCACTTCTATTTTTTATACAAAGCCACCCCTCCCAAGTTACCTACATAATTGGGAATTCCCATTGGCCAAGTTTCACAAACATACTCTCCTAAAATTTTAGTTCACAAAGCTATAGGGAAGATTAAATACATAATTAATACACCAAGCCAAAATCAAATCACTAGATGGAAAAAGTCATTCCCACTTTCCCTAGAACAATGACATCTTCTCCCATGCCCATGCTTCCTTCAGGGCAATATCCTTCATCTATTCCTAAAAAAAAGTAGATAAAGATATTGAATTAAACATTCCTTCATGTGTCAACAAATTATAACAAGAAGAATAAGTAAGTAAATACTTAGTGATTGTCAAATAACTAATAACAAAATTCATTTTAATAGGCACATAAATACCTTAATAAAGGTTAAAATAAATATTGTGGTTTCAAAAGGGAAATAGGTTGAGTTGGAGCAGAGAGAAGATACATTCTCTCTAAAAAAGAGAAGAAATATAAATATTTTAGACCTAGATAGATATAGAGAGGATCTTTACAATTTTGTGGATACCACTAGAGGCATGATAAAATAATTTTCAAAAAATTATGATCAACCTATTTAGAGGCCACCAAAAAGGAGGACCATTCAACCTCTTAAATAAATTGTAGATAACTTGTAATGGGTAGCTCAAAATTTATATCACACCATTAATTTAATAAGGTCTACTTAAACTATATCAAAGTCTAAGTGGGGGGATATAATTAATTTATTCAATAAAATAAAGGACATTTATGTAAAACTTCACTTTCTAAGCTAAGTAACTAGAAATAAGGATTATGTCCATTTAAATTTAATAATAACATTTGAAGTTACATGGGATCAGAATTTTTTTGTTGCTAAGAGAGATAACTTGATTGAATGACATCAAGAGATGTGATATTTAACATAATAATTTGTAATTGAAAAAGGATATGTATTCTCTATTTTGATTGGTATGAGAATCACTCAAGTAAGCACTCCCCTAGGGAAATTAGTGCGTATGCCCATTTTTGAAAATATTATTTGAACAACAGTTGACAACCTTTGAGTTGAGATTGAGGAAATGGTCTATAGTACCAATGATGAGATTATGTAAATAGTGAATTTTGTGAGAAATCAAATTATAGGAACTAGAAAACTTTATGTCGAGGTTAACGCTACACTGGGGATGCATAATAAGTTTATGAATAAGATTCTAAAATTATTCAAGAGGCCTTTGATTTATTTTGAGACTATTGACATTGGCCATTACTAAATAACCAATAGTAAAATTCAATTTTGATAGGAAAATATATACATTAATAAAGGTTAAAATAAAGACTAAAATAAAGACTATGGTTGAATAAGGAAAACATATTGAGTTGGAGCAGAGAAAAGACATATTCTCTCTAATAAAGATAAGAAGGATAAATCCCTTAGACCCAAAAAACTATAAGGAGGATCCTTATAGTTTTGTGTATGATATTAGAGGAGTGGTAAAATAAATGTTTAAAGGTTATGATCAACCTTTTTAGAGGCCACCAAAATAGATCACCATTTAGGCTCTTAAAGAAATTATAGATAACTTGTAGGGGAAGCTCAAAAGCTATATGATGCCATTAATTTAATAAGGTCTATTAAGACTATGTCCCAACCTAAGTGGGGGATATAATTCATTTGTTCAATACAATAAAGGACATTGGTGAAAAAATTCACTTTCTAAGCCAAGCAACAAAAAATAAGGCTTAAGCTCATTTAAATTTAATAACGTCTGAGGTTGCATGGGTCCATAATTTTATTTATACCAAGAGGGATAACTCTCTTGAATTAAATCAAGAGATGTGAGCTCTAAAAATCAATTTTTTAAATCAATAAAGATATGTAGTCTCTATTTTGACTGATATGAGAATCACTCAAGTAAGCACTCCCCTAGGGAAATTAGTGCCTAATCCCATTTTTGAAAATATTTTTCGAGCAATAATTGACAACTTTCAAGATGAGATTAAGGGTAAATTCTATAGGACCAATGATGAGTAAAATAGTTAGTGAATTTTTTGAGAGATCAAATTATAAGAACTGAAACACTTTATGTGGAGGTGAAAGCTGCATTGGGAACACATAAGAAGTTGATGGAAAAGCTTATATAGTTGTTCAAGAGGCCTTTAATTTATTTTGAGACTACTAACATTGAATTCTAAGCAAACTATGTGTTATATTTGAAAATGAAAGTAGAAAAACAATCAACCTCAAAAATAGGGACAATACTTGCACCACCTCAGCGTGATGAGGATCTAAAATACACATTATTGCAAACATAGACTAGCTTGTGTATGTGCCACTTCCAATTTTCATTACTACAACTACATTGGTCTCAATTTTGGCATAACAATAGTTGCAATTCCTATTCCAGTTGTAACTCAAGTTACAATGATAATTCCATCTATTTTAACTTCTCCAACTATTATTCTATAGTTTTCTTCTTCTAACAGTGCCACATCGATACCTCTCTAATTATACATATGTATTTGCATGTTTGGTTATGTTGGAACATTAAGTTACTAATTTATATTGCATTTATATCTTATATTTTATTTGAGTAAATCTATTTTGGGAAATCACCATTGTACATGCATGTTTTTCATGAGAGTTGACACACAATTCTATTTTTGAACATGTATTTTTAGATTTCACTTAAGATATGAGGCATTTACCATCCCAAGATTATATATATTTGTATCCTCCCAATCCCAAATGGAGGATAATGTTTTATATTGAGATTACTAGGAAATTCTGATGAAAGTTATGTGGTTATTCTTGATGTGCAAATCTTGATTCTTCTCCAAATCTATGGATTTTGTGAAAATTATTGTCTTTATGGTATCTTAGTTTTATAGTTTTGTATGAGTTGTATTTTCAACAAATCCATTCTTATTGTGATATTTTTGATTTGAATACCTTTTTTATGTTAATCATAATCTCCCTTGGAGATGTTTTAACATAATCTTGTAAATAATGCAACCTTTGATTATGTATGATTAAGTTTACTATATTTCTTATTTCCTTGGATGTTTAATTATTCTTGATTGCTGGTGTGCTCTTAGCATCATGAAACAAACATTGGTTTCTGATTACTTGTCCAAACTTTACTTCAAGTGCTAGTTTATAAAGGTTTCCTTTTATTTGGTCCACATGCCTCCTTTTTTCCCTTACCTTCCCCTCTTTTTGATTTTATTTTTTGGTTATACCCACCTTAGGTTAGATCCATCATATATCAACCCATATCAATTATATTTGGATTCATCCATAGATGAACCATTTATTGTAAACAAACTACTTCACTCACTGCTATTTCACCAATAGGTTGTTTAAAAAACCCAATACACATAAATTGTGCCTTGAAGTGGATATTTATTCTAGATCATGAAATGTTAGATGCTACCTCTTAACATTTTTGGGGTGTACATAAAAACCATATCAACAATAAAGAAAACACATATGTAGGTCTGAAGTACTAAATGAGCATTTCATGAGCCACATTTCTAATTTACAATATAGTTCATTGTTGTAATTGATTATCACACATTACATGATTCACACACAAGAAAAATCATAGGGGAGAAATACATAATTCTAAATCCCTCTAAAGAGTATTGGCTATGTAGAAAATGCTCATTGATAGAGGGGTATTTGGGGTAGCTTGACATCATGTGCCCACTAACCCATTTTTTCCATAACCACTATGAAGATGAAGAATTGGGGTTTTACTATTTGCCAAGGAGTGATAATACATGACCCAAATATAAATACATTAGAGCAAAGGTGATAAAACCCAAAAGCATTTAGGTGGTTGCATCTAGTTTTAGTAGGTGTTTCATACTAGACACTTCTATCCAAGTTATATAGTAGCATCATTGCAACCATCCTAGGTTGACGCAAGTGTGCATAGACACATAGGCATAATTTATAGAATCAAGTGTTTGTTCTATAATCTAGATCTAGTCCACTTTTTAATTTTTCTAGATCCAAATATGTATTAACATTAACAACAACTAAGTATCCTATTCTCATTGTTATTGTAATATCTTACATAGTTATACTTTTTATCTTTAACATCTCAATATAATAAATCTAGTATAAGCTATATCTAAGATTTGTAATTAATTAGTCTACTTTAGAGATAGTCTACCATCCTTGTGACCTAGGATATCTATACCCCTTTAACCCTTGATTCATTTGATCTAGATTTTATGGTTAAATAGGCTAACAATGAGATTATGGATGATGACTTAGATCTCCATTCCTTATTTATTTAGGCATACCTTGAACCCCACATTATATATAGTGTTACAATTAATAATGGTGCAAGAGATAATGTACTTACCATGAAATTACTTATGTATTTGGGTTATACAAAATGATTTACATCATTTAACCACATGAGTTGGAGCATTAGATGGGACCTCATAGTAAGTTCTTGGTGATATTGAATTACATTTATAGGTGGGTCCCACCCATGTGGTTAGTACCTTCTCAATTACACCTTTCACATGTGTCTTTTATATGTTATTGGGATGACCTTAAACACATACCCTTCACACAGTATCTTTTATACTGCATAGATGTGTTAAATACATTCATGCGAGTTTGATAATTGCAATTTGTAGAATTCCATACAAACATACTCTTGGGTAAGAAAAAATTATACCCATGTAGTTAATAATCAAACCTCTTATGTTTAATCTTTTATAAAAAGGTAAGTAACAAGTAATTACCTTTACTAGGTGACTAATAGTTAAGAAACCATTGTATCAGAGATCCACAATGGGTTCCATGAAATCCTCATCTACTACATACCATGTTCTAATATCTAGAGCACCAACACATGTTCCTATTAATATTTTCCTAAAAAAATCATAGAGCACTCAATGATGGGTTTCATGAACCCCTACTATTATTTCTACTTCACGAGTCCATTATATTCAAAAAGTTCAAATATTTTGATGGAATATGCCACATTATTTTTGATCATGAAATGAAGCTCATCTCATTGAAAAAACTTAAATATGAAGAAAACACATTGACTACATACACATCCAACACAAAATTTACTATCAAACCAAGTTTTAAGGTTAAACCTCCTGATCTTAAAGAATAAAAAACCACCATGGTTAATGTGGTGTCACAATAACCTAATCAGATTTTCTTATCCAATGCACCATAGATACAATTTACATGCTTACCCAAGTCTAGACTTCATTACTCCTGTGGATTATAGACTATCACCTCATATATTTCCCTCATCCTATAGAGGTTGATATGAGTAGACCTATACCTAAAAGGTATGATACAAATGCTTATTTAGAATATCACCAAGGCCTTGGGAGTTCTAAAAATATTTTTTTTACCTTAAGCATAAGATCCAAGATCTCATTGATGACTAAAAAATTACATTTGATGATCCTCCAAAGGAATTAGGTTCACAACTTGGTGATCACAACAAAGAGAAAATACTTAACAATACTTTATAAGATCATTTAAATAAGCATATAGAAGTGAAAATGGCATATACTGTGCCATGAGCACCAATTGGATAGGATTATTAGTAAGGTTATATGGGGCATATACCTCCTATGGTTTAGAGTTCCTACATTAGTTTTGATGAGTAGACAATATTTTTAAATTATATAACACCTCAATTTTGTATAATTTGAAAATACATATCATGGATGTACTTTCAGATTCTAGACCTTTCCCATTACCAAAAGGCTCACATACACTATCTCTCTATGCCTAATTACTTATCTATTAGTCTAACCAATGTCATTCTAATGACCCAAGCCTTCTAAATTTCCCAAAATTTTATAAACCTTCTTATATTCTATCTCTACAAGTTTTAGACTTGCACCTATTTTCTAACTACCTAGACACTTGTGTCCTAGTCAGATGCCTATGCCAATGTAAATGTCCTATTTTAATGTAATTATCCATAGCTCTAAATTCACCCAATTTGAAAATGAAACATATTCCTATGGTCAACCTAAGTGATTTAATGTTAGATATTATCTAAAGGGATTGGTATTAATATAAGATCAACCCTCATTCATTCCTCACCTTCACCTAGAAAATACTTGGGAACACCTAGAAAATCATAAAGAAACTTACCAAAATCATTTTATCAAACATTAAAGTGAGCAAAGCTTACCTATTTTCTCTTATTTCCATATTAGTGATAGGGAAAAAAAATCTACAAGTCTGAAGTATTGAAGGATCATTTCATGAGACACATTTTCCAAGTTACAAGATAGGTCACTATTGTACTTTCTTATCACACATTGCATGACTCACACACAAGACAACACTTAAGGGAGAAATACATAATTATGAATCCTTATTCAGAGTATTGGATATGTAAAAGAGATAATTTATAAAGGTTTATTTTGGATATCTCAACACAATGTGATCAACAACCCATTTTTCCCATAGCTAATATGAAGATGAATAATTAGGTTTTTACTATTTGATAAGGAAGGATAGTCCATAACTTAGATATGAATGAACTAAAGTGAAAGTGGCACATAATCTAGAAGAATCCAAGTGGTTTCATCTAGTTTTATTAGGCATTCCATAATAGACACTTGAATCTAAGTCAGATAGTATATTCAACACAACCATCCTAGGTCAATGAAAGTGTTTGTAGCTACACAATCATAATTTATAGAATCAGTTGATTGTTCCATAATCTAGATATAGTCCACTTTATTCATGTTCTAGATCTATATCTATATTAATATTATAATCAAGTAATTATCTAATTTTCATTATTATTGCAATATATAACATAGTTTCACATTCTATCTTTAACATCTCAATACAGTAAATTTAGTATATGTTTTATCTAAGTTTTGTAATCAATTGGCATGCTTTAGAGATAGTCTACCATACTTATTTCCTAGTATATGTATAAAAATTTAAACCTTGATTCATTTAATCTATATTTTAGGGTTAAATGAGATGATAATGAAATTATAGATTTCGACTCAAATCTTCATTTCATAGTTATTTGAGCATACCTTGAACACTAGGCTATACATAGTGTTGTGATTGATAGTGGTGCATGCCAAAGGGTTTGTACCATGAAATTAATTATGTATTTGGGTTATATAAATCATGATTTATATCCTTTGACTAGATGATTTGGCTCATTTGATGGGACCTTGTAATAGATTCTTGGTAAGTTTGGTTTGCCTTTATATGTGGGTCCCGATCATATGGTTACTACCTTCTCAATTATACCTTCCATGAGTGTAATTGATATGTTATTAGGATGATCTTGGATACATACACTTCAATAATTAAATTATTGTGTTAAGTACATTTATGCCAATACGGTAATTCAAATTTCTAGAATTTCGTATAAACATCCTCTTGAGCAAGATAGATTTATACCTAGGTAGTTAATTATCAAACCTTTATGGTTAATATTCCATAAAAGGGTAAGAAACATGTAATTACCTTTACCATTAGGCTATTACTTTAGAGACCATTGCATCAGAGATCCACAATGGGTTTCAATGGATCCTCATATACTACACACCATATTTAGACATCTAAAGCACTTACATGAGTTCATATTATTACTATTAAAAAAAATCATAGATCACTCAATGGGTTCCATGAACCCCTACTCTTACTATTTATACTTCACAACCATAAAGACCTATTTTACATACGTAAATCATCACAAATAATATAGTGACATATATTGCACCTATCCATGTTCCTTGATAGTTTCACCAATTTATTACACCAGGTTCATAGTGGGGAGATATTTATGAGCATAGTTTGGATGCAATAATAGGATAGTATTTTCCTTTCAAAAATTCAAAAAAAAAAAAAAAAATTTAAAAATCCAAACATATTTTCAAGATTTACATATATTATTAGCTCCTTGGCACATACGTTTTAATTTCCATGTTGGTATATGACATATCATTATTTTATATATACACATGTTTCACACATATTTTGAGTTTGATATAGGCATACAAAAATACATGATCTATGCACTTTTAGATGTTGGTATTTCCATCTAGTTACGTCACCAGAACATTGGGTCCATCCACCTCTTTGATCATGATATATCAAGATTAGATCATTTTAAGGTCACTTTAAGTTATTGTGTTCAAGCTCATATATGTACTTACACATGCCTTTATCCATGCTTATATATTTTATAGTGTAATTGTTATGATATATACTTAACATTTTTTCTAACACATATATCCAAGGACTAGTATGTTATGTTTATGATGGTTACTTATGCCTTCATTTAAGTACTTTTTTGAATGTCTTACCTTTCTATTATCACTTGTTTGAGAATTTGAATATGCTCTATTGTCTGTGTACCCCATTCATTTGTTTGCCTCTATGAATTTTGAATGACATTTTTTTTATGTTGACATTTAAATATGCCATTCTTTATTTTTTAGACATTTGACTAAGTTATGTCCCTTTGATTATTGACATTTGAACATGCTCCTTGTTTGTAGTCTCTTTAGGCTTTTGTCTCTTGATTTTATTTTTGATTTCTCTAGTGAATGCTTGACTTATTTTTGAGATTGTAATTTTACTATTTAGATGTTTTCATGACTTACATTATGCATCTTAGGGTTTGGTGTGATCACTATGTTCATGCTTCACTGATGTATCTACCTAGAAATATTCCCTCTATATGTTACATGGTACATACATAGTTTACATGGTTACTTTATCCTTTTGAGGTAAGGTAACTACCAGTTAATAATTTCCCTCACCTCAAAATGGATGCATTCCATGGAGGCATGACTTCCACATTACTTCATAAATTTATATTTTAGTGGGGGCATGTTATGGAAACATGTTATCTAAATTTGTCATAGTTACAGATTCAGCGGGGGCATGGTTTGGAAATATGTTATCCATACTTATTCAATATTTAACATACCATATTATAGTGGGGGAATGTTTTGGAAACATGTATTACACATTGGTACTTATATCAATTTTCATATTTCTCCATATATAATGGGGGTATGTTATGCAAACATGTTCTCCACACTTACATAGTTAAAACTAGCTAAATTCATAGATATATGATTAAAATACACATTTGTGGTATAATTCTATACATTGGTACCATTGTTATACACAATTCAAGCATGAGATATATCTAAGGTGCATATGGTATGTAATGTGCTCATAATATCACAAAATAAAATTAGTTTTAGATTCTAAACACTTCTATGGACTATCATCACCCATCATGTTGGACTTTTATGAATTGTATTGAGCCAATATACTACATTAGTTGGTTCCAAATTTTTTATGGTTGAGGTGATTAAATAACTTAATATTTATAAGTTTATAGTTTGGAATTGATTACATCATCTAGCCTCACTAGTTTTATAGTTTGAGTTGACTTGATTTAATCAAACTCACCATGTTATAAGTATGATTAGGTTGCACGATTGAGTTAATCTCAACTACTGGGTGGAAACTCACATTTTATCCAAGATTGGGGAAATGTGTCCTAAAATATCTCTTTATCTATTTGGATATATGCATTTTCTAGATTTATATTTATCCTAAAATTAGTTTAAATGATTCATAATGATATATCTTTAAAATCAAATTACCAAAAGTAAAGATGATTACATCAATACACATGTGTACTCCTAAACCTTGATCTATTTCAATTTCAATTATTTAAAGTCTTTCAATTTTATATTATATGCACTGATTATATATTATAACTTGCTCTTGGTTGTAAGTTAATCACCAATAAATCACTCAAGTTAGGATAAAGTAAAGACAAGGTGTGTTATACACACCCATGTATGCATTTATTCTTCTTTAAACCATCAATTTATCTACTAGATTAAATGGGGGTAAATTTAGGCACTATTTATGAATTATATATCAACTTAGTCTTGTACACTTGGAAAACATATATCATGTATGTACCTTCAACTTTTAGTCTTTTCCCATTGCCAAAAGGCTTGCATACACTATATCTATATGCGTAATCACTTATTTATTAGTTTAAAAATTATTATTATTATTATTAACGAAGCCTTATATATTGCCTAAACTATTGAAAACATGCGTATCTTTCATATCTTCAAGTTATGGACTTGCACCTATTTTGTAACCACCTGGACATTTGTGTCCTAGTTAGATGCCTACATCGATGTATGTGTCTTATTCCAATACAAGTGTCAAGCTACCTAAATTCATCTAATTTGTAAAAAAATGTATTATTATGGTCATACTAAGTGATTTAATATGATATATTCTCCAAATGGATTGGTATAAATACAAGATCAACCCCCATTCATCCTCATTAATTTGTTAACCAAATTTGACTTTTACGTCAAATTGGGGCACCCCTAAGTAAAAAATTAAATTATAGATGTTTTAAGGGGATATAATTTATTTTAATGGGGTGTATTACATTATATTTTATGTTATATAATGCACTTATATCCTTGGTCATAGTTTCATTAGCTTATTTGTCAATTTGGGTCATTTTACATATTTTTAAGGGTCATTAATACAAGTGGCATAGTTACCAAGGTGCCTAAGTGTCCTATTTGAATTGAAAATATATTATAGGTTAGTATAAATATTATGTATTTTAGTTACATCAGAATATTTTAGGTTGTCTAATAGAAATTGTAGAAACCAACTAAAAAAGGGAAAAAATGGCACTTGTACGACTCATAGGGAAGTGTGACATATGGGAGAAGCTCATGGATGGAATTTTAAACTTATGAAATTAATCCTAATGTTTTTTTATTTTTAAATTATATTTTGAGTCTAAAAATATTATGCACCTTTCATGGTTTCGTAGGCACGCAAAAGCGATTTTCAGGTTTTTACTTAGTACAAATAATTGAAGACGTTTCAAGTAAAAAGATTTTGGGAGGTTATAATACAATTAAATGTATTAATTTACATATAAATATTTTTAATAATGGTTTAATGTGATTCATGAACCATCTTCATGAAGTTGATTGTATGTTTTTGGTAGCTATTTCATGTACCCTATAGGTTTTGCTCTATTTTGGTCAAATACATATGAACTAGTTTGTGATGTTGGATCCATAGGATGTTATATTCCTTCTAAAATGGTATCCATTCTTATTTTAATGTTTCATAATGTTTGTATGAGGAAATTAGACTAGGATATAGAAGGGTGTCACCATATGCAGTCTCAACTGAAGTTCTTCCTATTTATTGAGTGTTTTTCTCTTATAGAGGTCTCATATAGCTGGGAAATGGTGTTAAATAGATATATGATTAATGTTATCACCTCCTTACATGTTTTGGTTTCACCATCCTATCTTTTGAGTAGCTTAAAACCTTGTCTTTCACCATTGTCAAATCTTTGCCCAACTTCACATGCAGTAACCTATATAAGCTTGTTTAACTTGTTCATGGAGTTGTAATCAGAGTGTATTAGTTATTTAAACCATTAGGAGTTGGAAGGGGTCTACATGATATGTTTGGGAAAGTTTAAGTTTGATCATATGCTCATTCACCATGCCAAGTAGTCATTTGATGCCCTTGTTTGCTCTTTCCATGTATTTATAAGTGATTTTCATGTTGAAGAAGATAATTTGGAACTAGTTTCAAGGTGTCTAAGAATGAAGATTATGTATTTAAGGGTTTTAAATATATTTGAGTTGTTTTGAAACTATTCACCACCATGTTTTTTCCCAATTCCATTCCTTGCCTATGTAAAACAACCTAATGCATACCTACAGAGCCCTTGCGGACATCATGATGATGCATGAAGAGTAGATATGTGTTAAAACCTCTTAGTATTACAAGAGGTGCATTAGGATGTTTGATATAAGTATATAAAGTTCATGTACATGGATGGTTTCATAATTGCTCATATTTAGCTCATTATTTGTATACCAAAACATCCAACTACAAGTGGCTAAGTAGGGAACCAAAAGGGTTTGTATGGAGGGAGAGAAGGATCATGACACTTCTTTAGGACCTTGATCAAATGAAGAATCCATGATAATATATATAGAGTGTCTAAGGAGAAAAATAAGTGTGAAACCAACTTGAAGAGATAATGAACTGTATTATGGGAAAATTGCCCCAAAAAGCCAAAATAAAGGTCTAAGAGGTTTTCATAAACCTCTTTTAACATACTTCCAGGGTGTTTCAAGGCATATATATGATTGGATTTGATAGTCTCTAGTTTAGAAAAGACCCTTGAAAATAATGGAGGTCAGAAATTAAGGAGAGATAGGTTTTTTGAGGCCTCAAACATGCCCTACAAGTCACTAAAATGGCCCAGTAATATCTACAAGACTGAGGAGATAAATGGCCTTTTGTCACCCTATGAAGAAAATAGGATAAATCCTCAAGACCAGTATGTTTCAATTGGTTGAATGGCACATATATGGCTTAAAATTTAGTAAGAAAATATTGAAATATGACCTTGTAGACTCTAAGGCCACCTATAGGTGCCTTTCTAGCAGAGAGTAAGCACCTATAATAGTCAAAAACAAGGTTTTTGAGTCATTGAAAAGGGGGTAAAAAGAGCATGCAAGTGAGTCAAAGGTGATATCAAATGTTTTAAAAAAAAAGGGGTGTTAAAGAAATTCCACCAACATCTTGACCAAGTTCTTAGTCAAGCCAAGTAAGCACCTACAGTTGGGTTTTATAGATAGGGGTGTCTCAATCTAAAGAGAACATAATTATGCTTCCAAAGAATATATAAGTTAAATTAGGTTGAATTAAAGTTTAAGAATACACTCTATGACCAATATGGGCTCAAAAAATTCCACCAACATCATAACCAAAGTATCATGATGTAAATTACACCTACAGGTAGGTCAAAATACAAGATGTCTTAGTCAACAAACAATGACCTAGAATATTGATGCTTGGATGGTGTCTTAAGACTTTAATAAGAGAGTACTAGTGTAAGTGAATACATGGTCACATAGAGGGGTTTATTTAAGATATTTTCACATCATGTTTGAGCTCAGTTGAAGCCAATAGACACCTACAAAAGGGTGTCTCAGTCAACACCTTGGGAGGCTCAATTTTAAAGATCAAGGTACATAAGTAGGGTTAGAAAAAGTTTTAACCTAATTAAATAACATGTGAAACCTTAATTAAGGTCATGGTGACTTCATTAACTACATGCAAGAGAAGTACACACCCTATACACACATATAATAGGGTACAAGCTAGTGAAGGTAGGGTAATACATGGATCTATTTAGGGAAATGAAGGGAGTTATAGATAATTAAAAGTGGTTTAAGACTAATAAAAAAGTTTGTTCACAAGCCAAAGAATCCTCCAAGATGGAATATAGTTTCCTTACTTGGCTAAGGGGCTATTAGTCTGTACAATGAGCTAGGAAACCTCTTAACCCAATAGATGAACACAAAGAATCCAAGGAAAAGATAATTTTTGGATGAATCCAAGATTTAGTAGCATGAATTAGATATGGGAAACATGTTAAAGAAACCTAGATGCATTGTATTTACTTGGAGAGGTCACTCTTAGGAAGGTTTGAGGAAAATGTAGGAAAATAGGCTTTTGAGAGGCCTTTTAGGGGCATTTGGAGTTGGTTAGACACCTAAACCATGGAATAAATATAAAAACTATACTAAAAATAATCATCAAGACTTTTCAAAACTAAAAAAATATTTAATTTACCATGGGGATGAGGGATATACCTCACTATTTTGTCTCAAAGGTTAGCAAGTCTAGGAAAATTAGGCTTTAACAAAGTGAGATAGTGAGTGCAAAATGGGTAGAAGGATTGATAAAAAGATTTGGTAACTCATAAAAACATGTTTTGAGGTGTATTAAATGTGAATAAGTGATGATAAACACTATACCAATCTTATATATCTCTCTATGACCAAAATTCCCCTTGCACATAGTCCAACTAGGCAAGCTTTCACTAGGCCTAATTGGTGAATGAGAGAAAAGGAAGAAGTGGAGTGTTTGAGAGGTTGTGTGGTGATTATAATTTTTTTAATGAGGCATTAATGAACATCATATACAATCCCAATCATGAAATATCAGTTCAAGTATCTCAAACTTGCAGGATACATGCTAAACCCTTTAGGCCTTCAAGGGACCTAGAACCAATTTGGGGTCCATATTTACTTATAACTCTTAAAAGGATATATAGTTGATTGAGAAATTTTTATGATGTGTAAATTGACATGTTTGAGCTTTGGATATGCAAAAAAACCTATAATAAAGCTGGTTTTAGCTCAAAGAGGGTACAAGCATGCAAGAAAGGTAAAAACAAGCTCAATGGGGTGACTTCAAATGCTCATATCTCCTCTAAGGATTTTAATGTAAACCAAAGGAATTTGGAGAAGTTATAAGGGCAACTTGGAATAAATTTTGTGGAATTTAGTGGTAGATATAATGTCAAAGCTTTATGAACAAATCTTAAGACCGAAAACTACCTAAAACCCTACTAAATCCTCAGCCAGGACCCGATGGAGAAAACAAGCTTGGAGAGCTATCCAAATGAAATATTTTGACCATGTAAGATATTTTTATTTATATAAGACTAATTAAATATTCCTCCCATATATATGAGTTGTACATAATTATACGGACAACATGAAAAATTGGGTTTTTTTTACTATTTTTGTGTTTTGTAGGTTCTAAGATGTTTCAAAAGATGAAATCAGGTTTGGAGGAAGGATATAGAATTTTTATAATCCCTCATGGTATTTTATTTTAGGAAAAAATCTTCTAAGTTTTCAAATAATAACCTTCCTTTTAACTAGTCAAAATTGGTGTAGTGGACACAAGGGTGAGAAGGGTGAAAACTCCAAGTGTGAGCCATTTTAAAGCATGCCTGATGCATCTAAGGCCATGGAGGTGATTTAAAAGTATTATTCACTCCATCATATGGATTTTAATATAAAAATTAAGGTGTTTTTGAGGCCAAGTGTGAGTGGTAACTAAAAATTCAATTTTTTTAGACTACATATAGTGATGGCTTCCTTCTAGGAGTTTTTATATGAGTAAGAATGCAAAAAATGAATGGAGATACATGAATGAAGGACTTTAATATTATCCCAATCATCAGATATATCCCTATTTATTTGTGGGATGTTAAAATAGGTTCAAATTATGAAGGTAGTTTTTTGAGCCAAAATTAGGAGTTTTATGCCATTTTTCATAAGTTTCATGACTTGTATGGACACTTGGTCCTCCTAACATTGAATTGCTAATCCCATATGTATTTTTCATGAAAGTTTAACCCATTTTATTGTATTTAAAAGTGTCTAAGTGACCTTTGGACTTCCCTTGTCTTTCTCTTCTCTCAAAGGCTATAAATATAAACTCTTTTTAGTAGCCTCCATTGGTTAATGGTGAAACCCTAGAAAAATTTGTACTTGAATGAATATTTAATAAATAAATAAGTTATTTTTATTACTTACATGATTTAAAATTGAGTGTTATTACAATATTTTTGGTCTTGTATAGTAGAAGATGATCTTTTCTAGCATGTTATCCTTGATTATTCACCAAGTATATAGAAGAGTAACTGTTATATGTCTTTATTAGTGTTATATTTCAAGTGTAGAAGTTTCTTAGAAGTTTTCCATGACTTTAATCTCAATTAATCATTCATTTCTCTCCTAATTATCAAAATACCTTCTTTCACCTAGCTTATGAAACACTAATGTAACAATCTACCTTGTGTTGTGAGTTTTGTGTAAGAGAAGCTTTGTTTTGATCTAAGTATTATAAATTCAATTAAAATGAGGAAATAAAATATTATTGTATCACCTTTTTAATATTTATTAGTTGTTTTCTTAACCTTTTTCATCCAAATTTGATAAGATATAAAATACTTCAAAGATTGCATCAAGGGAACTAGCCCTTCTAGAGATTCATCTCATCAAATTATTACCCATAGTAAGAGAGATGTTTTTATTGTGCCACTTAGATGAGGAGAGCTAGGCATATCCTCAAGGGGTATAAATCTAAGTGACAATAGTTTTTGACATGCCCATCGGGACTCTAAGTCCTAGAAGATTATCTAAGATTGGTGCTAGTATTGGCATAGTTGTAACTAAAAGAACATCTACATTTAGTACCTAATGACTCCAATAAAGTTGAGAAATTAAACTAAGAGATCTATTAACTAAGAGGTTTGAAGATAAGAGTGATCATCTATCACTAGCTAAGTAATTGACCACTATCAAGAGGGAACCACAAGATTTTATGCAAGATTTTAATACTATATTTCAAAATACATGAGATAAGATTCTAGCCATTGTGAGACCTACTTCAAATTATGCCTTCTTGTACTATCTAAAAGCATTGAATAGTGATGTATCCATGATGATCCAATCCATGGGTGGGAATACACTACCTACTACCTATGAGATAGCCATAAATGTTTAGAATTATCTTTTTCAAGTAGGGAAGATTGATCCTAGGCCACCAATGCCATTGTTCCTTGATTTACAGCCTCTTAGTCAAGTTGCATTACCTACCTTGGCTCCTTTGCCTAGATAAGAAAAATATTCCATTGTTCCCACAAATGAGATTCATGAAGTCAAGAGTTTGATCCAAAGTAATACTAATGAATTGGTTACCCTCAAAATGAAATAATTTCAAATTTATAGGCCATATTAGTCCTAAAATTAGTTTGGGCAAACAAATAGGCCTCCTTTTCAAGGCAATAATCAAGGCCAAGGTCAAATCACTCAAGTTAGACCTTACCAAAGTTACAATCCAAATGCTACCTAATCTTCTAAATCTATTTTTCCCACTCAAAAAAACTTTGCTCAAGAACAACCATGCTATCCTCCCTATGACCAAAATAAAGACCAAGTTGCCTATGCCAATGAGATGCATAATCAAGCCATGACAATGAAAGCTAATGAAACATCTCAAGTTTCCAATTTTAAGATGCCAATGCAAAATGGAATGTAAAATGGAGTGAAAATTGGAATGGAGAGTGGAAAAACACAATTTGATTCTACTCTCATAAAGCATTTGGAGGGAGTTTTTTGTGCCATCAATCATTTGCGCAAGTCAAGCAATGTGAATGCTAGTGTGTCTTCTAACACTAGGTCTAAGAAGAGGGATGTTGAAGAGACACAAGGGGATAATCAAGGACATAGTTTGAATTATACATTATATCTGATGGTGGGTGGGTATAACTCAACCCCTAAATTTAAATAAAATTAAAAGTTTCATAATGTAAGCTTTGCTCCTACACATCCACCTTCACAAGCTACACCACAAGGCACTAGTGCTTCCAAAGAGCCTTTTAAGGTGAGAAATCCTTATATCAATGTTACAGACTAGATGAAGAAGTTACACATGAATATTTACTTTTGGTATTCATTGAAAATATCAGGACAAAAGGATATGCTTCAAAAGGAATTGTAAGGAGTAGGTAAGCAAGTTGGATTAGCTAGGAATGGGAATGTTGTCTTGGTGAATGGAACTCAACCAATTGATTATAAAGTGAATAAAATTGATAATAATCCTCATTTTTACCTATATTTAATCATTTTTTATTTATTAGTTCATAATTTCATCATATATAGTGGGGTTAGTACTTAAGTTATGCCCAAATGTATAGTGGATAAACTAGGCTTCAAGTATGAACCAATGACTAAAGGTGTTTTGCAATTGGATGGATCACCAAAAAATTCCTTGGGAGTATTCAAGGATTTGAACTTGATTTGACATGATTTTACTATTTTTTTCATTCCTCATGATGTGGTTGTGGAAAATTTACCTCCATACTTTGCTCTTTATTTGTCAAGAGAGTTTACAACTAAGATAGGTTGATACTTGGCAGCCAATTGGTCCTATATGGTTTTTAGGAAAAAGTATGGTACTAAGGTGAATATTGAATCAGATATTATCCATCACTATCACTTAAAACCTTACATGACTAAAGTGGAAAATGTCAATTATGCCATTATTGATGAGGAAGAGCTTCACATAGATTAATCTCCAACATCTTTTCTTGAGGAAGTTTTTGATTTGTATTTAAATGAATGGGGAAATGAAAATTATGAGCATGATACTTAAAAATTCATAGAGGAAGCTGGTATTGGAGTGTATTTCATGCATGAGGACTAATATTTCATGGCAAACTTGATTAAGCCAAGTGAAGACATGGATGGTTTATGGTACCTATTCTTTGATGGATCTAGGAGTAAGGTTGGGGTAGGTGGTGGACTAATATTGGTTTCACCATCCAAAGGAAGGTACTATTCAAATTTCATATTTCACTTCTCTTGTAATTTTAATGTTTTAGAATATGGGACCCTTATTTATGTCCTTGAGTGGCTAGGAAAAGAGGTGTGAAATAATTATAAGTGTATGGTGATAATGAGTTGATTGTGAATCAAGTAAGATACCAAAATGTGACTAAGAACCCTTTGATAAGTCCTATAAGAATAGAGTGTGGGATATTTTGGAGGATTTCCAAGATTTAAACATCATATATATCCCAAGAGAATACAACAAAAATGTTGATAGGTTGGTAATAATTGGAACTCAATTTGATGTTGCAATGGGGATAGGAGAAGATGGGAACTAACCACATCTCAAGGTGATTGTAAGGCCCTCCATAATTGATGATGTCACTAATTGGAAAGTGTTTGATAGTGACCAATAAATATAAATTTTTTTACAAGAAGAGGCTGAGTTTTATTCCAAGAACAATTCCAAACTATATCAGTAATATGGAGGGAGAATTATACAATTGAAGTCAAACAAGCTCCGTAAAGGCCTAGTCACACTTGAGAGTATCTTCAAAGATGATGACCAATTGAATAAAGAAAAGTTAAATATGTATAATAAGAAATAAAAATATGATAAATTACAAATATTTAAGGATACTTTGATTTCACTTGGGAGGTATGTACTAGTGAAGATAAACATGCTTTCATTGAGTTATGCAAGGAGTTTTTTGATGTCTTTGTATGGGAATATAGTGATTTGAAGGGATTTGATAAAAAATTAGATCAACATACCATAGAGATAGATGAGAATTATAAGCACATAAATAAAATACAAATTCCAATAAATCCTAATATTGAGCCTCTCATGAAGAAGGAGCTTACTAAGTTGATTGAAACCAAAATCATTTTTTCTATTAAGCATTCGTCTTGATTGGCAAAATTAGTCCCTATTATGAAGAAGAGTGGATAAATCAGGTTATGTGTTTATTTTATGGACTTTAATAGAGTTTCCTATAAGGAAAATTATCCTCTTCCTTCCATGGAGCAAATTTTACAAGTTGTGGTAGGTAGTGAAAGGTTTTCTCTCCTTGATGGATATTTTGGGCACAATCAGATTTTGGTGAAAGAAAGTGATCAATATAAGATATATTTTAATACTAAATGGGGTAAATATTATTATAGGAAAATTAATTTTAGATTTTCTAATGCTGGATCTAAATTTCAACATGTAATGGATATGGATTTTCAATGACTAATAAATGACATTGTGTTGGTGTATCTTGATGATATCATAATTTTTTTATAAGGATACAAAAGATCACTTGAATCACCTTAGGAAATTTTTTTAGAGATTTAGAGAGTTTGGAATATCTCTAAACACAAATAAGTATGTGTTTTATGTTTATCAAGGCAAACTCTTAGGACACATTATCTCAAAGAAGGGCCTATCCATAGATCCTGAAAGGGTGAGTGCAATCTTGGCATTGGCTTTGCCAAAACATAATAAAGGTTTACAAAGTTTTTTTGGGAAAATTAATTTCATAAGGAGGTTCATTATTGATTTTTATAATTTAGTCAATCATATAACCTTTATTATGAGGAAGGATGAAGTGTTCACTTGGACAAGAAGAAGGAAGGAGAGTTTTGAAGAGATTAAACAAGCCATTGCTCAAGCTCCAACTCTTGCAAGTCTTAATTTCTCAAAGTATTTCAAATTGTATACATTTAAAAATGAGGAGGTAATATGTGTAATTCTTACTCAATAAAATGAATAAAACTTAGAGAAACCTATTACCTTCTTTAGTCAAGTTTTGGAAGGCTATGAGGTAAGATATAATTATTTTGAGAAGCAAGTAATTTCAGTTGTTAGAAGTCTAAATAAGTTTAGGAATATGTAATCTAAGAACAATATTCACATATTGGTACCTCATCCTAGTGTCAAATATTTCCTTTTGAATAGAGATTTTAATGAAAAAAGGGTTGGTTGGATCATGAAAGTGATGGAGTATGATGTAAAAATCAAGACAACCAAGCTAGTGAAAGGAAAGGTGTTATGTGAGCATCTTCATTTAGATTTGAAAGAAAAAAAAGAGGTTGTTTTATAAATTCATGATGACCCTGTGATAGCTGCACCTTCATCAATGAGGAATTGGACACAAGATATGATTCATTTTCTTCAAACCGGTGTGTCCATAAGGTCTAGATAGAGCTAAAAGAAGTTACTTTATATTATAATCTATTACTTATGTGCTTTTTGATGGAGTGTTGTTTATGAAGGACTTATAAAGTGTGTTATTGAGGTGTGTTGAATTAGATCAAGTTGAAAAAATATTACTTGATGGACTAGCTAGTGGTCACTTTGCTCGAAGAACTATAGCTGCTAAGATAATGAGAGATAGATATTTTTGGCCTAGTTTGTTCAAATACAACCATTATTGGGTAAGGAAGTGTCAAAAATGTGATCTCTTTGATAAATAAATAAAAGCTTTCTGCCTTGCCTCTTTATCCATTAAAGTTGACAAACCCTTTATGCAATGTAGTCTAAATTTCATAGGCCTAATCAACCCACCTTTTAGTGTTGGTCATAAGTGGGTGTTGACTACTATAGATTACTTTACAAGATGGGTGGAGATTTTTTCTCTCAAGGAAGCAAATGAAATTTCAATTATAGACTTATATGAAGGCGTAATGACAAGGTTTGGGGCTCCTTCAATAATAATTTCAAGTAATGCATTGAATTTCTTTAGAATGAAGACAAGTGATAGAGATTTGAAACATGGAATCTATCTTAGTACTTCCTCAAAATATTATACACAAGGGAATGGAATAGCTGAGTCAACCAAAAAGAATATAATCAAGATCATAAAGAAGACAATAGAGTAGAATTAAAGGACTTAGCATTCTTAGTTGCAGACTACTCTTTGGGATAATGGGATCACCCCAAAAAGAGCCATTGGAAACTCACCATATACAATTGTTTATGGGAGAGAAGATATATTACCTATTTCACTTGAGATAATATCCTTGGATCTCACTTTTCAACTAGATTTAATGGAGAATGAAAGCATGAAAGTTAGGTTGTGTGAGTTGATGGAGCTTGAGGAGAAAAGAGATCAAGCTATGCAAACTATGAGATCTCATCAAGATCAAACAAATAGATACTTTGACAAGAATTCCATGCCAAAAATATTTCAAGAAGGAGACATCATTATAAATTGGGATGAAGATAAGGCTAAACATAGAAGACACACAAAGTTTGATGCTTTGTGAAGTTGCCCTTATGTTATCACCTAATAAAATAAACACAATGCTTTCCAAATCTCAAAGTTGGATGAGATGAGATTAATATCCTAGTAAATGGGATAAATCTCAAACATTGATATTAAGGGCCTCCTCTCTCCTTGTACATAGTTTTTTATTTCCCTTATTTTCCCTAAGTGCTTATGCACATGTGTGAGTCTTGTTTGTGTCTTGATTTGTCTTGTGTTTGCTTGGTGTGTTGTGGTTATTTTGTGTGATTTTTAAGAAAGTAATTGATATTTGTCTTCATAAAATCATTGACTCCCTTAACCCATGATAGGATAAGGCTACCAGTCTAGTAGGCATACTACCCCTATGAGTCACTAATTTATTGACCAAATTTGACTTTTAGGTCAAATTAGGGCACCCTAGGTAAAAAATTAACTTATATATGTTTTATAGAGGTATAATTTATTTTTATGGGGTGTATTACATGTTATTTGATGTTATCTAATGCACTTCTAGCCTTAGTCATAATTTTATTAGCTTATCTGTCAATTTGGTTCATTTTATGTGCTTTTAAGGGTCATTAATACAAGTGGCATATTTATCAAGGTGCATAGGTTTCCTATTTTCATTTAAAATTTCCAATATATCAGTATAACTATCAAGGATGTTAGTTACATTAGAATATTATAATTTGTCTAGCTGAAATTATAGAAACTAAATAAAAAAGGGAGAAAATGGCATTTTAACGGCTCATAGGGAAGTGTTCCACATGGGATAAGATCATGGAGTGTATTTTAAACTTCCTAAAACTAAACCAAATGTTTTTTTAATTTTAAAATTCCATTTTGAGGCCAAAATCATTCTGTACCTTTCTTGGTTTCCCAGACACATATAAGTGACTTTCAAGTTTTTGTTCAATATAGATAGCTAAAGATGTTTCAAGTCAAATGATTTTGGTAGGTTATATATAAAATATATACATTATTTACATATAAATATTTTGAATAATGGTGGCATGTGCTTAATGAATAATCCTCATGAAGTTGACTGTACTTTTCTTGTAGTTGTTTCATGCACCCTATAGGTTTTGCTCTATTTTGGTCAAATCCATATGAAATAGTTGGTGACATTGGATCTAGAGGATTTTGTATTCCTTATCAGATGGTATTTATTATTATTTTCATGTTTCATAATGTTTTTATGAGAAAATTAGTCTATGCTACAGAAGGGTGTCACCATATGCAATCTCAGCTACAGTTCTTCTTATTTGTTGAGTGTTTTTCTCCTATAAAGGTCTCATATAGATAGGAAATGGTGTTACATAGGTATTTGAGTAAATTTATCACCTAATTCCATTTTTTTGTTTCACCATGTTATCTTTTGAGTAGCTTACAACCTTTTCTTTCACCATTGTCAACTCTTTGTCCAACTTCACTTGCAGTCACCTATATAAACTTGTTCAACTTGTTCATGGAGTTGTAATAAAGTGTATTAGTTGTTTAAACCATTAATATAAGGGGTCCACTTTATATGTTTGGTAAAGTTCATGTTTGATCTTATACTCATTCACCATACCAAACGGTCATTTGATGCCCTTGTTTACTTTATTCCATGTATACATAGGTGATTTTCATGTTGATTAAGATAGTTTTGAACTATTTTTAAGGTGTCCAAGAATGGAGATAATGTATTTAAGGGTTTGAAATGCATTTGAGTTGTTTTGAAACTATTCATTTCCATTTTTTTCCCTAATTCCATTCCCTACCTGTGTAAAACAACCTAATACACACCTACAAAGCCCTTGCTAATGTCATGATAATGTGTGGAAGAGTGGATGTGTGTTCCAACCTATTAGTATTGATAGAGGTGTATTAATATGTTTTATATAAGCATATATAGTTCATGTACATGGATGGTTTCATAATTGCTCATATCTAGCTCACTATTTGTTTACCAAAACACCCACCTACAAGTGGTTGAGCAGGGAACCAAAAGGGTTTGTATGGTGGGAGATAAGCATCTTGAAACTTCAATAGGACCTTGATAAAATTAATAAGCCATGAAAATCCATATAGAGTGTCTAAAGAGAAAAATAAGTGTGAACCCAACTTGAAGAGACAATGAACTGTATTCTAGGAAAGTTGCTCCATAAAACCAAAATAGAGGTCTAAGGGGTTTTCATAAACCTCTTTCAACATACTTATAGGGTGTTTCAAGGAATATAAATTATTTTATTTGATAGTCTATAGTTTATACAAGACCCATGCAAAAAATGGAGGTCAAAAAGTAAGGAGAGATAGGTTGTTTGAGGCCTCAAACATGCCCTAAAACACAGTAAAATGCCCTAGTAATATCTACAGGCTTGAGGAGATGCCTTTTGTCACCTTAAGAAGAAAAAAAGACAAATAATCATGATCAACATGTTTTAATTGGTTTAATGGGACATATATGTCTTGAAAGTTAGCAAGAAAAGATTTAAACAAGACCTTGTAGACTCTAAGGCCACCTAAAAGTGCCTTTCTAGCAGAGAGTAAGCACCTTCAATATTCAAAAACAAGGTTTTTGTGTCATTGACAAGAAAATCAATTTGGAGGTCCAAATAGCATGAAAGTGAGTCTAAGGTGATATCAAATGTTTTTTTAACAAAGGGCTGTTAAATAAATTCCACCAACATCATGACCAAGTTCTCAATCAAAATAAATAAGCACCTACAACTAGGTTTTAAGGACAGGGGTGTCTCAATCTAAAGATAACATAGTTATGCTTCCAAATAATATATAAGTGAACTAAAGTTGAATGAAAGTTTAAGAATGTAATCTATGACCAATATTAGCTCAAGAAATTCCACCAACATCATAACCAAGGTCTCATGATGTAAATTACACCTATAGACATGTCAAAAAACAAGATGTCTCAATCAAAATATAGTGACCTAGAATATTGATGCTAGGATGGTGTCTTAAGACTTGAAAAAGAGAATAATAGTGCAAGTGCATACATAGTCACCTAGAGGGGTTTAGTTAGGATATTTTCACATCATGTTTGAGCTTAGTTGAAGACAATAAACACCTATAAAAAGAGTTTTTACCTGATGAAATATCATGTGACACCTCAATGAAGGTCATGGTGACTTCATGAACTATAAGCAAGAGAAGTACACACTTACACAGGTCTCTAAAACTCCTGTACACACATATCTTAGGGTACAAGCTAGTGAAGATAGGGTAATACATGGACCTATTTATAGAAATGAAGAGAGTTATAGATAATGAAAAGAGGTTTATGATTAATCAAAAAGTGTGTTAATGTCCATCTACTTTCTTTACTTAGCTAAGGGGCTATTAGTCTGTACAATGAGCTAGGAAGCCTCTTGGCCCAATAGATGAACATGAGCAATCCAAGGAAAAGAGCATTTTTGGATGAACACAAGATTTACTAGCATGAATTGGATATGTGAAACATGTTAAAGAAACATAAATGAATTGTATTTACTTGGAGAGGTCACTCTTAGGAAGGTTTGAGGAAAATGTAAGAAAATAGGCTTTTTAGAGGCCTTTTTGGGGCATTTGGAGTTGGTTAGACACCTAAATCATGGAATCAAGTAAACCCTCTGGTAAAAATCATCATCAATATTTGGAAAAAGTCTAAAAATATTTAATTTTACATGGGGTTGAGGGATATACCTCACTATTTTGTCTTAGAGGTCAACTAGTCTAGGAAAATTAGGTTTTGGAAAAGTGAGCTAGTGAGTGCAAAATGGGTAAAGGGCTTGATATAAAGATTTGGAAACTTATAGAAACATATTTGGATGTGTATGGAACATGAATATGTTTTTATAAACACTATACCAAGCTCAAATCTCTATTTATGACCAAAATTGCCCTTGCATATAGTCCAACTAGGCAAGATTTCACTAGGCCTAGTTGGTGAATGAGAGAATAAGAAGAAGTGGAGTGTTTGAAAGGTTGTGTAGTGATCCTAAAAGTTTTAATGAAGCATGAATGAGCATGATATACAATACCAATCATTAAATATCAATTCAAGTAGCTCAAACTTGTAGGGTACATGCTAAACCCTTTAGGCCTTCAAGGGACCTATAACCAATTTGGGGTCCATATTTACTTCTAACTCTCAGAAGGATATATAGTTGATTGAGACATGTTTAAGAGGTGGAAATAGACATGTTTGATATTTGGATATGAAAATAAAACTATAATAAATATGGTTTTAGCTCAGAGAGGGTATAATCATGCAAGAAAGGCAAGAACAAGCTCGATGGGGTGACTTCAAATGTTCATATCTCCTCTAAGGATTTGCATGGAAACCAAAGGAATTTGGAGAGGTTAGCAGGGCCACTTGGCATCAAGTTTGTGGCATTTAGTGGTAGATCCAATGTCAAATCTTTATGAATAAATATTAAGACCAAAAACAAGCTTGGAGATCTATCCAAATGACATACTTTGACCATAAAATATATTGGAACTTGTATAGTACTCATTAAATCTTCCTCCCATACATATGATCTATATGGAATTGTATAGACAACATGTAAAATAGGGTATTTTTGACCATTTTTTAATGATTTTTAAGTTTTAGGAGTTTTAAAAAGATGTAATCAAGTTTGGAATAAGGATATAGACTTATTATAATTGATCATGGTCATTTATTTTAGGAAAAAATCTTCTAAGTGTTTAAACAATAGCCTTCCTTTCAGCTAGTCAAAATTGACATAGTGGACACAAGGGTGAGAAAGGTGAAAAATACAAGTGTGAGCCCTTTTAAATAATGACTAATGCCTCTAAGGACATGGAGGGTCTTTAAATGCGTCATTCACTCCATCCAATGTATTTTTATGGAAAATTGATGGCATTTTTGAGGCCAAGTGTGAGGGGTGACTGAAAAGGAAGTTTTTTTTAGATTACAGATAGTGATGGATTTATTATATGAGTTTATAAATGAGTAGGAATGAAAAAAATGCATGAGGATTAATTCTTAAAGTCATTCCCTCCTATCCCAATCATCATACCTATCACTAGTTAGTGGTGGGATGTTCAAATAGGTTCAAATTATGAAGGCATTTTTTTGAGCCAAGACTAAGAGTTTTATGCCATTTTTCATAAGTTTCATGACTTGTATGGACACTCTATCCTCTTTACATCTCATGGTTCATCACATATCTCTTTTTCATATAATTTTTACAAGTGTCCAAGTGACCTTTGGACTTCCCTTATCTTACTCTTCTCTCAAAGGCTATAAGTATTGACTCTTTTGGCTCTTTTTAGAAGCATCCATTGGTTAATGGTGAAACCCTAGACAAATTTGTACTTAAATGATTATTGAAGAAATAAAAAAGTTATTTTTCCTACTTACATGTTATACAGTTGAGTGTTATTGCAATATTATTGGTCTTATCTAGTAGAAGATGATCTTTTTAACATGTTATCCTTGATTATTCACCAAGTGTGCAGAAAGTAATTGTTACAAGTATTTTTTAGTGTTATATTTCAAGTGTATAAGTGTTTTAGAAGTGTCCCATGAATTTATTCTCTCAAGGAATCATTCATTTCTCTCCTAAGTGTCAAAATACCTTCTTGAACCTAGCTTATGAAACACTAATGTAACAATCTGCCTTATGTTGTGACATTTGTGTTAGAGAAGATTTATTTTGATCTAAGTAGTATAAATTTAGTCAAAAGGAGGAAAAAAAATATTGGTGAATGACATTTTTAAGATTTATTATTTTTTTTCTTAACCCTTTTCATCCAAAGTTGATAATCAAGAAAACACTTCAAAGAGTGCATCAAGGGAACTAACCCTTCTAGAGATTCATCTCATCAAATTATTACCCACAACAAGAGAGATGTTTCCATTATGACACTTGGATGAGGAGAGCTAGGCATATCCTCCAAAGGTGAAAATCCAAGTGACAATAATTTATTAATTATATAGCACCTCAGTCTTGTACACTTGGAAAACATATATCTTGTATGTACCTTCAACTTTTAGTCTTTTCCCACTGCCAAAAGGCTTGCATACACTATATTTATATTCCTAATTACTTATTTATTAGTCTAAAAATTATTATTTTGATGACCCAAGCTGTATATCTTACCTATAATGTTGTAAACATGCTTATCGTCCATATCTATAAGTGATTGACTTACACCTATTTTATAACTACTTAGACATTTGTGTCCTAGTTAGATGCCTACATCGATGTATGTGTCTTATCCCAATACAAGTGTCAAGTTCCCTAAAGTCATCTAATTTAAATATATATATATATATATATATATATATTATGGTCATAATAAGTGCTTTAATGTGAGGTATTCTCCAAATGGATTGGTATAAATACAAGATCAACCCCCATTCATTCATCATCTAGGAAAAAACCTAGCAACTCACAAGGTATCTTACCAAAAACATTCTATCAAGAATTTAAGTGAGTAAAAGTTTTCTTTCTCCTATTTACATATTAATCATAGGGATAAAACATATAAAGGTTTGAATTACTAAAGGATCATTCCATGTGCCATATTTACCAAGTTACAAGCTAAATCATTGTTGTACTTTATTATCACACATTTCATGATTCATACACAAGTCAAAATGTAGGGGGGAACTACATCATTATGAGGCTCTCTTTGGAGTATTCTCTATGTAGGAAACACTCATTGATAGAGGGGTTTTGGGGTAGATCGACACTATGTGACTACTAACCTATTTTTCCCACAACCAATATAAATATGAAGAACTAGGGTTTTGCTATTTGTCAAGAACAAATAGTCCATGACCCAAATTTGAATACACTAGAGGGAAAGTAACATAGAACCTAGAATAATATAGGTGGTCACATCTAGTTTTATAAGGTATTATGTACTAAAAACCTACATCTGAGTTAAATAGTAGAATTGATGCAAGCATCTTAGGTCGATGGAAGGGTCCATGGCTATAGAGGCACAATTTCCATAACTAGTTAATTATTCTAGAATCTAGATATAGTCCACTTTATTTGTATTTTAGATCTTGATCTTTATTAACATTAAATACAAATAAGTATTTTTTTTCATTATTATTACAATATCTATCATATTTTCACTTTCTATATTTGGCATATCAATAATATAAATTCAATATATGTTCTATCTATTTTTTGTAAACAATTGGCTTGCTCTAGAGATAGTATACCCATTTAACCCTAGATTAACCTTAATCTATATTTTGGGGTTAAACAATGTACCATCTAATACCATTTTTCCCTTTAATTCTTTCATGTTTCATCTTTTTATGGGTCATCTAGATCTATTTCTACTCTTTATGCTTTAATATATCACTTAATTAAATTTTTCCTTGAGTTCTTCAATTATAGCTTAGTCTTAACATTTACTCTTGTTGATTTTTCATTGTTATTATCTTTTTCCTCATATATTTTGGTTCTAATTTAGCTTTATCATTCTCTACTTGCCAAAATTTTATTGGTTTTACAATCATTTTAGATTTTTTTTATTGAGTTCCATTTATTGACTATCATGTACACATGCACATTTATTTTTTACCATTTTATCCTTGTGTCATTATAGTGGCCATATGAATTTGATTCCATGACCAATACTACAACATTCAAATGCATCATTTAAGAAAAAATATAATTCAAAGTTTATATATATATATATATATATATATATATATATATATATATATAATTTGAATTATATTTTATATTACATTTAGTTGTTCACTTATCAACATCTATTCTAACATTTTCTTTATGCTTTCATGTTGTTATGTATCTTTCAAAAATCACCATTCCATGTTACATGACGAGATTTGGGTGGGGAATATGTGTACATTTCATCTTTACAATCTACTAACAATATTTCTTGTAGGCCTCATCGACATATAAATATCCTTGAGTGCACATAGTAATGAGTTCACTAAGAAAGGAGTGGGGTCAGATTATGATATTTTATGAGAGATGTTCACATACTATTTATTAATACCTACATAAATATTATCCTAACCTCCCTTGAGTCTCTTTTCCTTTTTCGTTATCCATCCCCATTTGTTTAGATTTATAGCCTCAATGTATTTCTATTTAACCCTAATATGGAATATGGAAGACTACTTAGGTAGATAAGGTTAAGGATAGAAATGATAGGTCATAAAGGTGAATATCGAATCTATAATAAGATTGAATATATTAAACTAAGATGGGCTATTAATGGAAAGTATAAATATACCAAATATAAAAATGACATAAAATAAAGTACTTAGCTAGTTTTGATGATAACATAGTGTTAGATCTAGAATATGGTGAAAATAAGTAGGAAGACAGTTCTGGAATAACCATCAAATTTTGAATCTAATGCCTAAAGTTCTCAAGACAATCATGCCAGCCTAGGATAATTGTGTCAATGATACTATCTAGTTTCAATGCTAGTTTATAATATGGAATATCAACTAAAAAATGATGAAACCACCTAGATGCTTATATGTTTAGATTTATCTTCACTCTGGTGCATTTAGATCTGGGTCATCGAATGTCACACCTAGTGAAATGGTAAAGCCATAATTTTCCATCTTTAATGTGACCTCGTGGAAAAATGGGTAAGTGATAAAATGGTATTGATCTGACCTAAAATGACCCCACTATCAAAGGGCACTGCCTATATAGACAACACTCCAAAAGAGGGCTTTACACTCATGTAGTTTTCCCCTACATGTTATCTTGTGTGTGAATCATGCAACATGTGTAAAGTAAGTATAACATTGACCTAGATTGTAACATGAAAAATATGAATTTATGACTTCTACTTTAGTACTTCATACCTGTAGTTGAGATATTCATTTTAATTATATCATAATAGGGTATAATAGGAAATCTTTTGGTAACTTGAGTGCTTCTTGAGTGCTCTTTTAATCTTATTGATAGGTGATGAATGAATAGTGGTTGACATTATATATATAACAATCCTATCAAGAGATAACTCACATTAAATAACTTAGGATGACCATTGTAATATGTTTCATTTTCAAATTAGATGACTTGAGGGAAATAGACACTTACATCTAGGTAGGATAGTCACATTGATGCTATTATCTATCCCAAACATTAGTGTCTAGGGAGGAGTGTAGGAATAGGATCAAAACTTGTAGAGGTGTAAGATAAATAAATTTTAAGCATTCTAAGAAATATGGGATGTTTGTGTCATCAATATAAGGTTTTTTAAACTAAGAGATATGCCAAAAGGTATAAGAAAGAGTAGATGTGTGGCTTGTAGAAGCAAAACATGTGTAGATATAAGAGGAATAGTGAATGTATAAGTTTGCCAACTGTATAATATTGAGATTCTACATAATCAAAAAATATTATCTACATTCTCCCTTTAATCTAGTCATTAAATTACTAGTTTAAAGGAAAGGAATAAGTACTGAGGTGTGTATATAAACCTTGTCTTTGATTAAGCTCAATTTGAGAGCTTTGATGGAGTTGAATTTGAGATCTTTATTAATGACTAACCTGAAACCAAGAGCAAGTTATAGTTTATAATCAATGCATATAAAATGGGTTAAAATTATTTGAAATATAATTAAATTGAAAGAGTAGGGTTTAGGAGTACACCTACATGTTGATATAAATACCTTGCCTATTGGAAAGTTATTTTTATAAAATATGTATCATTTTAAGGATATAAAACTGAGATTAGGATAAATGTGATAAATATTTAAACTACATAAATCCAAGGAGATAGATAGATAGATAGAGTGTGAGAGAGAGAGATTAGAAGGTACACGCCCTCAAATTTGGATCAAAATTGAGTTTCCACAAGATAATTGATATAATATAAATCTTATAACCTAATTATACTTATAACATGGTAAATTCAAATGATCAAGTCCAAATTAAAAAATTAGAAAGGTTATGTTATTTAATCAGCTCAACCATACTAAAAGGTGAACCAACTACTGTACTAGATTATCTCTCTAAAGTCCATAAAAGTCTGTAGGGTATTAGTATGTGTAATATTTTTAGAATCTAATACTAATATATGTTTTAAAATATTAGTCACATATTGCATAGCATATGCACCTTATAAATATCTCATGATGAAATTGTTTATAACAATGGTACTATGTATATAATTCTACCATAACTGTGAATTTGAATCATATACTTATGTACTTTAGACAATTTGGATAACTAAGTGTGGATGACATGCTTCCAAATAATGCCCCACCATATATGGAGAATATAAAATTGATATATGTACCAATGTGGAGTACATGTTTTCAAAACATGCCCCCACTATAAACTAGAGATGCTGAATATTGAGTAGGTGTGGAGAACATACTTCCACAACATGCCCCCACTAAATATATGAATTGATATAAGTATCATACTGAATGAATATGGAGAACATGCTTCCAAATTGATTGAATATGAAAACTATGAATGTGTGGAATATATATCCATATGACATGCCTCCACCGAATCTAAAAATTCATATAAGTGCCAAATACTAAATGAGTGTGGATAAAATGCTTCCAAAACATGCCCCCACTATAATCTATAAACTATGAATATATGGAAGCCATGTCCATATGGCATACCCATACTAAATTTGATAATTATTTAAGTGTGGATAACATGATTCCAAATCATCCCCCCATTAATATTCCACCCTTTTTGAGGTGAGGGAAAAATAGTACTTGGAAGTTACTTCACCTCAAAAGGGTAAGACAACTGTAAAATGTGTGAATGTAACCATGTAGCTTATAGAAGGAAACATGTCTAGATAATTGTATCATTAAACCACATATAACCAATGTGATCACATTTAGGCCTAATATATATGATAAATATCATGGCAATGTCTAGATAATAAAAGTACAAGATCAACAAGAAAATAATCACACATACAAGGGTACTCAAAAGCAAGTTAAAAAGTAATGATCCAAGGAGATTGCAAACAAAGGGAACATTCAAATTATTCAAAATTGAATGAACATGACTTATTAAAATGTATAAAAAATAAAGGAATGACATATTCAAATGTCCATACAATAAGCAATGACATATTAAAAATGTCCAAGAAATCAAACATTGACACATAAGCCACATACATCAAAGCATATTCAAATGATAAAAAAATAAAGACAATATAAAGGTGAAATAATCAATGATAAAACATAGGCACATGGGACACATATTTCTAAGAATATTCAAATGATAAAAAAAAAAAAACAATAGCAAGGCATAATACTCAATAAAGTGTATAAAGGAAAAACATAAGCAACTAACATAAACATGCAATAGTAGCCCATAGATCAAATGTGTTAAAAAAACATAAAGTATATAAAATTGTTGAGGTTTGTAAATAATGTATCTAAGTTTTCTAAGAGTGTTCATGAGGTGTCAAGGTTTCTATCTAGTCAATGAAAAAGTGTGCTTTAATAGTCATGCATGGACCTTCAGTGTTTGGTTGGATAAGCAAGTTGATGGATGTGTTTGATGATGTGATAATGTTTAAGAGGTAATAAGGGGTGTAAAGAGTTATTTAAGTGAGTATGGAAGTGTTATGTTTCCATTTGGATCATATTTATGGTCATTATGGTCATCTATACCTAGTTGGTCTTTTGGCAAATCAGGCTAAGTGAGTAGATTGATGACATCAACATTCACACATGTAAAAGTGTTAGAATGAGTTGGTCACATGGATATGATAAGTTTTGTGATAAAATAATATCGTACAAGTTTTAGGTCATGAATATGTGTATAAAAATATATAATGTTTCAAATTTTTCTTCCTAAGCATATTTCTCTATTTTCCATAGCCAATTTTGCATTAAAAAGTGATTGTTGGAATTCAAAGATTTGAATTTATAAAGGAAAACTAGTCCTCAATATTTTGGATATAAATTTTGATGTTAGATGAATTTGATGGCGGTATAAAAATAAAAGTGGTAGATAATTTTAATAAAAATCTAGGAAAAATAATTTGGAGGTTTGAATGGTCATACTCCTACATTTATTTTGGTCCAAAGTTGACTAAGGGTTTGATCATCTTCTGCAAATGACCTGAGAAGGATATTTGAGTTTTTATTGATAGTGTTTTGATGTTTCAAGGTGAATTATTGATTGGAAAGTGTTTTATAATCCCTGAGGATCATTTACATATATATTTTTAGGTTTGAACAATCCATTTTCTATATGAACAAATGCTCACAAGTTGACTGTTTGTTAATTCATGTTGTTTTCATGAGGAAGGCAAATGATTGATAGGTTTTGAATATAAAAAGGTGAGTAGATATGAATGTAATAACTTTAGGGTGTCTTAGGGATCATGTGGTGAGGATATATGTTCTTTTATGTGGTCTTGTGTTCCTATTTTTTCTTGGTAAAGTGATAAAGGGGTGAATAGGTATCCATGAGACCTATAAGGGTTACTAAAGCCTAATTTAAAGATGTAGCTATTAAAGGGTGACCCATGGATTATATGGTAAACATATGAAGGTGGTTTTAAGCTATGTATAAGTGTGATATAATCCTTAATATTTTTTCTTATCTCTTAAGGATAATATACTCTATAAATAGCTAAATCAAATGTGATTATTTCTAGTGAGTTGATATACAAAGGATAGTGAAGTGTGAGTGTTATTAGTGGATGGTTTGAAGTGTAGAGTAGGTTGAGGAATGGATTCATGACCTATAGGTCATATTTTTTATGTTATAAATTTTTTATTATAGTGTTGAATATTGAAGATAAGTAAACAAGTATAGAGTGATCCAAAAGGTGTTTTGGATGCATTACTTGTGTGTAAAGGCTTGAGAGAGTGAGAAGGGTTGAAAAGAGGTGTTATACATTATTTATAAATTAGATTTAAAGGAAATAAAATTTATAAATCTATTGATATCATAGGTGTTGTGTGGGTGCTCAACATCTAGGATAAGTTGGTGCTTGTTCATGTTTAGGGGTGGATACTCCTTATGAAGTGGGTGATTCACTAAAATGTATCATGTTTGTGATCATCTTATAGGAAAATTAGTCCATGTGTTTATAGGATTGAGAGTGGGTTTTATCCCCCATGAGGGTTTCTCACATAATTCATGTGTTATGTGATTGATTTTGCATTATCTTTCTTGTTCATTGGTATAAATGACTTGTATGCTTTATGAATGCTTATGGTGATTGATTAAGGGTTTGAAAGGATTGGAATTGAATTTTGGATTATACTTTATCACTAATTCACCTCCCCTCTCAATAATTATACCTATAATAATTGGTATCAAAACTATACCTTTTTTTCAAGTTTAACCACTTGAAGTTGTTCATAGGTATAATGGAAGACAAAGAAGCTGAGACATATCTTCAAGGTGAACTAGTATGTGCCTTATTAGTGATAATAAATCTAGAGGAGGATAATAAAATATTAAATAACATGATAAGAAGTAAAAATTTAGACCTAAATTCCTTTATATGTTATGATATTAATGCAACATTAATGATGTGAAGACATAAATAGACATAATAGAAACAAAAGTCAATAATTTGTAGGATATGGTGGTAAAGGCTTGAATCAAAGGATGGATAATTTGGTAGGTAAATCTATGGAATATATAGATGTGATTTTATCTAAAGATAAGTAGAATTATATCTCTACTAAAGAATTCAAGGATGAGAAGTATTGGGTTATTGATGATCGAGCAAAGGGAATGACTAACATAAATAACTATAGTTATGTATCTAATGGATACTATTATACTTGTAATGAATATGGTCACAGATATATAGACTATACTAATATTTAAGGAGAAAAAATGAGGTTCTATGCTATAACTACAAACAATAGGGACATATAGCCAAGTAATACGAGAGGTCATTTTGGAAAAAAGAAATTCAAGTCATTGACACCATTAAATGGTTCAAGAAAGACAAATCCGAGATTGAAGAAAAGAAGAAGCAAGATTTAGATAGTTCACCAAAGGAAGAATCAATGTTTGTTTAAACTAACTTGCATACTCAAGAGGTTGAAAATAAGAAATGGTACATAGACATTGGATGCTCAAGTCATATGATAGGAGACAAGAGTAAGTTTATCTCTCTCAAGAAGAATAATTCAAGTTTAGTAAGATTTGGTGACAATAATTATTCTAACATAGTTGAGAAAGGTTCTATAAGTTTGGATAATGGTCACACTAGAACTAAAAATGTTCTATATGTAGAAGGTTTGAAACACAAGATTTTAAGTGTTAGCCAAATGTGTAAACAAGGAAATACTCTAAATTTTCATGCCAAAGGGTGTGAAGCGAGAAGAGCCAAGTCTAGAAAATTAGTTGCAAATATTCACATGGCTGATAAAAAATTATATGTGTTCCAAGAATCCAATATAAATGAGTGCTTCATGAATCAATTATAGGAAAACTAGATTTGTCATATAAGACTTGGACATATAAACTTTGAAAATTTAGTGAGGATCAATTTAAAAGGTTTGGTGAGGTATATGCCTAAAACCACTAAGATTCCTCATTCTCTTTGCAAGACATGCCTTCATGTGAAGCAAACCAAAAGAAAATACAAACCTAAGGAGAATTCCACCATAGTTCCATTATAGTTGATCCATACTGACCTATGTCAACCTAAAAGAACTCAATGAATTCAAGGTAATAACTACTTCATGCTATTAATTAATGACTCACTAGGATGACTTGGATATATTTACTTAAAGATAAATTAGAAGGTTTTGTAAAGTTTAAGGCATTCAAATATCTTGTTGAAAATGAAAAATGAAAAAGGATCAAGAATCAAGTGTGTGAGATTAGATAGAGGAGGAGAATTTTGGTCTTATGAGTTTGATAACTTTTGTGAAGAATAAGGAATTATAAGATGATATTTTGTTGCTAGGATACCCCAATAGAATGGGGTAGTTAAGAGGAAAAATATAACTATCCAAGAAATGACTAGAACCATTATTTAAGATACTAAACTATTAGATGGTTTTTGGGAAGAGGCTATTAATACATTAGTTTACATCTTAAATAGACTCCAAGTTAGAGTAAATAGTGATAAGACTCCATATGAGATATTGAAGAATAGGGAAGCTAATATAAAACACTTTAGAGTGTTTGGGAGTAAGTGTTTTATCAAGAGAGATGAAGAAAATATTAAATAAATTTAATTCAAGGTCTGATAAAGGCATCTTATTAGGTTATTCCTCCATAAGTTTCACTTACATATGTTTCAATAAGAGACTTCACAAAGTTGTTGAAATCTCTAATGTAAGAGTTGAAGAAGTCGGTGACATAAAGAAGTCTAGCTTATAGATAAATGACATTACTAAGAATCCTATTTAAAATAATGAAGACATACCTAATCAATCAGATGATGAAGAGGAAGAGGTAAGGAAGGAAACTAAAGCTCCTTCTAGAAGAATACATAATGATCATCTAGTTTCCCAAGTGATTAGATATGTGAATGCTAGTTTGTAGACGAGAATAAGAATGCTTCTCAATCAAAATCAACAAGACATAGAGATATTATCCAACGTTGATCCTAAAATATTCTTAGAAGATAGAAAATATGAAAATTGGACATGTACAATAGATGAGGAACTTGATCAAATAGTAAACAATGAAACATGGGATTTGGTACCTAAGACAAAGTAAAAAAATGTGATAAAAACCAAGTGGGTATTCAGAAACAAGATGAATAAGAAAGGAGAGGTCACAAGAAATAAGGCTATATTAGTGTGTAAAGGATATGATCAAGTTGAAGGGATAGAGTTTGATGAGACATTTGCTCTTGTGGCAAGAATGGAAGTAATAAGACTCTTGTTATCTTATGCAAGCTTAAGAGGTTTCAAATCTTACCAAATGGATGTGAAATATTCTTTTTTTAATGACAACTTAGATGAAGAAGTTTACATTGAGCTCTCTAAAGGGTTTTTTATGAAAAGTAATCAAGACTATGTTTGCAAACTAAAGAAGGCTTTACATGGTCTTAAATAAGCTCCTATAGCTTGGTATGAAAAATTAGACAAGTATCTATTGATCCAAGGCTTCAATAGAGGGGTAGTTGATAGTAATTTGTACATTAAGATAGATGAAACTTATAAATTACTAATTTTAGTCTATGTTGATGACATAGTTTTTGGTTTTGAAAATGACAACATGAGTGGAGAGTTTCCAGATGTTATGAAGACTAAGTTTGAAATGTCAATGTTGGGATAACTTTCCTTCTTCTTAGGATTAAAAATTAACCAAATTAATGTAGGGATATTCATTTCATAGGAAAAAACATCAAGGATATGCTAAGTAAGTTTGACATGTTAGATTTTAATCTAATAAGTACTCCAATTATCATAGGGTGCAAGTTAAGTAAATAATATAACTCACCAAAATTTGATCAAACTTTGTATAGATCCATGATTGGAAGTCTCTTATACTCTACTTCATCTAAAATTGATATCATGTAAGTAGTAGGCCTTATACGAAGGTTTTAAGATGATCCTAGAGAATCTCACTTAAAATTAGTTAAAAATATCTTGAAGTATCTCAAGAGCACAATAGAGTATGGTTTATGGTACCCTAGGATCAAAGAATTCACTCTAAGGACATACACTGATGCATATTGGGTAAGATGTATGGATGATAAGAGGAGTACCAGTGGTGGTGTTTTATTCATGGGTGAATTCTTGGTGTCTTATATAAGCAAGAAACAAGTCTCTATATCTCTATCAAGTGTAGAAGCTAAGTATATATATATATATATATATATATATATTGCTTCTTGTTGTACTTAGTTAATATGGATGAAACAAACCATGGAAGACTATAAGGTAAGACAAAATGGACTTTGTCCTATTTATTGTGATAATAATAATTTAATTAGTATCTCCAAGAATATTATTATGCACTCAAAAATAAACACATTCCTATTATATATCATTTCTTGAGAGAACAAGTGAGTAATCAGAGTGTTAAGTTGGAATATGTGCCTACAAAAGAACAACTTGCAGATATTATGAATAAACCATTGATAAAGGCAACATTTGAATATATAAGACAAATCTTGGGAGTCATCTCCTTGTATATAAATAATTATAAGGTCATTGTCTAAGGGGGATCAACAAGTTCATGAGCTTGATCCAAAGGTTTGTAATGGAAAGCTTTAAAAGACTCATTCAGGGACATTGGTCCTAAAAGCAATTTCCAGTTAAATTTTGATGCTTGGTTTGGAAGGCCTAATCATGAAGTATAAAGTTAAGGTTATTTTGGAGTATGTATACAATGTTTACAAGTGTATTACTTGGGTTTTAATTCATTATATTGGTCATAGGTATCATTAATGACCATTTGTTCCATTTGACCATTTTGGTTAGTGTTCATTGTCTAGTGAGTGCTAATCTTACAATTTTGATGCTTTTAAGGTCTGAGAATATATAAAATATGGGAGGCCAATTGAATTTGATTTTTATAGGTGAAATAAGTGCTATGGATATGTCATAAGATTAGCATGATCAATATAAGGTGTTTTGGCATAGTGACTATTGTGTACACAGGGTCTGCAGGCACAAAATGATTAGTTTTAGGTGTCAAAGGAATATTTGTGAGTGTTAAAGATAAATTTGATGCATATAATGGTGTGATAAAATAATTTAGATATTATATAAGTGGTTTTAGGGTTTGAAAGTTTCTTAAAGATAAGATAAATATTTTCTATGCCTCTCGGGTATCATAGTTTGTGCATAAGGTCTAGAAGGCTAAAACCCATTTCATGGATCAAAGGGTTACCATATTAGTGTGACCTCAAAAAATGGTCTAGAAGTGTGAATTTATGACATAAAGGTGTGAGATAAGTTTCAACAGTTGACATTGACTTGAAGGTGGTAAGTTGACCCTATTTGTTCTTGATACCCTAGTTTTTATACCATGTGAGTTGGTGACCTTCCCAAGGGAATTAAGACTTGAGGATACTTAATAAATTAAAATTGACAAATAGGTTCTCAAAAAGTGTTTTACATTCATCTGTAGGTGTGTAGTTTGTCTTATGGTTAAGGATTTATGCAAATAGAGGGATAATTAGTAGGTTAGTTTATGAAGGAGCTATTGTGTATAGGAATATTTGGATGAAAATTATTTGAATACATGAGGGTACATATTATTTTACTCTAGATATAAAATTTCAAGCCATGAAAGTGCATACATATAAAGTTATGGGCTTTGCAAGGTTCAAGTAGGGTTACTAGGCCTCTTGGCAAGGTTAGTGTAAAAAAATGAACTTTTTGGTCATTTTATCCAAAATAAAAAGGTTTTTTTGTTATCATATGAGTTTTTTAGTATATTTTGAACATATTTCATGTTTTTATAGTGGCTTGAACATCTGTTGGTGATCATGGATTTGTCTTGTGAAAGAAACTTTGAAGGCAATCATGAAATTTTATCATGGTTGGAGATGGTCTGAAGGTGATGAAGGGAATCCTAAGGTCAAGTAACTTAGGGGTAATACATATTAATTATTATTAATGTGTGATCACTATCTTTTTCTTGATATTATGTGTTTCTTCTTGATATAGTAGGGCATGGTCAAAATGGTGTGTTTTCAATGAGTAAGACAGTGAAGATCTGGTAAGGAATGATATGCACAATAATAGAGAAAGTTTATATAATCTCTCAAAGAATTTTACTTATTTATTTTGGATTTTAAAACATTTAAAAAAAATTTAGGTCCTCAGTTTTAGCAAATAATCCCACTTTGTCATTCTGTCAAAGGGGGAAAAAGTGTTTACAGAGGAAGGAGTGTGTTAATAAATTTATGTTGGTGTTGACATTAATGACAAAGGGGGATATTGTTGAGGTGTTATAAATAATGTTTCCAAGTTGTCTAAGAGTTTTCATGAGGTGTTAATGTTTATATATATTCAATGACAAAGTGTTCTTCAATAGTCATGCATGGATCTTCAACATTTGGTTGGATAGGTAGGTTGATGGATGTGTTTGATGATGTGATTATGTTGTAGAGGTCCTATGGGGTGTCAAGAGTTATTTAAGTTAATATTGAAGTGATAAGTTTAAATTTAGATCATAATTATGGTCATTATTTTCATCTAGGCCTAGTTGGTCTTTTGGCAAATCAGGTTGAGTGAGTAGATTGATGACATCATCATTCACACATGTGGAAGTATCAAAAGGAATTGGTCACATAAATCTGATTAGTTTTGTGACAAGATAATATGGTCTAAGTTTTAGGTCATGAATATTCATGTATCAGAATATATAATATTCCAAAGTTTTCTTTGTAGGCATATTTCTCAGTTTTCCATAGTAAGCCAAATTTGCATTAAAAAGTGACCATTGGAATTCAAATATTTAAATTTACAAAAGAAAACTAGTTCTCACTATTTTGGATACAAATTTTTATTTTGGATGAATTTGATGGTGGTATGAAAATAAAAGTTGTATATAATTTCAAGGGAAATATAGGAAAAATAATTTAGATATTTGATTGGTCATACACCTAGATTTATTATGGTCCAAAGTTGACTGAGGTTTGACCATCTTCTACAAATGACTCAAGAAGGATATCTGAGTTTTTATTGATAGTGTTTTGATTTTTCAAGGTGAATTATCAATTTTAGAGTGTTTTAGAATACATTAAGATAATATGTGTAGATTTTGGATGTTTTACCAATCCATATTTTATAAGAACAAATGCTCAAAATTTGACTATTTGTTTGTTCATGGTGTTTTCATGAGGAAGGTAAATGATTGATAGGTTTTGCATATGCAGAGGTGAGTAAGGATAAATGTAAGCATTTGAAGGTGTCTTAGGGGTCATTATTCAAGGACATATTCTATTTGATGTGGTATTGTGTTCTTAGTTTTGCTCAGTAAAATTCTAAAGGGGTGAATAGGTCTCCATGAGACCTATAAGGGATACTAAGGCCTAATTGAAAGGTGTATCTACTAAAGGGTGACCCATGGATGCTATGGTCAACCTATGAAGGTGGTATTAATCTATGTACAAGTGTGATAGAATAATTAAGAGTTTATTAAATCCTTATGCCCAAACAAGGAGGTAATGGACAAGTATACTCTATAAATAGCTAAACTAAATGCGATGATTTTTAATGAGTTTTAGATGAAGGATAGTGAAGTGTGACTATGATTGGTGCATGGATTGAAGAGAATAGAAATATGAAGACTGTGTTCATGACCTATAGGTAATATTTATGATCTTATAACAATGTTATTATAAGGTTGAATATTGAATATGAGAGAAGTATAGAGTGATCCAAAGGTGTTGTGGATGCATTACTTGTGTGTAAAGGCTTGAGAGAGTGAGAGGGGTTGAAGAGAGGTGTTATAAATTATTTATCCATCAGATTGAAAGGAAATCAAAGTTATAAATCTATCGATATTAGAGGTGTTGTGTGGGTTCTCAACATCTAAGACAAATTGGTGTTTGTTCATGCTTAGGGGTGGGTGCGCCTTGTGAAGTGTGTGCTTCACTAAAAGGTCTCATATTTGTGATCATTTGATAGGATAAGTAGTCCATGTGTTTCTAGGTTTGAGAGTGGGTTTTATCCTCCATGAGGGTTTCCCACATAATTCATATTTTATTTTCCTAATCTTTCATTATCTTTCTTGTTCATTGGTATGAATGACTTGTATGCGTTATGAATGCTTGTGGTGATTGATTAACAGTTTGAAAGGATTGAAATTGAAGTTTGGATTATCTTTCATAACTGATTCACCCCCCAGTGATTATACCTATAAAAAACATATGAAGTATTATTTTTAATGTATAATCTTAGGTAATTGGCACATGTAAGTATATATTTAAGGTCAAACATGATAGTGTAGAGTGATCATTAAAACATATACCTTATGTGTATCAAGAGAGTAGAATTTGGATGCCCCCAACATCCTGGTGATGTCAGTAGAGGAAAATAAAAACACCCATAAGTGTATCATGTATATGTGTATGTAGGATTAAATGGTATTCTATCCCTCAATATGAAACTAACACAAAGATTCCAAAGAACCAACATAACATGTAGATATCAAAAATATTTTTTGATTTTTTTTTTGGTATTTTTAGATTTTTTGAGAGTGAGGAAAGATCATCTTGTGATGCTATCCAATGGATGGTCATAGGTATCTTCCCCCACTATGAACTTTATATCCTTGATTTGGATCTTTTACATTATTTTCATCATGATTAGATAGGTTTAAAATGGACATAGCATGTTCTTCCTCACATTTTTCATGTGTAGTAGAAGATGTAATACTATCATTTGAAATATGTATTAATTTTCCTTTATGAGGAAAAGAAATGACATGTTGATTTTAGTCAATTTTTACTTCCATTTGGTATAGCCAAAGAGTTCCAAGTGTATATGCATATGGAGATGTGGTATTCATAACCCAAACTCATGTTTAAATCACTTTAGGACCAAAAAAAATTAATATTTTTATGTTACCCAAGAAGTCTTTCTAAGTGACCTTCTTTTGAAAATATTATAAATTAAAACTGAGTTACTAAAAATTCTTTACATTGAAAATGGTTTTGGTTTGTGTAGGATCAATATGGTTATGCCAAAAATAAGGACCACCCACATATATCGTAATTGTTAAATCTTGGTGATGTGTGTGATTTTTAATTATATACACTTGAGGATTTGACATAAGATAATGAACTTGTATGGGCCCCACATGAATTTTTATTTGCAAAGCACTCATATAAAGATTATGAATACCGCACTTTTGCTCATAATGCTGATTTGGTAATTTACTCCCTCATTTTTATAAGGGATAAAACTTTGGTACTTGGAAGGAGAAAAGTGGTTAAGGAACCCTATGGTAAGATATACATCAAATTGTGAGCCTCATTAGAAATGCTCATATGGAATACCTTTAATAATATTTTGTCATCATTTGTCCATTTACTAAAATAATGTACATAATTTAGCATGTGCTCAAATGGATTATTATTGCACCAAAAAATAGGTATATGTGGTAATACAAAACCATGTGGATAATCATATTCAAGTATAGATTATGTAAGATGCTGATTATTAGATAAGGTGACATTCGTATTAACATTTTGGAAATCCAGTTGCATTTGAATTATATAAACATATGTTTAAAGATACCTAGTAGTGATCATCATAGACATAAGATAATCCATGGTAATGGTGGTGTTTGAAATAGGTGTTATCATTGATTCTAAACCACCATTTATTTTGGATGTAGGTATAAGAGTATCATCCTTATCATGGATAACAAGTGCAAGTTTGGAATACTTAAATTTTGGATTTTTGGTAATTTATCTTGGTATGAATCTATATGCACCTCAATATGTGGTACCTTATTTGCATCATGATATGGATGAGACATTATAATTTGGCTCACCTATTTCATAAGTATATATACTCAAAAGGAATGTGTTATTTAGGTGGTATCACTATAGGAATGCCTTCAGTTTTGGATTGTATTTTTCAAAATTTGAAAGGTTTATCATCGATAGGCATTGTTAATAAATTCCCATCTTGTATGAATTTTACAAATATATGAGTGTATATGGGATAAATTCCATTGAATGTATTTAAGATATACCTAAAAGTATATTATAATGGAATGATTGAGACATTACCTGAAAAGTAGTTAAAATTGTCTTAGGTCCCACTATCACTTCCAATATAATTTGACAAGTTATATTACTATGTAAATTATTAAAGCCTTTCATATGCATAATAATATTTTGAAGGAGATTGGTGTTAATTACCATAATGTTTAGAAATTTTATACTATAAATATTTAGGCCCAATCCATTATCAATGAGTGCTCTTTTGATTCCCATATTTTTTATTGTCACTTGTATGAACAAAAGTAACTATTGATCAATCATATATTTAAATGGTAAGTTAGTTGGATCAATGGTAATAAATTTGGAACTATTTTTGAGATCTTTCATGATATATTTAAAATAAGTAGGCTCAATATCACTTGGAAATTGATTTTTAGGTAGCGTATCATATAGGATGTCTTCGTAAACATTAGATCATTTTAGGAACTCAAGTAGTGAAATTTATCATGGATATTTTTGAATTGGTCATGTTGGAATATATATACTAGATCTATAACATTGCAAGAGGACTTATGGAGAGATATCAAATGTTGTCTTTGTTTTAACACTCTCATTTTATGAACATATTTACTTAAATTTTTTGACAATATAATTAATGTAGAAAACCATAGAAATGATAAGGTATTATACCATGAAATAATTGATAGATGTGTCCATGGAAAACATGATTTCAACATTTATCAATTAGGGATCAACAACAAGAAAATAAATCAAAAAACCCTAGATGGATTAGGGTTTGATGTTTAAAGATTAGGTTCACCAATGTTTAACCCTACTTTGGATTAAGGAAACCTACTTGGGTATATAGGGTTAATGATATAAATGATATGGCACAAGGGTGAATATAAGATCTACAATAGGAAAATTAATGTGCCAAACTTAGATGTATCATATGCTGAATTTATTAGACTAAGATAGGATATTAATGGAAAGTATAACTATTCTAAATATATAAATGAAATAAAAAAAATTAATTAACTAGTTATGATGGTAACATAGTGTTGTATCTAGAACATGATGAAATTAGGTAGGAAAATAGTTCTAGAATAGTCATTCAATTTTGGATCTAGTACCTCTAGATCTTTTGATAGTTGCCTCAACGTAGGATAGTTGTATTGATGTTATTGTCTAGGTTTTATGTTAGTGTCTAGTATGAAATATCAACTAAAATCAAAATCAATAACCTGGATGCTTCTAGGTTTGACTTCACCTTCACTCTAGTGCATTTAGATCTAGTTCATGGAGTGTCACTCCTAGTGAAATGGTAAAACCCTAGCTTTCCATGTTTAATATGACCTTGTGGAAAAATGGGTAAGTGATAACATGGTGTATATATGACCTAAAATGACCCCATTTTCAAAGGGTGCTATCTACATAGACAATAATCCAAAAAATGGCCTTAAACTCATGAATTTATCCCCTATGTGTTGGCTTGTATGTAAATCATGCAATGTGTGTAAAGCAAGTACAATAGTGACCTAGCTTGTAACTTGGCAAATATGAATTTATGACTTATAATTTAGTGCTTCATACCTATAGATGGGCTATTAATTTGAATTATATTAGAATATGGTAGAATAGGAATGTTTTTGGTAACTTTAGTGCTTCTTGAGTGATATTTTGGTTTGATTGCTAGGTGAGGAATGAATGAGGGTTGATATTATATTTATACCAATCCTATTAGGAGATAACTCACATTAAATAACTTATATTGACCATTATAATAAATTTAATTTGTAAATTGGATGACTTGATGGTGTAAAACACTTTTATTGGGCCAAGAAAGTAACATGGATGCTACTATCTATCACAAACATTAGTGTTTAGGGATAAGGAGAGTAGGCACATGTTTAGAACTTGTAGAAGTGTAAGATAAGTACATTTTAATAATTTTAGGAAAGATGGGATGTTTGTGTCATCAATATAAGGCTATTCAAACTAAGATATAAGACAAGGGACACAAGATAGAGCATATGTGATTCTTGTAGAAGCAAGGCATGTGTAGAATTAAGAGGAATAATAGGGTCTAAGTTTTATAAGTATATATGATTGAGGTGATACATACTAAAAAAATATCATATATAATTTTTTACTATATCATAATTGTTGATATAGTTATTTAATTCATTTTTGATATTTCTATGTTGTATCACCAATGAACATACAATACTATGTATAACATGTAATAAACAATGAATGAATGATATATTATTATGTCAGTTGATATAGTTATACTATATAAATACATAATAATAGCTTCAACTTGGATTAGTAGTTGATTCTAGGTTTGGATCCATATATATATGGATCATAAATATAATTTACAACAAAAAAAAATCATTTTATTTTCCTATTATCATGTTTCATCGATTAAGTAGTAGAAGCAGGAATGAATGGATATAGACTTATTATTATGAAGGTCAAGTCTTGGTTAAGGTCAATGAACCTCAATTTGAGGAAGTTGAATGAAAGAGGTTCCCCTTAGTATTTGGAGTCCCCAGTTAATGAAACTTAGGTCCACATAATTTCTAATTGATATTTTCACCTAAAAACATATCTGGAAGACTTCCACTAGAGTTATGGGGAAATTGATGAACTGAAAAGTTAACCTAAGGTAATTATCTTTATCCATAATCTCTTTCATTTTCTTTAATTAGTAAATAGATATTTTCTGCTCATTGTTATAGTAGTATGCATGTTTATGTCCCTTTCCTTGTATAGGTTACCTTTATTATTAGTAATATAATATTATAATGTTCTTATTATTATAAATACAACCATAGTTTAGGTCCTCATCTAGACCACACTTGCATAAATTATAGAGACAACTAGCCATTTTGAAGTTATTTATTGTTTAGTCTAGTTTATTTACATCTTAGATCTAGGTTATCCTAACATGTGATTTTATTATAACCTTGATACTTCTTTTATAACATTTATTTTCATCATTAATATTATCTTATGACCTATTTAGACACCATATCCCATATTTTAGGCATAGGCTTTAGAAACCTATAATCTCAATATTAAGTTTGGATTAACATCTAATAGATCCATAGTTATTTACACCCTTTGGCTATGTTGCCTCTATATCTTTCAATTTCCACAAGATATAAATTGTTCTTATTTTTATATCCTAATATATAAAGATAAAAGGGATTGTTACATTGATCATATTAGTCTACATAAACTTTGTATGATATAAATATATTTCAAACCAAACACACCATTCTCCTAATGACAATAACTATAACAAGTAACATGTCACATATATAATAAGGTATGAAGTAAACATTTCAAACATTTTAAGCACACAAAGCACATAAAAGACACATAAGATAGTAAATTCACATAAATCATATGATAAGTACACCAAATGCATTGAAAACTCAAAAATAATGTAGAAGATACATAAAATAGTGTAGACACATCAAACACATATAATACACTTAAACAATGAATACACATCAAATGTTGAAAAAGTAGGTCATATATGTGAGAAAACATAGAGTGGAAATTTGAAAAAAGGATGTAGAAAGAATATAAATTTCTATGGATACATCTGATAACATTAAGCATACAAGGACACATCCATCAAATAAGGAACACTAAAGAAACACATAAACTACATAAAATATATAACATAAAATAATATCCTAATATTATAAAAATAATAAATGAATATATAAATTTAATTTAATTTAGGAAATACCCCCATACTCCCTCAATATTTTCCCCTAAGTAGACATAGGATTAACATAATTTCCCAATAGGTGATCTTCTGACAGAGTGAGCACATGAGAATTATGTAACAATGACCCTACTTGTATTTAGACATATGCAAGAAGATGTGAAATAATTACTTGATGTATTAAAATGATCTATTATAATATCCTAATGAAGAGGAATAGATACTAGGAGTAGGGGGAGTTAAATCACATGATAACTCATGGTGGATCTCAGTGTAACTCATTATGGAACTCATAGGATAACTCACACTAGCACTTAGTTGAAATCCAGATGGAACTCTAGGTGGAAATCATCCTCTCACCCAGTTAACTTATTTGTTATACCTAAGTAAGATGAAGCTAAATGTGTGTGGATAATCCATTTAATTAATAAATGGAATAATAAATATCCTACACCAACAACCCCCTTAAGTGTAGCTTAGGTAGGCATAAAATAAAAAATGGGTCCTGACAATAAGGATTTTTGAGGTACCCATGTATAATGCAACTCTTAAAAAGTGGAGTAAAAGAAGAAAACCCAGTGGGAAACAAACGCGCCCACCCCCCCCCCCCCCCCCCCCGCCCCCCCCCCCAAAAAAAAAAAAAAAAGAGACAAATAAGATAAGGTAGGACTAGAAATCCCCACTCAAAGCTACAATTTCATGTAGCCACCATGTATCCTACAAAGCAACCTCCTAGAGTGAGTGTGGATTATAAGTAGATGCAGTGAAGAGTGGATCACCATGAAAAGGTGAATGAATATACCAAGTATATGATGGATCTCCAACCAAGGTGTGGTTCCTATTAAAGTAACTATGCTCTTTATGCAAAGTATAAATGGAAACCACTCCATGAAGTGATGATGCATTTGAAGTAGGAGAAAAGGAGTGTGGAAGCCTTTGTAACTATGTAAAAAGTTTCCCAATGTCTGATTTGTTATGAATCAAATATCCTACTCCCCAAAAACTTTATGGTGGACTAGAATAGGTGGATAAATAAATAATTCCTCAAGACATTAAAGGTGACAAGGAGATGGAGGAAGTGGGTCCCCATCACTACTGTAGTCGTCTATGGTAGAAGAGAACTCATCAAAATTATAAATGTGCTTAGTCTCTAAAGTAGTCATAAATTACAAGTGAATCTAATGAAGAATTTGAAAGAGGGAGAAAGTGGGAGAAAGAATAAAGCCAAATATCATGATCGACTAAACGCATAGTAATGATATTGTCATTGTGAAAATATCTAACATACATTAAATATAGAGTGGACTCAACTCACATGCCCTGACCCAAGTGAGCAATATGATAAAATGATAGGATATTAGTTAATAGTGATGAAATACTCAAAACATTTTTAAATGTTCCACCACTCACACCAACATATCCTCTCTTAAAAACTTGTGTAGAAGTATCATCACCTAGTTGAATAAAAGACATATCACATGACTCCAAGGAAGTGACCTCCATGTGTGAATAAGCCATATGATGTGATGCACCAAAATCAATAACCCATGTAGGATTTGGAGCTACTACTAAAACTAGAGATCTCCCATTTGTTTTCTCTTTTCATGATTATTTCCCTTTCCTTTTTCCATTTCAATTTTCCTTGGATTCATTTAGTTGATGAAGGTGGTTTGATAGACTCAAAAAAACCTATGTTATTCTTCTCAAGAAGACTCATGAGGTGATCAGTCTTCTTTTTAAAACACTTGCTTTCATCATGGTTTCTTATGAAATACTCACATTTGATCCTCTCTTTTTTGGATTTAACACTAGAAGAGGAAGTGATGAAGTTTGGTTAGGTGGTGGGTTTATCTTTCTTGCTCTCATGCTCTTTGGTGTTCTATTTCTTCTCTTTCCAAAACTTTTTGATGTCATGTCCTGCAAGTAGAGCATGTGGTTTAATGGACTTTAGTGTACCCATATGGATTATTTTATCTTGTTTCTAAGTCAATTTAGCAACAAACTCATCAAATGAAGGCATATTACATGAAGTACCAAGTGCTATCTTGGTTGCATGGAAGGTGGAGATGAAAATAGAATAGTCAAGTCCAAGTTTTACAAGGATGGAAAGGATAAGTTGTGAATCATTATTATCAATTTTAAATTATTTTAGCGACAATATCAATGATTTTAACTTGGTTAATTAATCCCAAAGTGTGTCAAAATTTTTAGGGCTAACACTAATTAGATCATTTTCTAGTTCATACCCTCTCATCTCATCCATGTTCCCAAAAAGTTTCTCTAGGGTATAACATACTTGGGTGTTTTGGATGATTAAATGTGAAAGAATAGATATAGTGATAAAAAATACATAAAAAACAAAAAGCTTCATCACACTTGTCAAACCATTTTTCTTTATCTATAACCAATTCAGTTTGCATAACCATAGTTATCCTATAGAGATTCTTATTTTTCAAGGTAAGTGACATGGAATCCTTCCATTCATGATAGTTGAAGGGTGTGAGAAAATAAAATAAATTAGAATACATTACAAAAAATGTGTTTTTATTTTTAAAAAATATAATAAATGCAAAAAGAAGGAATCACAATAATTTGTATACTCCCTTGAAATTATGCTTGACCCTCCTAGATTTTATCACTTTATATTTTAGTTAATTTTAAAACATAAATAGTTAAAATTCATGGGAAACTAAAAAAATGAATTTTTTCAAAAGAAGGTGCTCAATTTTGAGCTACCAATCAAAATTTATTACATAACAAGTTCTCATAAATGAGTCCTATTTAATTAAAACTTGCACTAATACTTTAAAAATACCTTATGTTGAGAGTAAACCTAGCCTTCTTACAACTCTTTTGAATTTTCATGGAGTGTAAAATACAATGGTTTAGATTGTGAGGGGGAATTGTCCTCCTTCTAAAATGGGCCTCACCCTTCACCTTTGACATGGGAAAAAAAAAGTTATATAAATAGTTAAATATAATTTATACCAAATTGAGTTGCATTCAAAAAGCATAAAATGCTAAATTTTGAAAAAATAATTAGTCAAACTAGAAAATATAAGAGTAATATCAACCTTGGAAAGTGTGGGGACCACAAAGGAGGATGGTGTGGAGTTTTTTAGGTTTTTGTAAAACCTAATTTTTTTTATGTAGGATGCTATGGTTGGTATATGACATCACCAAGAGAGGAGAATGCTTAGGACTACAAATTATCCCAGGTTGCCACTATCCATTACTCTTTTATTTTTTATATCTATGAAATTTGAGAGAGATAATAGGTTTCAAAAGTTTAATTAAGTCTTCCAAGAGAGGTTTAGGCCTCTTAAATGGTTCTCATGTAGGTCTAAGTGCAACCACAAAAAAATGTAGTATATATTAGATACTAGTTAGTCATCACACCATGCATGAGAGGTATGGACTTTTAAAATGATCTATGCTTATCAAAACACCTTTTTTGAAGGGATGAATGCCAAAAAATAGTATATGTGAACCAAAAATGATAAATCTACCAATGTTGTCAGAAAGGAGGATGACACCTTGATGAGGTTGAGGTATCCAAGGAGATGTCAATGCTTGGGTAGATGAACAACTTCCAACAAGGTGTATGGGGTCAATGGAATGAGCTTAAACATTTAACTAGATATGAATCATACCAAAACTAAGAACAATAAGCCAAGTATTACCTAAGGCCATGTTTCCTTCTCACTGCAAAGATTTCCACTATGATCTTGACTTGAATATATATCACACCACCTAAGAGAGAAATCTCAAGGAGGTCAAAAGGATTAAAAATTAAACCAAGGAACCTTTTAGGTGATTTGAAAAATAAATTAGAGGTATTTCATAAAATTATTGAGTAGTATTCTGCTCAAGATGTTGCCATATATTTTCTCTTATAGGTAGGCTTACTCCATGCTGAATAGAGATGCCTAGAAGTTAAATACCCAATAGTGAATATGAAGAATAAAGGTAATGAAATATATTAATATTCACATAATTCTATCATAAACTTTGTCATGGATGCTTATAGATGCTATAGTCAAAAAAAATCCTCAACTCTTCAACAAGATCTATAGATTAAACTTGTAGGTGTAATATGAAAAATACATGCAAATGCTGATATGAGGAATATGCAAATTCCTCTTAATTAATTCAAAATAATAAAAAAATAAATCAAGTGATAAATTAATTCTCATTACTATAACCTATATCTCCAATACCATGAAGTTTTTTCCCAATATGTGATCTTCGAGTAGAGTGAGCACACAATAATTTTGTAATAATGACCCTACTTGTATCCAAAAATATGCAAGAAATTGTATAATAATTACTTATTGTATTAAACTAGTCTATTACAATATCCTAGTTAATATGAATATATATAATGATTAGGGGAAGTTGAATCATAGGATAAATCATGGTGGAACTGAGTGTAATACACTGTGGAACTCATAGGAGAACTCATAGTGGCACTTAGTTGAACTCCAAGTGGAACTCTGGGAGAAACTCACCCTCTCACCCAGTTAACCTCTTTATTAGACCTAAGGAAGTAAAAGCTAAATGTTTAGGGATAATCCATTTAATAAATAAATGGAATAATAAATATCCTACACCACTATGTATGTGCACCAAGCCTTTTGTGAAGCTATAATCATGTACCTATATTATGTCAACACAAAATACTTGTGCATCTATCTTGAAAATTTAAACAATAAAACCAATATAAAAATTAATTAAAGGATAACCTATTTTTATATAAGAAAATAGTCATGAACATGGAATGTGTACTAGGTAATTGTACCAAAATTAGTGGCCAAAAGGGTGGTCTGATATGACAAATTTGTCTTGAAAACATAGATAACTAAACTTGTATGAAATATTTGAGATGCTTCCATAATTTATTTTTTTCTAAAAATAATAAATGTATAGTTTTGAGTCTAGTTCATAAACCACTAGCATTTCTTTAAAATTGAGGAATTTAAGTGGGTCAATCAACTTATTTCCAAAGAGTTTTACCTATTTATTTTTTGAACATAATAGACATGATTTTGTGCTCCCAAAAAAACATATTTTTAAACTCTGTTAAGTAGTTTTTGAAATGATTTTTTGGAAAGTTAAAACACATCACCAAGCTTGTCATCATTTTTTGTAATTTTTAATAGTTATTATTTTTAATTAATTATATAATTAAAAACACCCTCAAGAGATATATTTGACTATGTTCCCCACCATTTTATTTACAAAAGGGAAAAAACATTTATTTATGTATGAAACAAAGCCCACTTATCCATATAATTTCTTTCAAAATTATACCAACAGATAAAAAATAATAAATACATATCAATTTATAATATTTTAAGACATGTTAATATTAAATAAATATTAAATCCTTAACCATATCATGAAATATAAAACATTATATTTTTATAAAGTATAAGACTAGGTCAACATGTTTATCACATTTTCATGAAATGACCTAATGAAATCCATGATAGTTTTCTTGGAAAAAGTTCATTTTTGTTAGAATGAGTAGAAAAAACAAATTATATTATTTATATTTAGGTTCAAATTATAGACACATAAATTTTATCATTGGAACTTTTAAAACATCAACTTTGACATAATTTGAAAAATTTAGAAAATATCCATAAAGTTGACTCTTTATCACATTTTCCATTTATATGTATACCCATCTACTATATTATCCACCTATATTTTGTATACATATTTATTCAAGATCAATTAAATAAATAGACACCCTAATTGTATCGCCCTAATATTTTCACAAATCTATCATTAAATAGTCTACCAAATATCACAAAATCTACACTAACACCACCATGTTAATCATTCAATTACACCATAGACCCATTTAATCCATCTAAAATCCATCCATGAATAATTAATTAATTAAATCCTAACTTATTCAATACACACATAATTAATTAAAAAAAAAAAAAAAAATAATTATCCTCATCCAAGTTAATCTTGATCAAATCAATCAATTCCCTCATCAAATACAAATAAATTCAACTAACTCCCTCATCAAATAGAAATCAAATAAACCAACTCGACCAAATCCATTATTAAATGAAAATTAAATTAGTTGACTAATTGATCAAATATCATCCATACAAACTCAAAATTTACAAATAAATAAAGATTAATCTCAACCATTCATTCTCCCATCAAAAAATCTATAAATTCACCCATCATCCCTCATTCTCACACTATGATGATAAGAAATATGATCATGAGCTTGGGGTAAAATATAGAAAAATATTTATCATATTTTCAATCAAATAACCATTATTTTATAGGTGCATGATACTAAAATATTTCACAACTTATTTAGGAAACATAATCCATCTTTAGCATGATCAAATCGACTCAACGAAGGATACATTTGATTAGTAAGTGAACGTATCATTATTAATCCTTTATTAGCTCAATCGAAGGTTGTGTTTTGATTTAAAGTAGGAATAATTTTCTTTTTGGTTCCTTTCATATAAATATATTTTATCATATACATTTATGGCATGATCAGTGGGATAACCCTTTGTTTATCACACTTTTTACTTATTTTGAGGTGATCTTCTAACTTATTTGATTATTAATAGATGTCTAAGTAATCTTGAATCAAGTTACAGTCCTCTTGGTTAGAAGTTCTATCTCTTTTTTTCAAATTTATGTCTTTATTTATAGTTTTATGAGTATTAATACTTTTTTACTATGCTTTGGAATTATTTATCTCAGGAACAATGTCTTTGACTCAAAATTTGGCATTTCTATGTTTTATACATGCATCAAATAATATTTAGTGTTTTTATTATAAATATTGGCATTTCAGTTATGTAGTTTAGAATTTGTGTGTTATATTTTGATGTTTATATCTTCTGTGTAGGTGCCATTCAATGTTTGGCATTTTTATTTTTACCTTTGGCATTTTGTGTTATGTGCAAATTTTAGTCAAGCAATGGTGTTTATCTCCTACTTATAAGCAGTTTTATCTTGAACATTGGCATTTTTGTCATGCCCTAATTTTCTTTAAGCTTTAGAATTTCTATCTTGCTCATTGGTGTTTTTATCCTAATCTTTGGCATTTTTATCTTGACCTTTCACATTTTTGTCCTATCATGTATTATTTATGAACATGAGAATTCTTGTATTGACATTTGGTGTTTATATATTGATCATTGGAATTTTTATCATTAACAATTTTATTTCTATCACTGATATTTATGTTCGAATGATCAACATTTTTTATCTATGTTTTAATGTTTGTATCAATTTTTCTAAATTATAGTAAACCTTGTGTGATGAAGACCTACACTTCAAAACTACTAATTTGGGTTATATATCTATGTTACAAGGAGACAAAAAATAAAATAAATTTAAAACATAAGCATTAAATCATAAATAAAATAATTAAAAATGTTTGTTTATTTATGTTTTTATTATGTGTGGAGCCTAAAGCCACATATGTTCTTTCTTTGTGCCACAAGGCGGTCTTAGAAATAAAAAATAGTTTAGTCACTTGTGTCTCCTAGGCCTTATCCATGTATGCTCTTTCCTCATATCATAAGGTGATATTATAAATTATAAATGGTAAGACATTATTATATTTATAAGGGGTTTAGAGACTTAGGTTTTATCACTAAGTACTAGCCGAAGTTCATAATCTAATGGACTATAAATATTCTTTGGAGTGGATGTCTTCATCAGTTAAGTGGAATTTTAATTTTACCTATTTTTTATGAAGTGAGGTGGTTAACCACCAATACCTAAGCCTTAGGTAACACCTTTGTATCATAAATTTTGTCCTCATGTACTAAAAGGTATATTGAAGACTCCCATAGAGAGCTTATATAAACCTAGCTTAAGATCCATTCAATTGAAATCATGCAATAGTGCTAGGAAAACAACATCTCTTAAGATTATCCACATCCTACCTTCAAGATATATTTTTGGCTGACTATATGGTTTTACACATAATGGACTAGTGTAGGGTGTTATTACATGTGTTATTGTTTTCACCATTATGCAAACTAGTCTAAAAATTAAAACCAAACAAAACTAATGGCATAAAAAGTGAGATATCAAACCATAAGAAACCAATATCCTAACAATGATTACCCTTTTAGTTAAAATCCATTCCATTTTTATGGATATTTTAATCAAAATCACATTAATTATGATTATATTTCATTCCTTATAAACTAGAGAAAATACAATGATGATGTTAATGATTTATTTAGAAAAGAACAAGGCAAAGCCCACATAGACCAATTCTTATTTTAGAACAAAGATGAAATCATTATGCAAATCATATAAATAGGAGCTAAGGTTCTTTTAGATTATAATCTTGAAAACTTGAGTAACATAATTATTAAGAGAGATAAAACCCCTCAAAACCATGAAAAAGTTACTTCTATTAATCCCACTGATCAAACCAAGATAATGTTGAATCCACTATTTAAAACCCTAATCATATTGTCTCTCATATAAACCTTGAAAAATGGAAACTAGTTATATAAAAATAAGACCTGAAAGATCCAAACCAAGTTATATTTGACCAACTTCAACAACTAAGTCAAAAGATGGAAAAATTAGCCTCCCATGCAAGTCCTTCAATATCAAAACCTTCATAGCACAATCAACAATCTAATATCAATCAGGACCCTTAACTACCCAAACCTAAATTTATCATACCCCCATCATCACTACTTAAGGGTACACCATTTTCCCAAGAATGTAAAGTTATGAAGGATTATATCTAAGGAATAAAATAATCAAGCCATAATTATAATATAGAATAAAAATTTGAGGAGTTGTGCCCCTATCCATTTGACATAGAAATGTTTTGAATACTCTTCTCTATTTTATTTAAAACACCAAAGTTATAAAAACACAAGGGAAAGTTTGATATTAGGGAACATGTCAAATAATTATCCATGCCATGCTAAGAGGTTGCATATGGTGATAATTATTAGATTAGATTATTCTTTTGAAGTTTAGGAGGTTAAGATTTGGAAAGGTTTTTTCAACTTCCTAAGGGATCCATCAAAACCTTTATAGATTTATCTAAAATATTTGTAAAATAATTATCCTATAATGTCAAACATGAACTAAAAATGATGGATTTATGTAATTCTAAACAAAGAAATGAGTAAAACTTATTTTTATTCCTATAATGATGGAGAAGCTTAGCTATTACGTTTCTTTGGTCAATACTTGAAAAGTAATTAGTCAACTTTTTTTAAGCCAACCTCAATAAGGAAATGTATTTTCATCTACAAGTTCAATGTGATAATATATTTGATGAAATAATTAAAAAAGGAGTTCAAATAAATAAATACCTTGTCAATAAAGGATTGGTGAAATGTTTCCATAAAGATCATTAAAAATCAAACACCATTAGAGAAACCCTTTTTTTTAGCAAAAAAATATCGTGGGTGAAGGAAATAGTTATTCAAAACACATTGTAAATCATCCAAATTAATTCCAACATTACCATTCCTAGGGGCCAACCTAAATATGAAATTAAAAGAAATCACTATACGCTTCTAGTGGTATAATTGAAAACTGTATTTCATAAATAGGTTATTGCAAACATGTTCATTTTTCCACAAATAAAAACATTTGATGAAAAAAACTAAAACCCACATGGTACAAAGAGAATGAATATTGTTAGTTTCATAAAATCAAAGGGCATTAAGCCAATAAATGCATGAAGTTGAATAATTACACCCAAAAAAAGATTGATAATATAAATATTTAACTTGAAGGAAAAGCGTATACATCCAAGAATAATAAATTGGGGATATACCAAGATCCCTTTATAAAACATGATCAAAGTTGTGCATAACTAAGTCAAAGTTAAAGTGCCCAAAAAAAAATGTCAACTATAAAAAATTATCTCATTCCCATGACACAATTTTTTGTCACATTGAACATACAAATAATTGTGTTGAAACCATTAAAATTAAATCTTTAGATTTAGTTGCTATAAATAGGGGTAATATAATAATTTTAAAAAGGCTTCCTTTGCCTACCCATGAGTGTTATTACAACCTTATTGAACAAATTGAAAAAAATCCTACCTAAATCTCCATTCTAGATCTTCTACAACAATCCACTTTTCATAAGGACATATTCTACAAATCCCTTCAAGAGTACAGAGTACCCAATGACATTGATTGGTCAATATTTCAAACACTAGTTAGATACATGTCTTAGATTTAATAACTCATCTTTGACTAACATGACATACCTCTTGCTGGACCATCACATAATCTCACTTTTTATATTGAGGCCTTCATCAATAAACATAAAGTGAAATTATTACTTATACATTATGGATTAGGATTAATTTTTTTTAGTTTGACCTTAATAAAACATCTAGGTTGATTTAAAGTAACAATATGATAATGTTAAAATGGAATCAATGGGCACTATATATCTTCCCATCAAGGTTAGGTCTATCACACATCAAACCTTGCTCTAAGTCATTAATATTAACCTCACCTAAAACATCCTTATTGTTTGACCATGGATTCATGACACACAATCGATCCCATCCACCTTTTATAAATGCATAAAATTTATATATTATATCATGGAAGTAATTATCTCTAGGGATCCTCAACCTTTATAATATTGAAAAATGTTGGAGGGGTAATTCCATAAGACCTATTAATGTCCCATCACCAATAATTATTATAAAATTAATAGATACATAACATCACAATTGATAAATCCTTCATCTTACATACATATAGATGACCTCCCATCTAGATCCAAACCCCACCTTCAGAGAATACAAAATCCAAGAATATTTCCATGTGGGTAAACTCACCATTTATCCTTGAAATTGTTACATGCCAAACATGACCAAGAAGACATAAATGGTCTCTTATCAATTTGACACAACCACTTTTATCAGATTAAGATTTCTTTTAGATGAGAATATTGAAAGCTCTAATGGATTCTAGTGATATGATGCTAACTTAGTAAATTATTTACAAAAGAATGAATTTCCTATAAAAACCAAATGTGTCAGATCATGAATAACCAAGGAAAAGGATTAGGCCTTCATGAATAGGAAATTTGAGATCCCATACAAGTGTGCACAAATCAAGAATCTCCTGACATCATATATAAACTCCCTAGTGATAAGTATGAGTATGCTAATGAGACTTCCATGATATCTTATGAAGCTTATTAAAATATTTAAGGATGCTAATATCATAATATATATGAATATCTTGTTTCCACTAACCTTTTCAAGGACACGATTATCCTCACCATTAACCTTGACCTCCAATAGCCTAAACTCATCAACTAGGACCAACAAGATAACATACCAATTAACTGATTTCAAAATGATGAAGGTATCATATAATTCATGGGACTTAGATATGTCATCCCTTTGAGGGATCACAAAAATAATTTTGAAATCATCCTTGATATGTTAGCTTATTTTGGTGAACATGAAGAGTTCATTAGTTAATCTAAAAATAAAAAGCAAAAAAAAAACTAAAAAAATGAAGTACCCTAGTGAAATCCTCTTTGAGGCACTATCAGATCAACAAAATATAATCACGAAAATAAATACAAGTCTATTGGTGAAAAACTTTATGTGGAATTAATAGATGATGAACTTAATCTTCCCCTTATGTTGACACAATTTCAATATGACTATAAATCACTTATTAAGAAAACTATTATGTTAACATAAAATCCAATTGGGGCTACTCTCAGTCTCAAGGAATAGTCAAATTTGATCACCCTCTTAAAATATTTTTCAAAAATATTTTCTTTGTCATATGATAACATGCCTAGATTGGATTCATCCCTTATGGTGCACCATATTATTATACATGTTGATATTAAACTAGTCATACAAAATCTAATAAATATGCATCTCGTTCCCCTCCTAATAAAATAATAACTAAAAAATATTTTATATGTTGGGTTTATATGAGAAATCAACTATCCTAAATGGATATCTAACATCATTCCTAACAATAGGAAACCAACATGTATCACAGTGTGCATAGATTTCAATGACATCAATGAGGCATGCCCAAAAATGAATTTTATTTACCTAATATTAATATTATCATTGAATCCATAGTGGGACATAAAAAAATTATCTCTCATGGATGGAATTTAAAGATATAATTAGATAAAAATTTCACATGAAGATCAACACACATTTACTACACCCTAGGGAAATTTTTCATACTAGTCATGCCTTTTGGCTTAAAAATGACATTAAAACCTATAAAAGAGACATTAATGTTATATTACATGGCATGTTTCATGATATATTTAAGGATTAAGTGAATTACATATTGGGAAAATAAAAAACTAGAGCTGAAAATCATGCCATTTTATAATAGTTTTTTGAAACATTGAGAGAATACAAGGTTTTCCTAAATCTTAAAAAGCATCTTTGGTGTCACATCAAGAAAAATATTGGGATTTATTATATATAGAATATTAATAAAATTAAATCCAAAAAATTTCAAATCCATGACATAAATGCCACCTCAAAATCTCAATTAACTGCATAGTTTACAAGGAAAGTCCAAGGAATCAGAAGACTCATCTCACAAATTGTAGATAAATGGAATCCATTTACACATATATTTAAAAAGGACATTTTTTTCATTGGAATTAAGGATTTAATAAATATTTTTATCAACTTAAATAGTATCTTTAAATTCCACTAGTACAAGTTCCACCTACTCCGAGGAAACCTCTGCTACTTTACATCTCAATGACATAATTTACCTTGGGAGACCTTTTGGCTCAACATGATGATCAAGGAATATAAAATTTATTTTATTATCTGAGTCTAAATTAAATAACATATTAAATTAATTACATCCAAATAGAAAAGGCATGTCTAGTTATTTTTTTGCTTTTAAAAAATTATGACACTACATGCTCAATAGTAAAACAAAACCCATTGCCAAAGTTGATCCTCAAAAGTGTCTTATATCAAAACCATATCTAATAGTAAGAATGAAAAAATGGATCATGTTGCTAATTAAGTTTAACATTGAGTATGTACATAAGAAATATATAAGGGGATAAGTCCTTGCAGGTTATCTAGCAGAAGCATCTTTATAGGGAAATCAACCTTTGATCATTGGATTTTTAGATGAGTCAATTTTATCTCATAATGAGTCACATGAATGGAAAATTTAATTTTATGGATATTTCACCACTCATGGCTTAGGGTCAAACATATTTTTCTTACATCACAGGGTGGTCTCATCCATAAAACATTTAGAATTAGGTTTCCTTACACTAATACCATTGCTAAGTATGAAGCATTCATCTTAGGCCTCAAAATAGTAATCAAATGGAACATTAAAAAAAATTTAGTCTGTAGTGACTCTCAACTCATCATTCAACAATTAAAAAATGAGTAACAAGCCAAGGAATATAAAATCATACATTATGAAAGAATTGTTAAAAAATTAAATAAATACTTTGTGAACATCAAATTTGAACATGTTCCTTGTGCAATTAATAAATCTGAGATGCCATGGATACCATTGGTGCTCTCCTTGAGATGCCAAAGTCTATCTAATATTTTCAATTTTTAATTGAGAAAAAAATGATATCCCAGAATATTCAATTTTATGTGACATTGTTGGTCCCAATTCCCCTTAGTATTACATCATTTACACTTACCTTCATGATCTCATCCTCCCTCTCGATATTTCATGCAATCAAATAAAATATTTCATCCAAAGTTAATACCATTTAAATCTCCTTAGAACCACCTTCTATCATAGGGGATCTGATGGTACCGTATTAATATGTTTACATTTAGAAGAATCTAACTTAGAGATCAAGGAAGTTCATAGTGGAATATGTGGATCAGACACCAATGGCATGAACCTAGCCAAGAAACTACTTAGAACAATATATTATTACCCTATCATGGAAAATTATTAGTTTAAATATGTTAGAAAATGTATATCCTATAAAAATCATGGAGACCTCATCCATGCACATTTTCAATCATTACAACCAATCAAACATTTGTGGCCCTTCTCTACTTGCGTACTCAATCTCATTGGGAAGATAAATCCTTATTCCTTAGATGACCAAAAATACATCATCATAGTTACCAAGTAATTTATGAAGTGGGTTTAAGCCATCCCCCTCACATATGTGATTAGAAAAAAAATATCCAAGTTCATACTTAATAACTTAATTTGTCATTATGGTATTATTTTAACCATTATTACCAACAATGGTAAGTACTTCAATAAAAAAGAATTAAAATCCATCTACAACCATTTTATTATCAAATATAATTTTTTTTACCTTATTAACCCAAAGGTAATGGCCAGGTTTAAGTGTCTAATAAATATCTCATCAAAATCCTCAAAAATATTCTCAATAGCACTGGTCAAGATTGACATATTCAACTCTATCCTACTTATGGGCTTATCATAATAGTAGATGCATACCCACATGGAAAACACCTTAATCCCTTATCTTTGGATCTAAATCCATTTTACCCACTAATATTTAACTACCCTCTTTGCACATCTACCTATAATATCTAATCGATGATAAGGAATATAGACTTGGAACTTATTGATGAATAACAACTCAATACACTAGATCATTTAAAAACATATAAAATCCATAGAATTTTAAATTAATGACCTCATATAATTCAATATAAACTATTTCGCTTAGTCATACTAAATATTATCATAATTGTGCATCTAGTCTTGTGCTTACATCGATAATTATGTCAATGGGATCCTTGCTTACTTGTAAAAAGATTCCTTGGAAAATTATTTATAAGTTACCACATGGTAATAATAGTGTTATTACTATAACCAATGGATTTTTAGTATGTAGATACTAAATCCAAATATTTATAGCATATTGGTCTTGTACATTTGACAAATACCAATCAGGGGTCTACCCTTTAGTTATAAACTTTATTGATATCGAAAGGATCATAATTTCCATCTAACTATACTTAAATGATTATATTATAGTTTTAAAAATATATTTTGATGATCCAAATAGCCTCTAAACTATAAAAATATCAAAACTTGATATTTATCCTTCATGGTTAGTTATAGAACCATACCTATTTTCTAGCCTTCTGGATACTACCAACTAGAGAGGGACACTAGTGTCAATGTTAGATCTAGATCATTATATAATGTCTAGTAAATTAGAATCATCCAAACTAAAAATTATTCAAAACTTATATTTTGGCCTATTTGTCTTATTTAACCCTATATTGGAATATTTTCAAAAGGTGAAGTATATATATAATTCAAAGTCTACTCATTATCTATCTAGAAAATATCAAGCAAGCATATACCAAGGTTAATTCAATCAATCACACAACTGAGTTAATATACACTACTCAACCCTATTTATTTATCAGTTATAGGAACAATCATACAAAAGATTTTAAGCATCTAAATAACAACCCATGACTGGTATTTATTAATTTAAAATCTAGATCATTGCATTCATCTACATATAACACATTACACCATTATTCACATGCATTCCTACACATAATGGAGAACTATATAAGTCTAAGGCCCTCCTTGGAGTATTTGATATGCAAGAATTTCTCATTGATAGAGGGGTATTTGAGGTCACCTTGACACTTTGATCCCACTAACCATTTTTTTTACATGATAGTATTATTTCATAATCGATAATAGCATCCCAAGGTCGATAGTAGTGTTCACAACTGTAAAAACATCACTTATAAAATTTGATGATTGTCTTATAATGATTATATTATGTAATCCTTCCTATGTTAAATCCATATATTATTACACATAGTAACTTAGCTAAGTATCATTTTTATTTGGTATTGATATAAATTAAACATCTTTCAAATTTCATACTTTATATATTTAGCATATCTCAGCTTTAAAATTCAAAATATTCATGTACATGAGTTTAAAATTAATTGGACTGATATATATTATTTTATCACCCTTATTATTAATCTATTTATATATTATTAATCCTATCCCCACATACATAAATTTAGGGTGGAATATTTGGTGAACCAAGCCATTGTGTCTCTTCATTCAACTCCTAGCTTGCTATAGGGTTTTTAGCCTTATAGGTTTTCCAAATGCAACAACTATTCAATTCTAATTTTCCATATCACATTAGATTTTTCCCTATAATTTGTATGTATTTATTATCCTTTTCTATTCTCAGTCTTTATAAAGTTTAAAATGGATAAAAAGGATCCTGTTCCTCCTCCTAATCTTAAGGAGGGTGATAACTACTTTCCTTCTAACTAGGTCCATGCTATCACTACTCCAAAGGGTAAGGCAGACCATCCTATTATACATATCCTTACTCAAACCCCTCCACCTACTACACACCTTATATATGGTGTGTGTATGCATAATTAGTCTGAAACACTTATGGTTTGTGGTTATGAATCCCTAAAAGATAAAATCATTCTTATGATGAAATTAATGTAAGAGTTTCAAAATAAATTCAATTCCCATATCACATTATTGTAAAATCAAATTACATACCTTTAAAATCCAAAATATGATAGTTTTAATCATGTGTTCACATCTTCATCTAGGAAAGTTTTACCCAACAAAGTTTCATATAAAAATAAGAATATAAAAGATAATTAATCTAAAACTAGTGATTCAAAAAGAGAACAAAAGGATAATAAGATTCCAAGTGAAATATTAAGATAAATGCTTCAAAAAAAAAGTAATTCAACTACCTCATCTACATCCTATAAGGAGATCCAAATACTAGTGTACAAATGATAGAATGGATGGGCACCATAAAAATTATTGTTTTTGTATTAAAGAACAAAATACAAAGTCTCAAAGATAGTGATGATCCTATCATCAATACATCAATAAAATGACCCACTCACATCATGAATATATCTCCTAAAGCACTAATGCAAAAATAAAAATTATGTGTACCAAAGGATAATTTTGAGTAAAAACAATTGAAAATGCAAAACTTAGAACAATAAAAGATTCAAATGACAAAGCTAGAAAAAGATATGTTACAAAAAGATCAAGAATTCAAATCATAAATTACATATTTTCCTAGTGTTCAATCAAAGATACATGAGTATTGTCTAGTCCATAATGAGATGAAAACTCCTAATAATGATGCACATATTCAGAAAGCAAGTCCAATCTATTGTGTAATGAATTTTTTATACACAAATGATAATTTTTTATATCACATATTCAAGAATAATCTAGGAAGTTACATATTTCTTATATTAATGATTTCATTGATGATTATGATCCTAATAATACAAAATATTAGAGTGATCATGATGATATTGATTATTCATCATATGAATATGACACACATGATACATGGATTTCACAGAGGCATCTCATCGATGAGTTCCTTGGATTATATTAGCACTTTTCCTTGTACATATCTTATTTTCTTATCCTTCCAAATATTCCAATAAACTAAAAAAAAATTCAATAAAATATAAAAACATTTAGATAACTCATAAAATACATAAATATTCAACATTCCCATGTTTACTATCTCCTTTAAAATTATGTTGTTTTCTTCACATTGGTAGATAAAATATCATTTCATTCATATGGTGTGATACATGCATACAAAAACCACATGATCTAAACACATATAGATGTTGGACCTATCCTCTACCTTTTGTAGCTAGGAGTGAGAGAGCCTAAAAAAATATTCCACAAGGGTGCAATTCCATGCTACAATAGTTCTTGTCAATGGGATTCATCTAAAATTCTGTTATTAGAAGAGTTTACAGGCATTGTATATATTGTACATTTTGTATAGCTTTTCATGTTTTTATTTAAGTTCTCTATGCACATCCTTTTTATCTATGTTTTTCCCTTTCCTAAGTGCTTTGGGAACAATTTTTTTTTGGTTATCCTTATTGTTTCAAAGGGAGGTTTTGATTCAGTGAAAAAGTGACTGGACTACATGCCCAATGGATGAGTTTGATTACGCAACATGGTCTAAGTTATCTTGCATTGATAGGCATGAAACCCCTATGAGACACAAAATATGTTGGCCAATTTTGGCCCACATATGAAGCTCTTGCATGGTTTGACGAAACATTAGGTCAAAGGCTTAGAAATGGATCTAGCAACAATGTTCAAAAGCAAGCCTGCAAGCCAAAGGGCTAAGTGCAAAGTTTGTGTAAAGTTAATTTATTTGGATAAGTCCTTGTTCATTATTTAGGGCTTTGAAATAACTAAGCGTGTTTCTTCCTCTCAATATTTTCTTTGGTTTAAACTTCATGGTTTTCCTTCAAAAAAAATATCCACACAATTTCTCAAAGGAATGTTTTTCTTTTCAGTTAAGTGTTCTTTTCAGGATTTTTGTTTCCAGCTAAGTAATGAAATTATTTCAAATAATTTGTTCAAAAGAAAGGTTTTGAATAAATGAACTTGTCAAGAAGGTTACCCTATAAAAATTTATTGAAGTGTTTTTTACTTAGGAAAGTAGACCGAAACAATATTTTTGAAGGGTTACTTTTCTCTCCGTAAAAGCCAAACCCTTTTTCAAAAGACCATTTGGGAGGTTCTAAGAGTAGATTTCAAAGATTCCAAAGGGCATGTTCATTTTGGAAGGACCATTGAAATATTTCTTAAGGTCTCAAGCTAAAATTCTGAAGGGTATGTTACCCTTCAGGAGCTGCTATTTGATAAAAACTAAAGGGCTCTTTCCCTTTGGGAAGTGTCATTTCCAAAAATCTGAGGGGTACCTTACAAAATCTTATAGAAAAAGGGTTGAGAAGAAAAAGCCTAAAGACTTAAGTTACAAAGAGCTCAAATCTAGTTGAGCAGCCACAAAAGCCTGAAGTCATGATTAGATGAATGAGAGGCTACCACAGGCATAAGATGGAGTAGAAAAACCCAATCAATAAAAGACAAGTGGCATAAGGATGACCAATCAAAGCATGGGAGGAGTCCAAGTGACTAGCTTAAGTTGGTAGCTATAAATTTACAAAGGTTACCATCCTTTGACATGGCCATCATCTCTTACCAATAGTCGACAAATGTAGAAGTATCATGGCTTAGTCAGGTTTACAGGTGTAAGATTTTTATCCTCATTCGTAAGCATACAAGTGGAAGATGGCATGAAGATGAAAGATAAAGATCAAGTGATTAGAAAAGATAGCTCAAGAATTTAAGACATTCCTAGACTTGTACTTCTTAGTAGACCATGACATCATCATCCTCAACAAGTTTTGTCTTCTAGTGCATTTTTTGACCAATGAGAGGGTTGGAAGACTTTTGGAGCTAATGGTAGTTATTTCATTGAAGAAGGATTATTTCAAATTAACACAAGTCTAGGTGAGAATTCATGGACAATGGTTGTGGCTCATTTATTAATTTCTATTTGCTCACCTCTTCTCTTTGGGCCTTCCCCTTTTCTATATATGTCTTAATTCTTTTCAAAAGAAGATATCCTCATTTTGACAAGGAAGAACCCTGTCAAAAATTTGTAAGAAAGACATTTTGAAGCAATAAAGATTATTTTTACCTATCTCTTGTCTAAAAATCATGTTTAGCAAGATTTTGCATGATTGCCTTGTGAAGAAGTGTTCTTCCATGTCCCTTGTCCTCTCTTCTTACCTATTTTTAGGTATTTTATAGTTAGTTATAGGTCTGAACTTGAGATTTTCTACCATTAATGGATGCTTCTTGTGAATTTCAAAAATTCCTCTCTACTTAATATATGGCTTAGTGAGCCTAGTTTATGACACTAATGCAAATTAACCAGTTGTGAGGTTATGTAAGCAAAATTATCTTATGATGAATTAGTGTTCATTTCATGCTTATGTGGGCCATTCTCTATTTGGTGCATCACCTTTCTTAGTTTAGTTTTCCCTTTTCATGTTAGCTTTATCTCCCTTTTCCTTAGTCAACAATAGGTTTTAGTATGTGGGAATATCTGAAGTGAAGCATATGAGGAACTAGCCTCATTAAAAATCCTAGAGGTTCAACCTCACTACATGATACCCATAGCCCGAGGTTTCTCCAATTTTGTAGCTAGGAGTGAAAGAGCCTGGAAAACTCTCCCATAAGGGTGAAATTCCATGATACAACACTACCCACATCCCATAATACTTTAGGAGAACCTTATTCATTGATTGCAATTGATAGTAGTTACATATCCTTTATGATCATTTCTACATTATCATGTTTGATCTTATAGACTAACAATTACACATATCTATGTCCATGCTTTTATATTTCATAGTATCCTTAATATGCTATGTTACATGACATTTTTTCTAACACATATATGTAGGGAGTACTATGATATGATTATTTTGGCTACTTATAATTAATTTATTCATATTTACACTTCTTTGTGTATTTTATTTCTTTCTATTATCTTGCTTATGGAAGATTTGAATATGTTCTTTGCCTATTGGAACATATACCATCGTATATTTTTTGGACTTTTGAATATGTCATTATATGTTAATTGTAAATTTTAATATGTCATTTCCTTTCAATTGTGTGGAATTTGAACATTCTCATTGTATGAGGTCTCCTTGGACCATTAGTTTTATGTTACATTTAGTGTTCTTGTATGTGTGTTTGATTGTATATATAAAATTACACATGTTAATCCTATATGATACATGATTAATATATAGATTATATAGATAACTTATCCTTTGAGGTAAGGTATTTACCAAACTCTATTTTTAGTCACCTCAAAAAGGTCGGGGGAGGGAGAAGGCATATTAGTGAGGGCATGCCATAAAATGCATGACCTATAAATTTACATAGTTTATGGATTTTAGTGGGTTAATGTCACAAAGACATGACCTCCACACTTGTAAAATATCTAGTATAGTTTCATGATTTAGATATATAATCGGGTCATAATCTTATACATTACATTTATTTTTCATAAATTTGAAACGTATTTTTTTTTAGATTTGTGACACATATACTTTATCTTTAAACACATCAGAGGTCCACATGCCATTCTATTGCACCAAAAATTATAAAATTTACCAATTATATTCTCTTTGTGTTTGAATTAATTAAATCATTTAACCTCACCAAATTTATAGGTTAGGTGGATTAAATCACCCAAAATCACCAAATATAGTATGAGTTGATTAAATCACTGATTCTCACTAGATTATATATTTACACTTGAGTTATGTGATTGAGATTTGGTGATCTCAATGGTTATGTCACAACTAATCATTACACTATATTGGGGGTATAATAATTAATAATGTCCATATTCAAACATCCAAGGTTTAGGTCTGAACCTCTCTCAACTCTAATGCTTCATAAGGAACGATATTTACCAAAGCAAAGTACAAAGGGGAAATATGGTTGCATTGACACACATGTGTATTCCTTGCTCTCTTTATTTTAAAGCATTTAAATTATTTAAAATTTTAGATTATATGAATTGATTTACAATATACCATTCTCTTGGTTATATTTCATACACTAGAAAAAAACTCAAAGTGGACTCAAGCAAAGTCAAGGTGTATTGTGCACACCCAGGTACACATTTATTTCCTTCAACCTAGTAATTTCATTCTTATGCATTACTAGATGAAAGGGGAGGAAAATGTAGATAATAAAAATGAATATTAATACCATCTGAATATTTTACATTTGACAAATAAAAATTAGGCATCCACCCTTTATTTTTTGGCCTTCCCACTGCTGAAAGTCTCACATTCACCATCTCACTATGCCTAATGATTATCTTACAGTCTGACCCATATAATTAGTATGACCTAGAAAACATGTAATCTATAAAATGTTCAATACTTGATATATATCCTTCATTATTAGTTATAAATTTGAACATATTTTATATCTTTTTGGACACTATTGATAGTAGAGGGACATTATCATCGACATCAGTGTCTAGCTCCTTATCTAGTGTCAATCACGTAAAGTCATATAAACTAAAAATTATTTGAAACCTATGGGTTGGCATATTTGTATTAGTGAAACCTAACATTAGATAATTTAAAAATGTGTGGTATAAATATAAATCAAATTATACTCATTATATATCTATAAAATACCAGGAAAGCACCTATAAAGGCTCATTCAATCAAATTCGTAACCAAGGTACTTTGCCTTATTCATCCCTATTTATTTATTAGTCATATAATTAGTCATAAATTTTTTCTAAAACATTAAAATAACTACCCATTAGTGGTATTTTCCAATTTACAAACTAAATCATTGCATGCATCTACATATAACATATTATACCATTATTCACACACAATGCAATACATAGGGGATAACTACATAAGTTTAAGGCCATCCTTAAAGTATTGGATATTTAAGTTGTGCTCATTGATAGAGGGGTATTTTATTTTATCTCAACACTATGAATCTTTTAACCCATTTTTTAAAAACTCATTCTAGGAGTGAAGATCTAGGGTTTGATTAATAAGAAGAGAGAAACATCCTATACTATAGATTTGAAGACATCATCAAAAAGGAAAAAAATAGACTGATTAAGTTTGTCCCACCAATATTTAATGGGCATTCCACATAGGATAATAGAATAAATGATAGTTTCCCAATATCTATGGTAGTATCCATGGCTCTAGAAACATCATTTCAAGAATTTGATGACTATCTCAGAATCTTGATCGTCCATACTCCTACCTATGTTCAACCCATATTTAATTTCACATGGTAAACCCAGCTAAATATCATTCCTCTTTTGTATTTTAATAAATTGAACATATTTAAAATTTGGTACTTTATATATTTATCATATCTCAGTTTTATAATTTGGTATATTCATGTGTTTGAGTTTGTAATAATTGGCATGCTATAGATTAGTTTATCACCCTTTTGCTTAAGTTATTTTTATATTTTTAACCCTATCCCTACATGTCTAGATTTAGGGATAAGAATAATAATAATAATTAGTGACATCACCACATTTTGTGGTTATGAAGGGGTTGCTACCAATAGTTGTAATGGTGAAAAAACACTTTGTATTCTTTATTTTTATAATAATGTACACTTCTATTATTTTTAGTTTAGAAATAAATTAGGTTGAACCACATAGTATAATATAGTAAGAATCCTTGCAAAAACCACATCTAATCTCTCAGATTGTAAAAAACTTACCATAACACAACTTTGTTGTTATAGTTCTAAATCTATTATTAATTTTTTATTTCTTGCTTATTTCTTTACTACATTATAATTCTATTTTTTTCATTTATTAAATTTATTCTACATATAACTTGTTTAACCCACATTAATTAGGATGTTCATTGGGTATGTTTCTAGCCCCTAGATCAATGGTATTAGAGAATACACACTTCATAACATTCCTAAATGATATCATGGTGTTTTTGAGTTTTCATCATTTTTTATATGTTAATAAATATGAGGTATAATTATAGTAATTTAGGGAGAGAGAATAGATACCCTTTATCATACCTTCACATCCTAAAACGGGAGAAAAATCATCAACAGTGCCAACTCTAGATATGTTCTAGAAAATGATAGAGGATGCATTATAGAGACATTGGGAGGATTTGGAATAATTTCATGCACATGAACAAGTGAGTATTTTTTATCATTTTAATCTCCTTATCAAGAAATAGACTTTTACAATAACATATCATTCTCATCAATCATTTTCATAAATGCCATACAAGGTACATCAATCTAGACATTCATCTTTTTGAAGGTAAAATACATGTAGATGCACTAAATAACCATATTAACCTTATATGTTCATATTATGTGGAAAATCACTTCTCAAACCAAGATAAAATTACATTATCTCTTCTGGAAATTTCTTTATTAGTTAATAAATTGGGAAAATTACTTAACTACACATGAATAAGATCTTAGCTTAGACACATATGTAGACACATCGAATTGTTTCATATAAATAATAAAAATAACCTATTGTCCTATTGGAAACTATGATGACCAATGCATTAATTTTTTCTAGTTACACTAAGGCAAAGATATATATGTGCAATAATACACAAATTTTTTCCATACCTTGGTGTATAAACTTGGGATTTATGATTCAAAGTAGAATCTTATTTTGAAATATAGGTCAATATTAAGGATATCACATCAAATTAGAATTATATTTCTTATCTATCTCATCTATTGAGTAATCCTATAGATATGATTTTAATTTTGAATCAAAGGCTAAATGCAAGACTAAGATAATAGATTCAAAGTCTCATACCAACTAATAGTCTAAATATTCCAAGTAGAATACAAAATTAGGGAATAACTAAAGAAACCACCAAATAAGAAGTAATAACCATCTATTTATTATAATAAGTAGTCAAAGGATAGAAATTTGTACTCAATCCATAACTGAGTAGTCATTGAAATGAAGAATTCCATGCTAGGAAGAATGTACTTACATAACTTGAGATAATGTGTATAATCATTGTATCACTATAAAAAAGTAAATAGATCATGGAATTTTAGCCTAACACCATGGTGGGTACCAAAAACATCTCTACTACCCCTAAAGAAATAGGGGAAGAAAAAAGGTTGTTCCATTCTAAAAATGTGGATCAATGCTCAATCAATACATTTCATTTTTGACAATGGTAGTTAGAAGAATCTAATTTTTAGTAAAGAAGTTCATAGATTGAAATTTGCTTTGATGGCTCACCTAAAGGAATAATCCATTAGATGGTTCAATGTAGGATTTGAGAAATGCATCACTCAATAGTGCCGAGTGGTGTATAACATCAAGATTTTTTAAGATACATTCCTTTACGACATCACTCCATTATAGGAATGTGATATTATTTTGGGTCAACCAAATATTTATCATCAAAATTTAATTTATGAAGAAAATACTATAAATTTTTTTGTAAATGTTAGTGAAATAAGATGCCATATACTGGAAGTAGTTACAAATCTATCACTCATTAGTGCCAACAAGTGTAATAATCTAGTCATATCTAGTCATAATTTCATGATTTTCATGGTGAAATATGTATGAAATAAAGTCCTTGTACCACCTATGGTTACCAAAACTCCTCCAGTGTCAATGCAAAAAGCTACATTATAACTCAAGTTAAAAGAATACAAGGATGTTTTCCAACTACCAAAGGAAGTGCCTACACAATGTGAGGTAAATAATACTATTGATACTATCCATATACTACCTCTCCCTAATGCTTATTTATTCCATATAGTATTTAGGGAGATTGAAGTAATCAAGCTATCAAATAATCATTCTTCATAGGTACATGCTTTTGAAATATTACACATATCCTTGAGTAACCATAATCCATCTATCACATTGAGAAAATTACTCAACAAAGGAAATATTCACTTGGTAAGTAAAGGTATCATTATTTATCCTTTATTAGATCAATATGAGGTTGTTTTTGGATTTTTAGTAGGGATTAGTTTTTTTTTTGGGTTCCTTTCATAGCTATATGTTTTAGCATATGTAGAGCCTATATTGAAACCCTTCAAATTGTAGACAAACCATCGCCATACTTTATATTTATATTTTTTACTTCTAGGATAGCACCCATACACCTAAATAATTTTAGTTATAATATGTGTATCTCTCTTTTATAAGTAACCAATGACCCTAGATGGCTATTTTTCATGGGTTGGCCTAGACATGTTTCATGGGTCCATCAAAATGGTTTACTAACAAATAGTTATATATAAATACAAATCACCCCTAAGGTTATCATTCAGTTGGAGAGCCTTAAAAACATTGATAAATCACTATCACTCCCTTTAAAAATTATAAAAAAAGTATAGACACATCTAAAATATTCAAATAAGATTCCTAGGGAAGTCTATAGATAAAAATATGAATACATAAAGTCAAAGTTACATGGTTCCAAGTGTCAAAGGTTAAAATATAACATTACATTCTTCATAATTCAATATGTTGCATGCACACAAATACATCAAAGAATTATGTGTAGTTTGATCCCTATTTAGATTTTATTGATGTAGGAAATGTTCAACCATTATATACAGAGTGGTTGAGGCTAGTTTAAACTAAAATACTAACATCCTTTTAAGGGTATACTTTGGTCCATCAAGCATAGTTCAGGTTTAGACGAAAGAGACATAATAAATGCATTTAAGTGTAGAATTGGTGAGATGCACAAAAAAAATAACATTTTAAGCATAGGTAAAAGACTTATAGAGGTATTAGAACCCCAATATGGATATCAAAACTTCTAATAAATAGGTTAGTATCGACTATAGTATGTGTCTCTCTTTTTTGGTAGAATCTAAGGAGGTTTCCAAGCATTATTTATGATATGAGTAATTTACAAAGTACACACATAGCATATCTATATTCAATGATTGATTATATGAGAAAAATTAAGGAAAAATTAGTTAAATACGTTACCGCTTTGTTGCTTAGTCATTTCTATACTAGGTAATCATATTTTAAATTAACCCAATTCAATTTAAATTAATGAATTCATTGTCATATTTATTATGATATGAAGTAGTGCATAGCTTATATTATTTTATTAAGTGTAAAATAAGTAATTTTTTTGGTGAACCCAATAATATTCAATCACAAAACCCCCAAGTTTCCTTCAACATTAAGGTTTGCGCTATTTTCTTAAGATTTAATATTTTCCCTATTATGGTTTTACATGGATCCAAGTTGTTTATATCTAGTTTTTATATCCATGGTATCAAAATTTTTTTATTTAATTTATCAATTGGATCATGCATTCATATTTATTACAAGGAAAGGTGATGAATCAAAATATAATGAACTTAGGGATGTTACTATACATGGAAAATTTTAGTTTCCCTTGATAATAGATATTTCATGATTTCTACTTGTGCCATGGTAAATTTAATTAATTTAAATCATTAACCTTGCTATTATTTCATAGATCAAATATTTTAGGGTTTGGGATTTCTAAATTTTACCTAAATTACCTATTTTTATAGGTGTATACAAATTAATTGTGTCTTTTATTCCAATAAATTTGAGAGCTATATTAGATTATGTTCATTATACAGTCTAAAAACATTATGCACATACTTAATAGGTTAGACATATCCTTGATAAACTCTTTTCTTCATGTTTTTCCTTATCACCATGATAATGCAAATATTATGCAAGAACACGTTGATAATGAAAACATTAATTACATTGTCAAAAATATCACTTTGTATGAATCATTATAAAGTATCTTTATATGTACTTTATTTAACACAAACAATCTTTATAGTGATGGAAAAACAACCGATATGTGAAACACATGAAAAAAGATCTAAATAATCTTGATTAAATTATAAAATGGTTGATACCAATGCTAGCACAATTAATTTATCACATAATTTAAATAAGGTATATATTTAAACAACATCCACCTCTAAAGAGTATTCTATGTCCATCAATGCAATATTACAAGAGCCTAATTCACAAAACCAACCACCTACTATATTAAAAATGTTTCTTAACAAGAGCTTGATCACTTTAACATCCATTAGGATTAAATCCATATCTAATTTATTACATTAAAAAGGGATATCATATTGTAATTATCATCAAATAATTGAACATGACATGAATTATTATGAGGCATTACAAAAAATATTGAGAAAATTAAGAATTCAGGCATTATTATAATAAAAAAAATAGATACAAATATACCTAGGATGAACACCCCACATAAAATATCAAGGATAATATAAAATAAAAGGATGTACATGCCATGTAAGCATTGATGAATATACCTAATTATTATCTGAGTAATCATAGAAAATGGATGCAGAAAATAATTTGATATTCATAAAGAAGAGGGGGATAATACATGTAGTGCCCAAATTATATAAAATACATGCCACACAAAAAAATATCTAAAAAATATTACATATTGTGAAGGGTCAATTTATCATATTAAATTACAAGTTTTATATTGGAAATAATATTTGAACACATTAATATTCATAATTCCCACTATAGAACATTTTCAAGATATGCTTGAAAAATAGAGGTTAAATCAAATGTGAGATGTCATCTATGATTAAAACAAATTCATTACATTTGAATTTGAAAATACCATAATATAAATTATACAAGGAAGAAAGATTGATTGATACCAAGACACAATATGAGAATAAAAAAATTGAATTTCATAATTAGTTAACACTGGGACTTACAAGTAATATTGAGAGAGATGAAATAATTAAACATAAACTCTTATAAGAGGCACATAAAGGAAAATAAGATACTCACATATGAAAATTATAGTGATGACGACATGTGGACATTTAATATAATTATATATCAAGAGATAATCATTATGTTGGGTGATCCAAAAATGTTGTCACCCACTTAATAATATAACAATTCAACTTAAACATAGTTATTTTTTAGATAGATTATTATTATTTTATTTATTGATCACCTTCTCATAAGTTTACTTCTTGATTTATCCATTCTTCTTTATGGATGTGTACATAATATTTTTCTTTGATCATTATTCTAGGCCTTGATTTTCACTTAATTATTATGTTTCATTGGCCTTTTCTGCTTGAATTTTTATTTCCATTTGGACAGTCATGTTATATATCCTATTATGACATATGTATATACATATTTTACAACACTCTAGTTTTAGTTTTTATTATTTGAGGCATGATACAAATCCATGTGACACACTACTTACACACTTCCACACATTAGTGATCTATAATTGATTTTTCATGGCACAAATTTGAGATTACATGATCAAATATATTAGATCACCACACATTATGACATTAATACATTGAATATTTCCCACTAATGAAATGCTATTATTATGAGTTTTATTACATACTCCTTTGAGACATGTCTTTAACATATGGTAGAGGTAAATCGCTTACATTTTTCGTACTAATTTAATACTACATTTAGTGCACTCTTTGCATTGGCATATGCTATGGAGTATTAATATCCCCTATATTATTTTAATTTGTATCCTTACTTCTTGACCTTATTTTATTTACGAGTGCTTGTTTGTATCAATATTTTAAAAAGTGAAAAAAATGTTTCAAAAAGTGAAAAAACATTTAAAATATTAAAAAATACATTATATCAAAAGAATTATAAATAGTTTACCTTTATGATACACATAATTTATTGATGTCATTGATTATATATGTGTTGAGTTAGATATCCTTTCATATGCATTTGATTTTCATGATATACATGAGTTAGATGTAAGATATACAAGTTAAATATGATACATGGGCATACAAATGCTTAAAATTCATCACATGCTTGCGAAACCTTTCCTTATTGAGGGAATGCCCATGCTAAGAGCATCTTGGTAATTTTTTTTTACGTTATATCTTTAAATGTGATTCCTTTGATCATATTGAACCACTTAGATTACTGATACATGACTTGATCTTGTTCATACCTTTAAGAGTGACACACACACACACACCCACCCACCCACCCACCCACCCTCCCACACACACACACACACACACACACACACACACACACACACACACACACACACACACACACACACACACACACACACACACACACACACACACACACACACACACACACATAATGGGTTGAAGCATAATAGTGTGTCTCACTTTTTAGTATACAAGAAACAAAAAAATGTGCACTTTTATCAATTTGTATAGGTAGTAGTGACTAAACCATACAAAGTTTTAAAATAGTTTACAAACTAATGAAATGTTTCATTTTAAGTTTAGTTAACATTTATATATATTTTTAAATGAAAAAATAAAAAATATACTTTTGAATGCCTAAATACATATTGTGTGTGTTTCATATATATAAAGTTTATTGAGTGCTTGATTTTTCCTCATAATGTTTTCAAAATATAATATTTTTTCAAGATTTCTTGCAAATATGTCTTGGATAAATGGGCGTAGTGGAAGATCATTTTTTAATAATTTTTTGATAATTTTTTTAATTAAAATTTTAATTATCAAGGTAGGTAATATAAACACTTATGACTTCTCTTCATCATATTTTTTTATATATCTATGTCAAAATGGATTGATTTTTTTCACCATTGGAACAAGGACATTAAAATCATGTGCGTTGATATTTTTTCAAAAATTTAACTCACAATCTAGTATTTTTCCTAGTGCCTAGAAAAAATGGCACTTTATTTAATAAATAACTATATTTTATTAAATAAATAAAAATAAATAAATATAAAATATTTATTAAATTTTTAAAAAATAATATTATTAGAAATGACATAAATATAACTATTTACATGTGGAGCCACAAATTTTTATTTTATTTTTCATCCTAAATCATTGCATCCAAAGTAGCATTTTGAAACCAATAAGACATTTCCACTTGAAAGGGGTAAAATTATATGCCACACAGAGTTCAAACAAAAGGGGTTTGAACAAAGGATTTCAAACAAAGGGGGTTAAAACAAATCTACTTTGTTTGAACCCCATTGATTTTTTCCCCATCACCATTTCTTCCACCATTGCACCATTTCCTCCACCATTGATCCACTTTTCATGTTTAATAATCAAATTCTTTTATATACTTTGATATTTTTAATTTCACACTATTCAACTTTCCATAGTCAAAGGCCATTAGTTATATGACTGATAGCTATGGTTTTTTTAAATAACATCATCAAGAGTAAATCATTACACACTTTCATGGGGTAGCTAACTCAACACATTTGAAAGGATAATGGCTTGCTAAATCCATGCCATGCAAACCTTGTGTTGTTTGGTAATGAAGTAGGTGATGACTATGTATGCACAACTATTTATTTTACAAGGATAAAATGTATATTTTATTCTCCACCACTTGCATATCATGTATCAGAAGATGAGGGAGGAATTGCTATACCCTTTTCTAGTTTGAAAAAAGAACACTATACATTTGAAGATGATTTCATCACTCCACATGAATATTTTCCTATGATAAAATGCCCAAACAAACCAATGATTTCTCCTTTTATTTCTTGTAAATCACTGGTTTGGTGTGATAATTATGGTAGAAAAAAGTATTGAAAACATCCTCAAAAGTATCTTGGAAATAGGTACAAAATTTGTTAGGTTTTGAGCCCTAGATTGAGTCTACATCTACACAACCATAAACCTAAAATAATCTATTGAAAATATGAAGGAAAATATATTTAATGATATTAAACTTATTTTGAGCATATTTTTGTTCATTTATATTGATATTCAATAAAACCTTAGTGATTAAAATTAATCATTATCGCATGGTTGTGTTACATCTCTTTAGAAATCAAGTACTTGTCAATGGTGTTGGGACAAAGTATGGCTTTAGATTATACCTAAAATCTTAGTAATTATAATTAATTTTTAAATAAAAACAATGGAATGTTTAATTTAAAAAAATATTTTACTTTTTAAAGATAATCAAGGTGTGCAAATATTTATGTACACAACGTCAACTACCATCATATTGCAAGGACTAAGTCTGATAGTATACTCCTTGAACACATTACAGATTACAAGCTTTTACAAAATTTAATATCTAGGATGAATAATATAAAGGAATTAATCTGTAGGTATAGTATTTATATATCTAATTAGATAAAGGTAAATAGTAATTTGGTAATGTGAACAAATAACAAAGCAATACTTTAAGACATCTAGAGAGACCATATCATAGACATAGAGTATATTACAGAGAAGATCTAATTTTCCACTGCATGATGTTATCATTGAAGACTGATTATCAATGTCTATCAATGAAATAAATATGTATAAATGGAAAGGATAATACCTTATTAATATTGGATTGATGATAAGGTTTTTATGATTGATTATTTTCTCTCCATAACCAATTTCACAACTTGTTTTGGAAGTAATTGATTTTGATCCCAAAGGGTCCTCCTAAATTTTCTTCTATAACATGTATGATGATTTTCACAAGGAGAAAGTGTGAAATTTTTAATTTTTAATTCTCTATCCATTTCTTTTGATGGACCATATTTATGTGATAATGTCCAATTTTAATTTAGATGCGATTTACATTAGAAATGGCACCGTGTGATTATTATTTAGGGGTATGGTCAAGAGGGAGAATAATAATTTCACTAATCCTTTTATATATTACATGAAAGTCATGACCACCTATTTAATCCCATAACTACCCATTTTATCTTCTTATTAGAAGCATAAGAATCCACCAAGGCTTCCCTATTGATTAACATAATAAGAGAAAATCCACTTGTATAATTGTGAATATGAAAATTTCCCTTGACATTAGTGATTTATATTTAAATATTACAAAATGTATTATCTTTGGAAATGGTTTTTAATGAGATCAAAGTCCATGATTATAATGGATGTGAGTTGTAAAATATATAATTCTTGATTCTTCTTGGACAAATATATGCATTCTAGGTCCCAACTTTAGCCTTTCAAGGAAAGATAATTATTCTTTCCTATTAGACCATAAAGGTTCCTTGGGAAACTTTAAAATAATATTTGAGAGTTTAAAGGTAAATGAATATAATAATATATTATTAGACTTATTCAATGTTTCCAAGGAGTATACTATCAAACTTAATCCTTACACAACATCAATTTCCATCAAATAACACAATGAACATTTCATAAGCAATGAGAAGGTGGAGATTTTAATGAAGCCTCTTCATTAAAATGTGATTCATATGAAGCACCTTAGTTTTAATCCTCCATAAGGGGATTAAAATAAAGGTGATTAATTCAAATCACATTCAAACATATCCTTAGGTTAGATTCCATATGGGACTTATATCTAAGAAATCCAAGGAAAAAATAAGGTTAAATTCTCTTTGTTAGTCCAAATAAACAAAACTAGATAAAATAAATATATAGTTCAAAGCCTAGGATCTAGGGTAGATAAATAACAAATTAAAAAAACTAAATCTAGAAGACAAATGAACACCTTTGCCTTCTTTACAAGTTTGAAGAGATTGTTGGCACAAGGTTGGGCTTAGGCTTAGCTTTTGAGAAGTGGTTCTTTGCCAATGGTGCTCTAGCATCATCTCCATTTATCCACTTAGTCTATGGCCTTGGAAATTGATATTATTTGAAGCTTCTCTAAGAGTAATTTAGCATTATAACATTGCAAAAAAAATCTTATTATAACTGAGTCTGAAGCCTTATATTTATAGCCTTCACACTAACCCCAATCTACGTGTAGTTAGGTCTAGGCTAACCTTAGAGTAGCCTTGTGAGTCTACATGCAATAAATAAGGTCATTAATTATGCATTTCTGGAGGCAGGGCTCAACATTTCTAATTTTTATGGTAATTATGTTGATATTTTACCATTTTTGAATTTAAGGATGATGATGTCATCATTACCTCATTTTCCTTGATATTTTTTGAATTTTTGGAAAATGTGTTTTCACTAATTCAACATGGAATATTTAACTAAGTATTTAATTTGATTTGCTTGCTTAATTAATTATGCTTAGTCTTTTTGTTATTTTAGGAATTGGATTAAGTATCTCATTTAAAAGGTCAAAAGTATCAATATGCTTTACCATAACCTAAATGGAGATGAATTCGTAGGAGATTATCATTGTATACAAGATAATACCCCAAATAAGGATGCTTCAACATGATCTTGGTAACTAATTTTTGATGTGTGGATGAAATTAGGATGTTTAGGTAATTTCTAGGTTTAATGTACATCATTTTCTATAGATTTGTCTAATATCCACTTTAGACATGGATGTGGCCAAAATGGGATGTCGATATTTCCCCTATTTGAGTAGGCATTACAAGACATAGGCACAATAACATTTTATTAAAAAATGAAAAAGTCTTTAACGCCTTATCTTATGCCCTAGAGGGTGATGGATGAGACTTGGATGCCCCCTTAAAGGATTAGGTGGTAAATAGTGTCATCAAATGAGCATTTAAAAATAAGAAAAAATGACACAGTCTAGTGGTAACAAGGATGGAAATATTGATTTGCCCAAAGGTGGTTATAATTAGTGGCATAGTGATTTTCCTCAGTAGAGTGGATGGGTTGAGATAATGATTTTCCCAAAGGTGGTTATAATAATTAGAAAAATGAAAATTCCCCAGTAGGGTAGATGTAATTAGTGGTCTAAATAATTTTACCCATTATGACAAATTGGTAAAGGGAGATCATGTAATGAACCTGTAATCATGGATTGACAGTGACCTAACACATAAGATAGGTATGAATTTGGGCTACCTGCTAGTACAAATATGTTCATCCTAACTAATTGTTATTACTATTCATTTATGATTTAATTAATCTATTTAGGTGGTGTTTAGATTTTTTTGTGAAAAATGGTCATTGTGAACAAAGGTAAATATCACAACACCATTTTTTTGAGATTCATTGGTCTAATTTTTGATTTATCTTATGAATCTATTCATCATATTTATAAAAAAGCATAAAGAAATATGTATATTAGGCATGTAAAACTTAATTTAAATGTACGTATAAATAATTTAGGCATAAAATATGATCAATCAAATCCCAAGTGTAAATACAATGTAATAAACTAAGTGTAGGAATGAATACACATATCTACAACTCAAGTACAAGATATAACAAATCAAAACTTAAGTGCAAACATAATGTAATAAACCTAAGACAATTGGAACAAGAAAGGCATAAGAAAATAAGTTATTCAACAACTAATTAAAAATAAACAAACCAATCAAACAATCAAAGAAAAATAAACAAGCCAAGAAAACTAGAATACTAATGAAAGGAACAATGTTAGTCATCAATTAAACAGAAAATGAAGGTAAAAAAATTCAAGGAAAAATAACATAAACAAGTAAAACTAAATCAAAAGCAATAACCAATCAAGTTAAAGAAAGAACAATAGATAACCTAAGCTAAGGAACAATGAAAAAATATCTAAAACAAATCAAACAAATAATATAAATAAAAAAATTAATCTAAATTAAATAATTAATCTTTTGCAAATGAAAAAAATAACAACCAATCTAAAGAGGGGGTTTACTTTGGTCAACAGATGTTTTCTGTGTGGTTCTAGAGAGGAATCAATTTCACACGTATTCATACACTGTGAGTTTACCCAGGACTTATGGGGCACAATGCTTAACAACTTTGGCATTGAATGGGTTTGCAATTCTAACCTTAAAGAAGTAATTCTCAGCTAAAACTCAACCTTCACACATCCCTAGATTAAGGAATTATGGAAGCAAGCTTTGCCATGCTTGAGCTGGACTTTATGGAAAGAGCAAAATCACAGAATTTTTAGGGACACTACTAGAAATGCTGCTTAGGTGTTTAACTCCTTTGTTAGGACCATCTTGGAAAGTGTTACAAAAGCTCATATTAGTGTTGCGGAAAAACCCTTATCTAAATTTGAAAGTCAAATTGTGGCCAACTGGAAGGTTTTAAACCTTATCCTTGGGCATGATAATTCCAAAATTCTTTAGAGACTTCATACTAAATGGATACCACCTAAGCCCAATTGGATGAAACTCAATTTTGATGGGGCATCCAAGTTGAGTGGTAAAGCAAGTGGAGGAGGAATAATAAGAAATGCAAAAGGAGGGAGGTCTACTGTCTATGCTGGTGGCATGGGTTGCCAGAGCAATAACTATGCTGAAGTTATGGCCTTACTTTGGGGATTAAAGTTATTTATATCCCTAGGAATTAGAAATTTGAATATTCAGGGAGATTCTAAGTGGGTCATAGATGTTGTTAATAAAACATCTAATGTTAGTATCCATCTAAAAGACATCATTACAGACATCTAATTTCTTTTACAAAAGTTTTCTGAAGTTGAGATTACCCACACCTACAAAGAAGGTAACAGGGTCGTTGATGCTTGTGCCAACCTTGGTCAGCAATTCTTAGGATGGAGGGTATGGAAAAAAGGGGCTCATATACCCCCAAAACTTAGAGAGATCATTTAGAAGGAGATGACGGAGCATGAATGATGTACTTTGATGATGAAGATAGCTTTTGAAGGCAGTCTGCGTGGAGAAGGCCATTGCGGATCATGGAAAATAATAACCTTAGTACTTCCTTGATTGTCATGATTAATTCCTTGTATCATGAGGTGGAGGTGAGAGAGTCACATCATGAAAACCAAGGGGGAATTATTTTCAAGCATGAAAGTAGATGTCACCATAGCGGGCCATTTTGTAAAATGAGCCTTCACATCTGTATCCAGTGTAAATGGAACTGAGGGCTTGTTACTTGTTCAAAGATCAAGGTGGTAATTGGGGTATGAGAGCTGGAAATTCTAGAAATTTTGGAGGACAATGGTGGGAAATAGGCTTCTCAAGTTTTTGAGGTCACTGAAGAGCAGGGTGCTGATTCTAGGGGAACTGCTGATAATAAGGAGAAGATGCATGTAGAAGAAGCTAGTGAGGGTTCAGAGAATGAGAATGATTGGAAAATAGATATTGGGGCCTTAAAGTTCTGCATTTAAAAGCTAGAAAATGTCTTCACCAAAGGCCTTCAAAATAACATTCTATTGAATATGACTATGTTGGAAGCGGTGGGTAATCTAGGGAATGCTGACAGTGTGAATAATGAGAATCTTAAGGATCTTGTTAATTCTATAGTTATGTAGTTTCATCCTTTCTGACTCTGGTCTTTCCAGTGTTTTGTTTTGCTTCTGACTTTGTTTCTCAGCTGTGCCATTGGTTCAGTGCTGGCATCTTTTGTTTGCCAGCCTTCCTATCTTTTTTGACTGTATAGGGTTCGGCCCCTAGTTTGCCGCCTTAATTAATCAAAAACAACCAATCTAAAGCAAATGAATAACTAAATAATCTAACTTAAAATGAATAAATAACTAAAAATCTAATCTAATATAAGTTTTATGCTTGGCATAAAGGTTGATTCTAAGATATAGGAAATATTGGAACAAATGGTTAGGGGGAATAAAATAATAAGGAAGGGGTGGTCGAGATGTATCCAAATACACTAGTCAATTGGACGCTACCTACATATTCCCATGGACACAAGGTCCAACATGGACTTTAGGACAAATTTAGTTCTACCAAGATTTGGGATAGAAAAAAATTAATGACAAAAAAGAGATCTTTCTCATATAAGAAAGTGGAAATGGGCTCACAAAATGGTGTGAGTGTTAAACAAGAGGGGTTTATGCTCATGATTATGATAATGTCAAGCACAATGATTTGTGAAATTAAAAGAGCATGGTTTAGGATAAAATAACACTAAAAGATAAGATATGAGTTCCCACAAATGATATTGGTTCATAATTTTCACTACATCTATAGATTAGAATGAGAATAAGCTCATAATATGGTGAGAGTGTAAATAACTCATAAAATAGTGAGAGTACAAGAGGTCTATGACTTGAAAAAGGGAAAGAGTTTGAGAGGCCTATGACTTGTAAAATGGTGAGAGCATTGGGAAATAAACCTTAGGAGGGAATGATACAAAAAAATAATGAATGAAATCAATCATCAATGCTGGTCGAGCTAACTCTAAATGCACTAAGCAATTGGACACTACCTACATAGTCCCATGGAAATAAGGTCCAACATGTAATTTAGGTTGAATTTCATCTCTTATAAATGGGATGAAACACTATTGGAAAATTAGTTAGGCAAATATAAATGATCTTAATGGTATCCATGTGAATGCTTCAGCTATACCAGTCGACTAGGAGATGCACATTTTGAGTGGTATAAATATAATCTAAATGGACTAATTTTGAAGGCTTGTTTATAAATTTTATATCATTTTGGGTTTTATATGCATCTAAACTCAATGGATAATTATGAGACACAAAATGGGATAACTCAAAAAATAATGAGAGTGTGGTTTAGGCTGCTCATAAAATGGTGAGAGGATGGAAAAGATAACCTCAAAAAACATTGAGTGCTTCCTACATATTCCAAATTGACCTCAAGCCAATGTAGTTCACCCTAAAGTGAAGGATCTGACTAGATAACAACAAGTTCATAAAATAGGCAAATGGTAATGTCTAAAACAATAAAATAAGGGTAAGATAAGGTATGGTATAAAATTTTATACTAGGCTATAAGAAACAATGACATAGGTATAATGATCAAGAATCTTACAAAGAATAAAGGATGTAATTCCTAGGACCACTATCATATTACCCCAAGATACCACCATTTGCATGAAAGGCCTTTTAAAATATTCAAACCTACATCTTTGGTTATAGCTACATCATAATACAACCACTGAAGGTGTATGAAGTACCAATGGATCAAAACTATTTTTTTAAAAATGTTATAGGGGAGGTAAAACAAACTTCATCCAATAGGGAATGGTATGTGAAGGATGGTATATGGTATGCTATAAGGAAGGTAATGTTATGGAATAAATTAAATGATCCTAATAGACAATACCTTGAGTCTCTAAAGAAAAATATCACTTGAGGTGGATTATGTTCATTGGTTTTTCAATTTCATCGTCTTCTAGTGTAGCCAACTTGTATGCTCTATATCCATAGTTATCAACAATCACATATGGTCCTATCCAATTAGGATTGAACTTACCTTTTTTCTTTTCTCAATAATGGTTTTCTTATATAATTATTTGAGTATAATATCACCAAGTTATAACTCTATATAATTCATACACCTATTATATTGACCACATAACTGGTTCTGGTATGCTTGAAGACTATTCACAATGGCCACACATTTTTTGTCTAGTAGTTATAGCTCTTGAAGATGAGTTACTCTATAATCCTCATCATCAAGGATGTGTTTCAATGAAATGCATATAAAATGAAACTTGATCTTGATGAGAAGAATGAACTTAATGCCATAATAAATGGAATACATTATGGCTTTTTTTGAAGTACAAAAATTGGTATAATAGGCCCAAAGGGTACAAAATATTTTAAAGTACCAATCATGGCCAACATCATTGACAATATTCTTAAGAATATTGACAATGGTCTTATTAAATACCTTTATTTGGCCATTACCTTATGGCTAATATGCAGTGTAAAAATATTGAGTAATGTTAAACTTGGCACAAAGTAATGTCAGATGGGACACCATAAAAAAAATGAGATGGTTGAAAATGAATTTATAAATTTTATTACCTATCATGTGAGGGGAATGGATTCAAACCACTTAGTGAAGTACTTGGTGGTGGTAAGGATATGTTTATGGCAATCTAAGGAAGTAGGGTTAATCTTCCTTAATAGATTGATTCCCCATGTTTAAAACCACCATGGCATGGTCATTAGATTGAGTGTTCATGTTAGAGCATGGATCAAATTAACATGCCCCTAACATTATTCAAACATTTTAACATAAAAAACTACATATATTTCCATTGTTGTCTGATAATATTCAGTATGTAGGAGCAATTTGGCAAGGACAACCCCACTAGTGTGGGCTCCACAAACCCCTTTATTAAATTCCCTCAATGCTAATCCATATTCTGTCAAAGGTAAATAATGACATAGAGTTACATTAAAGCTTGTATGGTAAAGTGTAGGTCCAAGTAAGATATAGCAAGAGTCTTGGTGTGTGAAGGAATTTTTTTTCTTACGTGAAAGGTGTTTAAAATGAAAAATATAGCTAACATGTAAATCAATCCTATCTTAGAGAAGATAAATCACACTTATACTTTTATTTGTTGATACACTTATACATTTGAGGTCATGACCAAGATGGATCCACTAGACCTAACCAAGGGGTATCTTATCAAAATAATTTCACTAGAGAGGGTTCTAAATCCTCTAGTTAAGAAACACCATGTGATAACCCTAAATAGGTCTTATATTTTTTATTATTCACTAAGTATATATAAAAAGTAAAGGAAAATCTAACTTATTGCTTAGTTAAGCTTGTGGCACAAAATGGGGGTAATAAACATGAAAGTAAACATGCATAAAATAATTTTAATTAAGATATGTATATATATAACCCTAATGCATAGAAAGACAAATATATTTAAAAGCCATTTTTTACACTACTTTTATCTACTAAAATAAAGGAGTAAAGTTAGAGATACTTACCTTAAATATGAACTTATCGAGACTCAATCTCTCCCTTGGCAAAAAGTCCTTTGCAAGAAGTTGTTATGTACTATTGAAAAATTTAAGGATGGACAATGGACTATAGTGAAGGACCTCATAATTAATCTAAATCTTTCACAAGATAAAGTTATTCCCTCCAATTTTAAAACCACAAGAAAATAACTCCTCAAGTAGAATGATGGAAGAGTAGATTGTAAAGAAGTGCAAATGAATAAGTAACTCTTGTCTCTCTCTAAGAAATGGTGAAATGAATGTGTATATATACATAAATATAACCCTAATTTTTTTTTAGAAAGTTATTTGATAGGTTCAACCCAATTTGACCTTGTATCATTAATTGATAAAATAAAATTAGGTCCTAATATGGGTTAGCTGAGGCCAACCTAGACTAGTAACATGCTAATATTAATTTTAATATAGGGTCAGCCCAGGATGACATTATTCACTAAATTTGTTTTTAGCTTAGGTAGGGGATAATTAATGTGGTGAATTGCTTATAAGAGTGTGTAGGAGAGGTTTGTGTAGATTTTAAGTGAGGGTATAGGGGAAAATTATCTTGTGAAGCACTAATGGTATACCCACCCCTTTCCTGGTGCACCTTTTAAGGCATGCACTTAGAGAAATCAAGACTTGATTAGTTCCTACAAGAGATAAAACATAAATAATTGAAAAAGTTTGAAAATATTATGTGTATACATATACCCCACTCAAATCTCATCATGTGTCACTCAGGTACAACATGGGATGATGATTTGAGAAAAGAACATAATAACACACAACACTGAAGCTAAATAAATTGTAATATTTTAAAGCATAAAATAACTAAAACTAAATGACTAAAATGAAATAACTAAAATAAATGTAATGTATGTGTACCTTGACTTAATTTTATCATTAGATGGTTGTTTGTTGTGTTTGTAGTTTTAATCATGGAGGGCACATAAATTACTTTGGAAAAGTCCAAGGATACAAAACTAAAGATAAAAAACAAAAAAACACAAGAAATCCAAGATAACTGAAATGGTGTAGGCATGATATACTTGGAGATTTGTTAATCTAGGGTGATAAATTCTAAGTTAGGACCAAATGACTAAGTCAAAATTTAGAGAAAATTGGGTAATCAAAAATTAAATAATACTAAATGATCAAAAAACTCAATTAAGTAAAACTTAAGTAAGAAAAATAAATAGTCCAAGTCAAACTAATCATACAAGTAAATATGGTAATCAAATATCAATATGAAAGCAATAATAATACCTACTTAAACAAGGATGGAAAGCAATGATAAAACAACATTGATGAGTGACCATTAACAATCCTTACTTAATCATCAATGGAAAAAGTGCATAAAATGGAAAACAACATGGGTGAGTGAGAAGTAACAATCCAACATCACTCAATAATGGAAAAAGTACATTAAAATAGAAATAGATGTAGTTGTCTAAAAAAAGGAAGGAAAGTACAAAAAAAATATAGAAACAAACATAGTTGTCTAAAAAAAAGGAAATACAACAATGGAAAATTTTCAAATAAGACCAATGTAATTATATAAATGTAAAGCAATGGTGTAAAGAAAGTAATCCATAGTCACTCAAACATACTATTTTGTTTTAAAGATAGGTAAAATTGAAATAAAGTAGTGTTATTATGTTTTTAAGATCTGAAGAAGAGGGAATATAGTAGTGGGAAGACAAATTTAGAATCAAAATTGCTTATCAAGGGGGTAAATGAAATGGATGGTGGGGCGAGTGAAGAAAAAATCAAGGTAGATAAACTCTTTATCAAAGTCAAGACACTAAGATTAGGTTTGTCAAAATAAGAGGAATTTCAACATTAAATACTCTAAAGAACTTTTTCTAACCACACAAATCTTAGTTCATCAAATGATGTATGAATATCATCCCATAAAAGCTATATACATGAAAATTAAAATGGACCTACCTTCACACAACATGTTCCATGTTCCTCAGGACTTCTTATTGAGCCATTAGTCTACTGTGAAGATTGGGTAATTGCATGATAAAGTAGGTAACACTATAGATTTTTTTGAATTCTCCTATCCCAATCTACTGGCCTACCATACCCATATGGACTTAATCTCTATCATGAGGCAAACCATGGAATTTTAGATTCGATTGGAGATAGGAGATGTGATATGAATTACATATTTTGGTGTGATTTTGAATTTTGAATTTGTATGTTTAATTTTGATCATTGTCTTTTGTTTTAAATGATTTAGATTTTAAATTTTGATGTCTTTTTATATTTTTCCTCCATATGTATTTAGAGAACCAAACATAGGTGATAAAAATGTCTATCATTTGAAAACTTGGGACTTGGTTGCTAAGAAAGATAACTTAGAGAGCATGGTGTCTAAGAGTCTTAATAATTCATGTAAAATAAAATATCTATCTTAACTTCAACCTTATTTTTTTGAAAGTGGAATGAGATAAAATTAAATCAAGGGGAATGAACATGAAACAATTTGAATTACTTCAAATCATAAAAAATGTGACAATGTGAAAAGGGATATAATGACATGTAAATATGATTCCTTATCATAAGAATGTATATAAGTTTAGGGAAACATGCTAACATAGTTTTTTATGAAATTTTTATCTATAAATTAAACAAAAACCAAAGCTAAAAATATGGGATTATAAACTTTTAACCATTTCTTAACATTTTATAAAAGGAACACTTAGTTGAACAAAGGTATTTTTTGATTAAAATAGTGATTTTATGAGGAGAGTCTGGTCCTATCCATGGTCTTACATGGCAACACATAAAATGGAAATCCAAGTGGGTCAAATAAAATCAAAATGGTAATTATGAGGGGGGGGGTGTGGTATTATCCATGGTCTTACACTACAATTCACAAGAGAAACATAATTCTAGAGGGTGAAAAAAGTTTGTGAAAATAAAATGGTAAAAAATGGTATTTGTGAGGAGGGCCTAGTCTTATCCATGGTCTTACACTGTAACTCACAAAAGTGGAACCTAAGGGGGTGAAAAAATCATTAGAAAATAAAAAAATTGATTGGAAAAAATATTGGAAGTGGAAGGAATTCATGAGGAAAATTGGGTCCTATCCATGATATTACAATGAAACACATGAGAAAAAAAACCAAAGGACGAAGGGAAGGAACTAAGGCTTATGGAAAGATAAACTGCTATAGAGGGTGAGACTTGTATATAAATCATAATTTTTTTTTAGTAGGATATAATATATAAATATAATAAGAAGATAAGTATTTAAGTAATGTATTTCTTCAAGAATCACGCATTAGTGGACTCTTTGAAAACATGGCCTTCATTAGTTTGGAGGCAATAGGTGATAAGACCAAGAATATATTTCACTAAATAATGGCCCCACTATTTTTGGGCATATTTTCCTTATTTATCATGGGTATAGTCTAACTTAAAGACTATAACATCAACATTGAAAGTGTAGACTTTAACCTTTTTGTTATGTTGTTTGGTGATATGAGCCTCGCATTGATGGTTATGTTGCAGAGAAGCTAGACGGTGTTCATCATGAATATTGAGATAATTACTATGAGCATCACATAATTATTCATTGAGAATGATACCATGAAAATATTTAAGGAGGTAAAATTGACTTCTAATGGTAATACAAACTCAAATACATAGACTAGGAAAAATAGTGTTTCCTTAGTTGTCGTACGAATGCTAGTACAATAGGCCCAAAGTATGGGATGTAAATGAAGATGTAAATCTATGAGGATTTTTTAGATGGTATTTTGAAGGATTTTATTGATAATTTTACTAGTGGACTCAACTTTGTGATTTCACTATGGATGATAAGGTGTGGAGAATTTGTGGGATATTTTCAATTTAACACATAACTGCTTTACATCCTTGAACTTGAAAATATTTTCATTATAAAAAATGATAGTATGGGGAATCCAAAATGAAAAATTATTTGGTTAAGGATATATTTATAAAATTTGGTTCTTGTGACATTGATAAGAGTCATAGATTATACCCATTTGGAAAAATATTAAGCAGTCACGATGATAAAAACATGACCATCTTATGATCAAGGTTGTTTGGAAATTCCCAACATGGAAAATGACCAAGAAGAATCCATTTTTTGGATATCATATTAGGGTTAATGTATTATATAATCATAGAGTTTGAGAGGACTACACTTTTTATCAAAATTTATAGCATCCTTTTCGAGACTAGGAAAAAAGTATCCCATAAGTAGGCATTCATGTGTTATAATATGGATGTTATAATGACCACCATAAATTCCCCGATGTGCTTTTTAAAGGAGAAGAGGGGCCTCTTATTTCATTACATAATGGATTAAGGTACCTTATGTATTATTATAATAAAGGGTATTGTATTGAAAGACATTTAAAAGCTTTTTTTTGAGTTCTAGTCTTTTCGCAAGAATCTATGTTTGGAGGATAAGTTTGATATTTGAGGAATTGGAATTTTTTTTTATACCATGGGATTTATCTAATAGTGACAACTTAAATGTGATAGATAAGTGAATCTTATATTTGGATATAATATGGGGACTTTATTATCTTAATAATAAATTAGGAATCATTAAGTAGTTAATGTAGATGAAATAAGGATGCTGAAGAAGCAAGAAAGTCAATGATATAATTCTAATCTCTTGGAATAGGCTTAATGGTAAAGGAGGAAAAATATTTTGTGAGGATGGTATCCATTTGATGATAAGTGATACTATTTTCATTTTTATATAGGTATTCACCATTAACCTAGTGATAGATAAGTTGAGTCACCCAGAGCATGTAGATATGGAATATCTAAGTCAAGTGTCACTTTAATGATTAAGATTAATGATTCATATTATACCATGTTATTAGTGACATAAAATTTTAGATAAAATTCCAAAGGTATTATTTTACCATGATTATTAATTAAAATTCAATGTGCCCTAGGTCTTTGGAGACATTTGGCACCATCAAAGTGAAGGGTCTAGGTATCTTCATGCAAATTGATGGTGACTTCATGAAGCTCTTTGATAACTAATTTGGATTTATTAATATCGATAATGAAATAGGTATCTTCTTAATTAATTTATTTTAAATCAAGAATGAAATTATGGAAGTGATCTTTAAGAGAGATAGCCTAATTGAGACCTTCAATATAGAGGATGTTATCATCAATAAGACTATCTTGAAGGTGACTTGTAGCAGGTATGGGTGCCACTGCATGTTGGTCAAAAATGAATTTCCATTTGACATATTTTTTTGTAATGATGTGAAGGTCAAATTAAATTAATAGAACCATCCACTTACCAATTATATCTCTAGGATAAAATGCTTTGGAGGAAAAGTGATGAAGTGGGTCATAATGAACAATAACATAATTTGTTTGATCAAGTATGTAGTGATGAAGCTTTTCAATTATGAAATAGATAACAAGGAAATCACATTATAATTTGGTATAACATTTTTCATAATTTATGAGACATTTACTAATATATTAAATAACATACTCTCTTTCAATATCATCTTGTTGGTCAACTATTTCCCCAACTGATGTAGGAGTAGAAGTGTGTAAAATTAAGGGATGATCATTAAAAGGTAGATGAAGGGTAGGTGGATGGATAAATGATTATTTTATGTTCTTAAATTCATTCTAACAAGGATTAGTCCATTTTAGAGCATTACCTTTTTGAAGAAGGAAATTAATAGATTAGATGTGATAAGCCATTTTGAGGATGAATCATCGGATTGCCCTAAGCTTACTGAGGTAAGTATGAATGTCTAGAATGGAATGAGGTATATGCATGTTGAATATATCATTTATTTTAGTGGGATATACATAAATAATATAAATATATATTAATAACCCTAAAAAATTACCAGATGTAACACCAAAGACACACTTTTAAGGGTTGAGTCTAACTTTGTACTTAATTAATCGATCAAAGATGATGGTTTGATAAGAGAAATGGGTTTTGTAACTTTTTAATTTGGAAATGATATCATCCACATAATTTTAAATAATATTATGTATAATATCATTAAAAATTTGGGTCATATCCCACTAATAGGCACCTTTAGTGTTTTTAAGTTTAGAGGGCATCTTGACATAGTAATAGGTGCCCCATTCTGTAGTGAATGTTGTCTTGTGTTGGTCTTCAGGGGAGATGTGAATTTGATTGTAGCTTTAAAAAACATCCATGAGTGAATTTTTTTATATATATTATTTTAATCTATGATGGAATCTTATAAAGGTAATGGAAAATTATCTTTGTGATAAACGAGGTTGAGATTGCAGAAGTCAATGTAGATGTGAATAACCATGTTAACTTTTTTATGAACTGGAATAATGTTTGACACCCATTTAGAATAATCCATATGTTTAATAAACTTGGAATTCAATAGTTTGATAATTTATTTATGGAATAGGGTGGAAAATTTTGGTGTAAATTTATAATGTTTTTGCCAAATGGGTCTAACATCTAGATATGTGATTATGTTGTGTACAATGATACTAGGATCGATACCACACATGTTCTTATATGACCAAGTGAAAGTCTCACAATATTTATCAAATAATAGACTAAAATTATCATGCTTGATTATTGTGTGTTATCTAGAAACTATTATAGGTCGAGGATATGAGGGTGTTCCATATTATATTATCCTGGTTTCTTTGATAAGAATAGAATTTTCATCTTGAAAATGATATGATACATTGGGAATATAGAAATGGGATTGGTTTTGAGATTGATACTAGTAATGAAGTTTTTAAAATGAGGAGCCTTTCCTTTGAAATTTCCAAGTTTGTGATGTTGTTGATGAAGTTGAGGTTCTCAGGCATGGAGTAACTCAAGTATAGATTCATTTCTAGGTAAATAATATTCTACATTTAATTCAAGATCAATGATTTTATTTCCATGATGATCATTTTTGGAATGTATCTAGCATACATATATGGCCTTGGCATCAAGGGTAATCTTGAAAGTAAGTACAACTGTGGAGTGATTGGATTTAATTGGTTTGATAATAGATGTATCTTTAAAATCATTAATGGGGAGGGGATTTGGTAGAGTGACCAGTGTGATAAGAGGTATAAAAGATTCTGAAAGTTTCAAATGTGCAAGTGATAAGATTTTTTCAAGAACCCAAGGAGTATCAAGAAGTGGATGATTAACTAAAGGTATATGAACTTCTCATTATCCATGGAAATAGTATGAACATCTTGATTAAGAGCATGTACTTTATCTAAGGTTTCTTGAGAGTGTTGAACATCCAAGTCTCATGATTGAGCTTGGGAGATAATGTGATAAGTGGGAGAGATAGTACATGATTGTATATTTAAAGGTGATATGCTTAGATCACTAAATGTATGAGGTGACATGGTTAAATGGTCTTGAAATAACTTGGTCACTAAATAATCATTACAAGGGAAATCATCTTTTGTATAAGATTCTTTATGTGCATTACATGGAGGATGGATCATCATAAGAGGGATGGTGTGATCACAAGGTAACAAACAAGGAGGAATCCACTCCAAAATGTAAGAAGGTAGCTTCATAGTATTGCATGTGTTTTATAAATCATTTGTCTCATAATTGTCAAAATTAAAAAAGTGACCTATAAGTTTGGATTCATATTGATGAATTCAGGTAAAGGTGCATTATTAATTTTTAGAATAGTTTGTATCTAATAATAAGATTTGTGATTGGGGAGATGCATATTTCATGGATTAGGATCAGCCTCATGTTTATACCATTTTCCATTATAAATAAACTAGATACATTGGCTTCTAGAAAAGGCAATAGCCCTCATACGATGTGTTTATGCGCATCCTAGGAGTATATTATACGATAATGTTAAATTAAGAACCATAATCTTAGTACGTATATTTTTGTTCCAATAGTAAGAGGGAGCCAAATACAACCAAGTGGATTTTTATTGGTCTTATTTAATCCATGCCATATTAGATGAGTTTGATTGAGATGAGATTTATTATACCCAAGTTTTTAAATGACCAAAGGGATGTGACATTAATTATTGAACCTTCGTATACTAATACTTTGTGAATAAGGGTGGCATTAATAGTTATTTTAATAAAGAGGTGGATCATTGGCTCGAAAGAGAATTTCATCATTGATCATGTCTTCTTCAAGGAACTATGTGGAAAGTTTTGAACAAAGACAAATAATTTCAATGGTATGAATTAATGTTGGTTGAGGATCATAAGAAGGTTATTCCTCTTATAAGTGACATGGTTATTTAATTTATTATATTTATTGCATTAGTAATTTACAATGATAGGGAGAAGTGTGAACTAACTCTATGAGAGGTATTTTTCAAGGAATAGAGTTAAGTGTTGTCACTTGGGTTTGAACCCTTGAGGATATTCTTAGATCTCCTCATCCAAGTGGCACAATGGAGATATATCTCTTGTTGTGGGTAACAATTTTATTAAGATAAATCTCTAGTAGGGCTAGTTCCCTTGATGCATTCTTTGAAGCACTTTCTAACCTATCAAATTGTGTATGAAAAGGATAAATAAAAAAAATAAGAAAAATAAAAGGTGATGCAAAAATGTTTAATGTCCTCCTATTTTATTGAGTAATGGTAATTTAATACCAACAAAATTTCTCTCACACAAGACTCACAACTTCACATGCATTGTCACATCAATGTTTCATATGTTAGATTCAAGAAGGTATTTGATAATTAAGAGATAAATAGGTTATTCCATGAGGGAATAAAGTCATTAAATACTATTAATACATATATAAAATTATAAAATAATACTAAAAAATAACTACAACATTTTTCTATACACTTGGTAGACAATCAAGGATAACATGCCAGAAAAAGAGATCCTTCACTAGACAAGACCGACAAGATTTTCAATCAATAATCAATAGTAAAACATGTGAGTGGAAAAATAACTTGTATTATTTTATTCAAGAGTCCTTTAAGTAATTTTTTTTCTATATTTTCCCTAATAACCAATTGAGGCTACTCAAAAAATCCAAAAGAGTGCATATTTATAGCCGTTTGAGAGAGAGACAAAGGAAAGAAGCCCAAAAGTAACTTGGACATGTTTCATCCTAAGAAAATAATTTAAAAATTCATGTATAAGAGATGTGAGGTGATACATGTAGTGTTAGAATGTCCAATTGTCTAAACAAGTCATGGGAATTGTGAAAAGTGGCACAAAACCTTCAAACTTGGCACAAAAAATTGCCTTCATAATTTGCATCTATTTGAACATACCCATACTAATTATGGATAGGTATAGTGATTTGGATGATAGGTAAGGCCTTTATGCATGTAATTTCATGCATTGGTTCTGATCCTACTCAATTTTAAACTCTTGGAAAAGAGGAATCATTGCTTGTAGTATTGCAACTCCCTATTTTTAGTCACCCATTTACACTTGGACTTTAAAAGTATTAAATTTACCATGAAAATATATGGTATAGGGTTAATAAGACCTATAAAAATTATCCATGGCCTTAGACCTCTTAATTTCACCTTAAAAGGACATTCAATTAAAGTTTTCACACTTTTCACCCTTGTGTGTATCATGATAGTTTTGACTAGCTAAAATTAGAGCTTTAGTTTGAAAAATTATAAATTTTTTCATGAGATTAAATGACCATAAGTATTTATAATAAGTCTCTATCTTCCCTTCAAATTTTATTTCGCTTTTTGAAACATCATAGACCCTACAAAACACAATAAATGGTGAAGAAAACACTATTTTCCATACCATCTACACATTTACATACACCTCCTTCACATGTGTGAGATACCTAGATATTAATATATATTTACCATTAGGTTTCATTGAAATTACATTTAATTTTGATGCTCCAATTGCAAGATTTCTCCAGTCGGGTCCTTATGAGGGTTTATAAGGGTTTTAAAGAAGTTTTCATTCTTAACTTTCATTCATAAAGTTGAAACATTGGAAATCATTTATAATTAAATTTATGCCTTATTATGTACCCTATAAATCATCCCAAAAAAATAAACCTACCATGAAAATTATTATGAGAGACATGAACATCTCAAGTTAGCTATTTGGGTCCTTCCTACGTGTTTTATGAGGTCTGGGAGCTTCCAAGCCAAAAAATTGACCTTATGATGAAATCATATACAAATTTAAGGTTAAAAAATATCTATAAATAACCTAAATACATTCATAAATCATTTTAATATCTCAATAAGAGCTATAAATGAAGATAACTCCCATTTTGAGACTAGGCTTAGACCTTGCCAATGAGTCTACCTACATTTTTGAGCTAAAAGACTCTTATTCACACTTACCATTAAATTTAATAAATTTAGAATTTAATTTTCACCCCCATTGGAATTATTAATATCATTATAATTCTTTCCAGAGTTTGGAAATGGAAATGACTATCATTTGGCCCCTCTAGCCTTAAATTTGCCTATGGAATGTGACTGTAACCCTTGTTGCCTAAGGCACCCTGTTTACCTTCAGACCTCATAGAAAGGTTTAAAATGTTTAATTATGTTCTCCCAAACTATAAAAACCATATTTAATGATCCATTTTAATTTTGGTTCACTATTTTGGCCTATCCCTTAAGATTTACATGATTTAGGCATGAGGAGAACACACTACGTTTGAAGTAAAACAAATGCATATTTCCCTTTTTTTTGTGAAAATTGAATGTTTTAAAAAAATTTATAAGGTAATAATGACCAAATTTATCAAATTTTTTTACCTAATTCCATGGCTAAGGGGTCTAACCATCTCAATATGCCCTAAAAAGGCCTTAAAAACCCTGTTTCGTACATGTTTTCCTTCAAACCACCTTGAAGATGATCCTTCAAAAATAATTTCATGATTATAATATGTTTATAAATTATATTTAAATTAATTTAATGTTAATTAATCCTTATAATCCATACAAAACCTTTCTCCTTAGTGAATTCTTCATGTTTACCCCTTGAGCCAAGGTTTTCCTAGTTTGTCTGTATAGACTGTACTCCATTTACCACATGAGGAGATAATTTGAAAATTTTATCAGGGTTTAAGATATATTTTAGCACCTATTAGATCATAATGGATCCTAATAAAACCATTTAAACTTTCAATTTTACACTTAGAGGGTCTGTGACCCACTTAGCCCTTTATTTTTCTTAGGGCCTGCCTTGACTATGACAGCCCTACCTGTAGGTGATCTTTTGTGTTTTGTATTTTATTTAGGTGCTTAAAAAATATATTTGAACTTACTTATGTGGAAAAAATTTATTATATACTAATTCATACCTTAAACTAACTTAAACACCTTCAATCTTGTAATTGGATCATTGTATGGATTGAGACTCTTTATTCTACCTATAGGTGATTGATTGCTCCTTATAACTTGGAGAAGGCATTAAAAAATATTATTATAAACCTCCATTGATGATAAAATTCATAATTAAGTCTTGTATCAATCTATCAAATATCATAAGGCAACAAAAATAATTAAGGTTTGATTCACACCTCTCCAAGTTTACTAAACTAAGACAGTCCCTTTAGGACCCTATTATACCTTCACCTGTAGGTGTGAAATACCTCATGAGGTACTACTTAATATCATGATGAACTACTTGAATCATATTTAGTTCATAAAATTTCATTTTCAATTTATTCTAACACCTTAAACACCTTCCAATAGCTTGTTACTAGCTCATTGTTAGTTATCTTGTTGTAGGTGTTTATTTTGACTTGGTACGGATAGGGTATGGGCCTAGGGATCAATACATAAAATTATATTTTATTCCATGAAATTTTAGCTTATTATAATAATTTTAACCAATTTTAATGTCACACCTTGATGGAATAGTCTATAACTAAGTCTATGAAGTGCAAGTTCACCTTTCTATCAACCTCTTATAGGTTTTACTGTCAAAATTTAGTGGTTTTGAGGGTAAATTTTGGTATTCAAATGACCACACTCCATTATTAATTATCCTTCCAATCTACTTAAATTAATTTTCCTATGGTATGAATACAATGTGAGCATTTCTAGGTTCTTTGGAGCATCATTCAAGCATGCTTGTAAAAGTCTATGAAACCCCTTAGTTCTTTGTTTTGGCCTTCTAGAGATAAAGTCCCTGAAACCTTAAGATTTACTATGTGGTGATGTTTCTACCTTAGTATGCCTACAAGAGTCACAAATATGATTTTTAAGGTATCAAATTATGTTATAGGCCATCATAAGATTTAACTCTATCCTTTTGTTTTGATACCACTCTCTGAAACTCTTTCTAATGTCACATGTAGATGTGCATACCATTGTGAGGACTGATAGTGATAGGAAACATAGTCATTTGAGCATATTTTGTCATTTCATGAGTCCAAAACTTGTTCTAATACTTATAGGTGTATCCTCATAGGTTCAAACACCTAAAATAATGTCCCATGCATCCATCCAATGTAAAAATCTTCTTCAAGATACCTATAGTTGAAATATTTCACTTCTTGTGGACTCAATGCAACTTTAGGTATCTTGAAGAAGATACCTACAATTGAAAGTACTTGTTTCTCAACATAAGTGTATCTTACCTCAAAAAATTATAAACATTAGATAAAGAAGGCAATAGGATATTCTAAATTCTCATCATTTTCTTGAGTAAGCCTGTCAGAGATTACCTCTTCATTCCTAAAAGTATATAAATTAAAATCCTTGAAAAAAATTTGGATTTGCAAGAGCAGGAGCTTGGGAAATGGCTTATTTGATCTCTTCAAAACTTTCCTTTCTCCTTCTTTTCCAAGTGAACACATCATCCTTCCTTAGCATGGAGGTTAGATGCTTGACCAAGTTAGCAAAATTAGGAATGAATCTCCTTATGAAATTGATTTTACCAAAGAAACTTTATAAACCCTTCTTATGTTTAGGCAAATACAATGCCAAGATGGCATTTACCCTTTTAGAATCAATGAATAAGCCCTTCTTAGAGATAATGTGTCCTAGGAGTTTACATTCATGGATAACAAACACACATTTATTTGGGTTTAGAGAGATCCCAAAATCTCTACACCTTTCAAAAATATGCCTTAGGTGATTCAAGTGATCATTTGCATCCTTGGAGAAAACTATCACATCATCAAGATATACCAATATAATGTCATTGATTAGTCCTTGAAAATCCATATCCATTTCAAGTTGAAAAGTAGCCCCAAAATTATACAATCCAAAAGGCATCTTCCTACAGGCATATGTAACCCCATTTAGTAGTAAATTTTGTCTTGTATTAGTCACTTTCCTTCACCAAAATCTGATTATACCATGAATACCCATCTAAAAGAGAAAACCTCTCACTACCTACCACAACTTGTATAATTTTCTCCATTCAAGGAATGGGATAATGATCTCTCAAATAAACTCTATTCAAGTCCCTAAAGTCTACACACAACCTGATATCCCCATTCTTTTTTCTAATAGGGACTAAGTTGGCTAACCAAGAAGAATGCTTGATAGAAAAGATGATTCTAGACTCAATAAACTTAGTGATCTATTTATTCATGAGGGGTTCAATCTTAGGATTTATTGGAATTTTTTATTTATTGATAAGCTTGGAATTTTCATCTATATATATGGTGTGTTGAGTTAGGATTGAATCAAAACCCTTCAAGTCAATATACTCCCATGTAAAAACATCACTAAACTCCTTGCATATTTCAATGAAATCATGTTTCTCTTGACTAGTGCATACTTTTACAACTAAAAGTAGCTTATAATTAAATATTTATACCTTCTCATAGTTATATTTATTTTTATACATGCTTACCTTCTCCTTCTTTAGATGGTCATCCTCATTGAATATGCTTTCAAGAGTCACTAGGCCTTTGGGAAGCTTGTTAGATTTTAATTGGACAATATGCCCTCCATATTGCCACTGTAGTTTGGATTGATTTTTAGGAGAAAAATAAGCCTCCTCTTGTATAAAAATATCTATTTTATATTCAATCTCAAACACGTACCAATTAGTGACATTATCCAATATGGAGGGCCTAACAATCACCTTTATATGAGGTTGGTTTTTATCTTCCTTTATACCTCTTAGAACATCAAAATTGAGCTCCAATAGATGAAAATATATCAACATGTTTATTTTATTCTATTGGAAAATATGTGATGTTTAAATCCTTGAAATATTCCACAAGATCCCAAAATCTATGCTTATAGGACTAGAGCAAAGAGTTTTTAGTCAAATTTTACCCTCTAACTTGGTTCACAACAAGCTCACTATCTCCATATACTTGTAATTATTTAATCATTCTTTTCCTAGCCCATTTAAGGCCATGAATAAGGGCCTCATAATATTACACATTAAAAGTGCATGATAATTGAAATCTAAATGTTGAAAAGTACCTTTCTTTAGAAGGTGAAACCAACATTGCTCCACCACCTACCCCAATCTTGCTTCTTGACCCATCAAACAGGAGCTGCCATAAACCATTCACATCTTCACTTTGATTCACTAGGTTGGGTATGAAAGAGATATTATCATTCATATAATATATCCCAAGACCATATTATTCAATAAAATTTCAAGGATCATGCTCATAACGCTCATCTCCCCATTTATCTAGGAATAAATCAGAAACTCCTTCTAGTGAAGATGATGAAGATTGGTCATTGTGAAGTTATTATTCATCAATGATAGCATATTTAACATTTGAAACCTTAAGTGAGTAAGGATCCAAGTGATTATTTTGAATAGTTTTTGACTCAATCTTCACCTTAGTGCCACACTTTATCCTAAACACCATGTATGACCAATTGGCTACCAAGTATTCACCTATTTTAGCTGTAAAATCTCTTGATAAGCAAAGGGAAAAGTATGGAGGTAAATACACCACCACCATATCATGAGGAATATAAAAGGTAGGAAAATAATTAATTATTAAATTCAAATCCTTAACTACCCACAAATTCTTGGCTGGTGATCCATCTAATTATAAGGCTCCCTTAGTCATTGGCTAATATTTTAGGCCTAGTTTAGCCACTATACATTTGGGCATAACTAAAGTACTAGACCACTATCTGTGATGAAATTATGAAACAAGAAATAAAAAATTATTATAGATAGGTATAAATTAGGATTTTTCTCATTCTTTTTCGCTTGATCATCTATAGGTTGAGTTCTATTAACTAAGACAATATTGTCATTCCTAGATGAGCTAGCTTGATTACCCAATCCATGCAATTCCTTTTGGAGTATATCTTTCTACCCTGGTATTTTCAAATAATCTCAAAATGAGATATTCATGTGTAGCTTATTCATATGTTATACCACATTTATGGAATGATTACTCATCTTTGGAAGCTCTTTGGGAGCACTAGCACCTTGTGATGTAGATTGTGGAGATGGAGGCATAGGAGCTGACCTTATGTTTTGAAAACCTCTATTTTTATTACACCTTAGGAGATTAATTAGACCCACTCACCATTGGATATTATGTAGGGGTAAAAATAGGTCCTTGATTGGCTCCTTGAGCCTCTTCAACAACCCTCTTTTTGGATCTAGTGTTAAAAGATACACTATCATTGATGTTGTTTGGGTTTGCCAAATGATTTATGGCACAAAAAATTCCTTCCAAGTGATTGATGAGAGTATAATAAAATTTAATTTGACCATTTTATATTCCATATTGCATTGACATCTCAAAATTTGGAACTTGTGGTGCTTTATTTCCTTTCATTGCCATGGTTTGATTGTGCATTTCATTTGCATAAACACCTTATTCTTGATTTTGCTCAAAAGATGGATAACATGGTTGTTATTAAACCAAGTTATTTTTAGTGTCAAAATGGATTTATAAGATGAATAATAATTAGAATTTTAAATTTGATCTTGGGTGATTTGACCTTGCCCTTGAGCATTACCTTAAAAAGGAGGTTTATTGGTTTGTCCAAATTAAATATAGGATTGGTATGGTCTATAAATTTGGGCTTATTAAATTTTGAGGGAAAAAAAATAATTAGTGACATTTTATAACAAATTTTTGACCTCATTAATCTCATTAGAAGGGACAAGCAAAGGACCCAAGGTGGGCGATGCAACTTGACTAGGGGGTTGAAAATCAGGGAACAATGACATGAGAGGCCTAAGAGAAATATTACCTACTTGGACAAGGAAATTATAAGAATTTATGGCTATATAATATAAAACAAGGAGTTTATTCCCACCCATATACTTGATCATCATAGATACATCATTATTCAATGCTTTTAGATAGTACAATAATGCATAATTTGGAGTAGGCCTCACAAGAGTTGGAATTCTATCTCATGTTTTTTGAAACCTAGTGTTAAAATATTGCATAAACTCATGTAGTTCCCTCTTTATAGTGGTAAATTTATTAGCTATATATGTATAGTCACTCTTCTCTCTAAACCTCTTAGTCAATAGATCTCCTAGTTGATCTCATGAACCAATAGAATTTTTAGGTAAAGTCCCATACCAATCAAAAACCTTTCCTCTAAAAGACAAAGCTAGAAACCTAATAGCCACATTATATTGAGTGATATTATGAATATTACAAAAGTTTTCTATGTTTCTAATGTTCTCAATATTAGTAATAGATCCCTCTCCACTAAAAGATGGAACACTCTTAAGGGCTGCTTCTAAAATTTGATTGTATTGGGCAAGGTTTAAAGGAGATGATCTAGTGAAAGGCACAAAAGGTTTTCTCCTTTCCATCTTGGAATGTGAAATTTATTTATTAGGGCCTAAACTAGACAAGAGCTTATAATTCTTAAAAACCAACTCTCTTAAAAAAGAATGGGTATTCACAAACCTAAACCTTTTGGTAGAATATAAAGTTAGTTGCACATACTCAAAGGGTATACCTTTAGCAAAAAACCTAGTGGTTACTTTTGGCATGGAAATTAGGAACTGATCATCAACAAAAGACTTGAAATCTTCAATGGAGTTGCTAGGTACTGAATGTAAATTCTCTTGTATTTGCAACTATGCCAAGACCAACACCAATCTTGGATGATTTTCTAGAACTTAGAAGTCCCACCAGGAATTTAAATTTTTTTTGTCACTTTGATTTTCACCCTAGAGGAAATTCATAGCTCTCCTCATCCAAGTGGCATAATGGAGACATCTCTCTTTCTGTAGGTAACAATTTTGTTGAGATGAATCTCTAGTAGGGCTAGTTCCCTTAATGCATTCTTTGAAGCACTCTCTAACCTATCAATTTGTGTATTAAAAGGGTTAAGAAAAAAATAAGAAAAAAAGGTGATGAACCAATATTTAATGTCCTCATATTTTACTAAGTAATTCTAATTAAAGAACAACAAAGTTTCTCTCACACAAGACTCACAACTCCACATGCATTGTCACATCAATGTTTCATATGTTAGATTTAAGAAGGTATTTGATACTTAGGGGGAATAAAGTCATGAAATACTATTAATAAATCTACACACATATAAAATAATACTAAAAAATACCTATAAAAACATTTTTCTATACACTTAGTGGACAATCAAGGATAACATGCTAGAAAAGGAGATCTTTCACTAGACAAGACCAATAAGATTTTCAATCAATACTCAATAGTACAACATGTGAGTGGAAAAATAATTTTTATTATTTATTCAATTGTCCTTCAAGTATAAATTTGGCTAGATTTTCCCCAATAACCAATAGAGGCTGCTCAAAAAAGCCAAAAGAGTGCATATTTATAGCCATTTGAGAGAGAGATAAAGGAAGGAAGACCAAAAGTCACTTAGACATGTTTCATCATAATAAAATTAGTTAAAAATTCATGGAGAAGATATGTGAGGCAATCCATGAAGTGTTAGGAGGTTCAATTGTCTAAACAAGTAATGAGAATTATGAAAAGTGGCACAAAACCTTCAAACTTGGCATAAAAAATTGCCTCCATAATTTGTATCTATTTGAACATCCCCCTACTAACTAGGGATATTTACAATGATTGGAATGAGAGGGAATGCCTTGAGACATGAAATTACATGCATTGGTTATAATCCTACTCATTCTAAAACTATTAGAAAAGAGGAATCACTACATGAAGTCTTGTAATTCCCTATTTTAAGTCACCCCTTTACACTTGGCCTTGAAAAGTATTTAGTTTCCCATGAAAATCCATGGGATAGGGTGAGTGACACCTATAAAACTTATCCATGGCCTTATAAATATTAATAAAACCTTAAAAGGACATTCAATTAAAGTTTCCACACTTTTCACCCTTGTATGTATTGTGCTAGTTCTGACTAGCTAAAAGTAGAGCTTTAGTTTAAACACGTAGAAATTTTTTTATGAGATAAAATGACCATAGGAATTTATAAAATGTCTTTGGATTTCCTTCAAACTTGATTTCACTTTATGAAACATCATAGACCCTAAAAACACAAAAAATGGTGAATAAAACCCTATTTTGCATACTATCCTTACATTTCTATACACATCCTTCACTTGTGTAAGAGACTTAGAGAGTCCTCTATAGTTCCTAGTAGGTTTCATGGCACTTAAATTGCATCTAGATGCTCCAATTTCAAGCTTTCTCTAGTTAGATCCTTATGTGGATTTATAAGGGTTTTAAAGAGGTTTTCAGTATTAAATTTTGTTCATAAATTTGGCACATTTGAAATCCTTGATAATTCCACTTATGTTTTCCTATGAACCCTCTCCATCATCCCCAAAAAACTCAACCTACCATGCAAAGGATTATGAGAGATATGAGCATCTCAAGTTAGATATTTAGGTCCTTCCTTCATGTTTTATGAGATCTGGGAGATTATAAGCCAACAAAATGACCTTCTGATGAAATATTGTACAAAGTGAAGGTTCAGACATCTCAATCATTGTAATATCTAACTAAGATATAGAAATGAAGATAACTCCTATTTTGAGACTAGGCTTAAACCTTGCCAATGGGTTTGCCTATATTTTTGAACTAAAAGACTCCTATTCACACTTAACATGCACTTTCATAGATTTAACATGTAATTTTAACCCCCATGGGAATTATTCATATCATTATAATGCTTTCCAAAGTTTGGAAATGGAAATGACCTTCATTTAGCCCTTCTAGCCTCAAATCTACCTATGGAATGTGACTATAACCCTTGTTGCCTAGGTCACCCTATTTGACTTTAGACCTCATAGAAAGGTTTCCCATGTTGAATTAATTTTTCCCCAACTGTAAAAACTATATTTAATGATACATTTGAATTTTGGTTCACTATTTTGGTATATCTCTTAAGAATTGTATGAAAAAAACCCTATTTTGCATACTATCCTTACATTTCTATACACATCCTTCACTTGTGTAAGAGACTTAGAGAGTCCTCTATAGTTATTAGTAGGTTTCATGGCACTTAAATTGCATCTAGATGCTCCAATTTCAAGCTTTCTCTAGTTAGATCCTTATGTGGATTTATAAGGGTTTTAAAGAGGTTTTCAGTATTAAATTTTGTTCATAAATTTGGCACATTTGAAATCCTTGATAATTCCACTTATGTTTTCCTATGGACCCTCTCCATCATCCCCAAAAAACTCAACCTACCATGCAAAGGATTATGAGAGATATGAGCATCTCAAGTTAGATATTTAGGTCCTTCCTTCATGTTTTATGAGATCTGTGAGATTATAAGCCAACAAAATGACCTTCTGATGAAATATTGTACAAAGTGAAGGTTCAAACATCTCAATCATTGTAATATATAACTAAGATCTAGAAATGAAGATAACTCCTATTTTGAGACTAGGCTTAAACCTTGCTAATGGGTTTGCCTATATTTTTGAGCTAAAAGACTCCTATTCACACTTAACATGGACTTTCATAGATTTATCATGTAATATTTACCCCCATGGGAATTATTCATATCATTATAATGCTTTCCAAAGTTTGGAAATGGAAATGACTTTCATTTAGCCCTTCTAGCCTCAAATCTACCTATGGAATGTGACTATAACCCTTGTTGCCTAGGTCACCCTATTTGACTTTAGACCTCATAGAAAGGTTTCCCATGTTGAATTAATTTTTCCCCAACTGTAAAAACTATATTTAATGATACATTTGAATTTTGGTTCACTATTCTGGTATATCTCTTAAGAATTGTATGATTTAGGCATGAGGAGAACACACTACCTCTTAGTCAAAACATAGGCTTATTTCCATATTTATTTGTGAAAAATGAATGTTTTATCAGATGTATAATCTCTTAATGACCAAATTAATTTTTTTTTACCTAATTCCATGGTTAATGGGTCTAACCATCTCAATATGCCCTAAAAATGCCTCAAAACCCCTATTTTTTACATGTTTTCCTTAAAATCACCTTGAAGATGATCCTTATAAACAAATTTCATGATTATAAGCTATTTATACATGATATTAAACTTAATTTAATGTTCATGGAGCCTTATAATCCATCCAAAACCTTTCTCCTTAGTGAATTCCTCATGTTTACCCCTTGAGCCAAGGGTTTCCTAGCTTGTCTGTACCGACTGTACTCCATTTACCACATGAGGAGAGCATTTAAAAATTTTAGTAGGGTCTGGGGTATGTTTTATCATATATTTTATCATAATGGGTCCCAATAAAACCTTTTAAACCTTCAATTTTACACTTAGAGGGTCTATGACCCACTTAGCCCTCTATTTTCCTTAGGCCTTGCCTTGACTATGACAACGTTGCTTGTAGGTGATATTTTGTGTTTTGTATTTGATTGATGTGATTAGAAACCTCTCTTTTAACTTATTTAGGTGGATCAAAGTGATTATATAATTACTCATACCTTCAATTACTTTAAACACATTCAAGCTTGCAATTGGATCACTGTATGGACTTAAACTCTTTATTCTACCTATAGTTGATTGATTTCTCCTTAGAACTTGGTGAAGGAATTAAAAATTCTTATTATAAACCTCCCTTGATTAAAAAATTCATAATTAAGTCCTATATCAATATATCAAATATCATAAGGAAAAAAAACATTAAGGTTTGATTCATACCTCTTGAAGTTTACTAAACTGAGACAGTCCCTTTAGGACCCTATTATACCTTCACCTATAGGTGTGACATACCTCATGAGGTCCCACTTAAGATCATTATGAACTCCTTGAAGCATCTTAAGTTCATAAAATTTCATGTTCAATTTCTTCCAATACCTTAAACACCTTCTAACACCTTAGTACTAGCTTACTGTTAGTTACCTTGCTATAGGTGTTTGTTTTGCCTTGATATGGATAGGGTATGGGTCTAGGGGTCATTAAATCAAATTCCATTTTATACCATGAAATTTTATCTTATGATCATCATTTTAACTAATTTTAATGTTCCACCTTGATGGCATAGTCTATAACTGAGTCTATGAAGTGCAAGTTCACCTTTTTATCAACTTCCTATAGGTTTCACTATCAAAATTTAGTGGTTTTAAGGGCACTTTTGGGTATTCAAATGACCACCCTCCATTTATAATTATCCTTCCAATCTTTGTAAATTAATTTTCCTGTGATAGGACTACAAGGTGAACATGTCTAGGTGTTTTAGGTCATCATTCAATCATGTTTGGAAAAGTCTATGCAACCCCTTGGTTCTCTATTTTGGCCTTCTAAAGACATAGGCCCTGAAACCTCATGGTTTACTATCTAGTGATTATTTTGCCTTAGTAGGCCTACAAGAGTCACAAATTTTATTTTAGAGGTATCAACTTATGTTATAATCCATCATAAGATTCAACTCTATCCTTTTGCTTTCGTACCACTCTCTAAAACTCCTGCTAATGTCACCTGTAGATGTCCATACCACTGTGAGGGTTGATAGTGATAGGAAACATAGTCATTTGAGCATTATTTTTTAATTTCATGAGTCCAAAACTATTTATAATACTTATATATGTATCCTCATAGGTTCAAACACCTGAAACAATGTCCCATGCCTCTATCTAATGTGAAAATCTTCTTCAAAATACTTACAAGTGTATAAGGAGCTGGTAGTTTGTAAACCAATCAATCCTAGAAGAGTTTCCTTTAATATTTAATGATAATTTTACTATAATGGTGATATATAACCTATTTATATCTCTAATAATCATGAAAAGTGTCTTAATTTGTCAAAACAAAGCAAACTATTCAAAAACTAACTAAAACAGGGACCCCTTCTAGATGAAGAAGCATAAAAAGATACCTAGATTCTTAATGATGGTTCATGAAGGATAAGTAACCAAAATGGAATTTAATATTATATTTTTGAATTAAATTTAGAGACCTTTCATTCCCGAGAAGCACTCTCTGCAACTCCACTTGTATGGCTCATACCAAGTGTTTGAAGCTGACCCTTTTTTGCTTGTAAAGACAAGAAAGAAGGAAAAGGAGCAAGAATTGAAAATTTTAATGAATTATTCAAAAACCAAATTTGGAAATTATTTTTTGGAGGCGAAGAGTCACATAACTGACATTTTCACTTGAAAGTGAGATCATCTATTCTATACAAGTGCCCAAAAGGCCCTAAAAACAAAGGGAAACTACCTTTCTCTAAATATAACTGATTCTTGGACTATCATATGACTATTTATGACATTATCCAACCTCCACACATTGAAATACAACATGATGACAATTTTTCCCCCTCATCCCATCCGTATAAGTCCTTTATTTTGCTAAAAAGGTAGCCCCAAAGGCATGTTTGACATATGAAACATGGTAAGGACAAATAAATGACTTAGAGACATCTTAAAACATATCAAAAACCATATTATGACATATCCAACACAATTTATACCTTTGACCAAGTTTGACCCTATTTGACTAGGGTTGAATTTCATTGACATGACTAATACAAGGGGGCTAAACTTAGACTAAGGCTAGACTAGGGATACGTAAAGCATTTAGACCAATATGAGACCCCTATAAGACATGAAGAAACTCCTAAAAAGTTTATAAATGTATGGTTTGAATCAAATTTGACCCTTGACATATTTTTATGTAATGATGTGAAGGTCAAATTACATTAAGAGAACCATCCACTTGCCAATTATATCTCTAGGTAAAAATGCTTTGGAGGAAAAGTGATGAATTGGGTCATAATGAACAATGACATAATTTATTTGATAGAGCATGTAGTGATGAATATTTTAAATTATTAAATATATAGTGAGGTAATCAGGTTCCACTTTGGTATAACATTTTTCATAATTGATGAGGCCTTGTCTAATATAGAAAATAACATACTCTCTTTCAATATCATCTTGTTGGGAAACTATTTCCCCAATTGATGTAGGAGTAGAAGTGTGTAAAATTAATGGATGCTCATTAGAAAATATATGAAGGGTAGGTAGATGGAGCAATGATTATTTCATGTTATCAAATGCATTTTTACAAGGATTGATCCATTATAGAGAATTACCTTTTTGAAGAAGGGAATTAATAGAGTAGATGTGATAAGCCATTTTGAGGATGAATCATCGGATTGACCCAAGCTTATTAAGGTAAGTATGATTGTATAGAATGGAATGAGGAATATGCATGTTGAATATATCATTTATTTTAGTGGGATATATATCAATAACATGACGAGAGCCTAATAACCATAGAAAATTACTAGATGTAACACCAAAGACACACTTGTAAGGGTTGAGTCTAACTTTGTACTTAATTAATTGATCAAATATGATGGTTAGATAAGAGAAATAGGTTTTTTAACTTTTTAATTTATAAATGAAATCATCCACATAATTTACATAATGTTATGTATAAGATCATGAAAAATGTGGGTCATAGCCCATTGATAAGAACCTTCAATGTTTTTAAATTTATAGAGCATCTTGACATAGTAATAGGTGCCCCATTCTATAGTCAATGTTGTCTTGTGTTGGTCTTTAGGGGATATGTGAATTTTATTATAGCCTAAAAATCATTCATGAGTGAAAACATTTTGTATCTAGTAGTGTAATTGATGATGGAATCTATTAAAGGTAATGGAAATTATCTTTGTGATAAGCAAGGTTGAGATTGCAGAAGTCAATGTAGATGTGAATAACCATGGTAACTTTTTTATGAACTGGAATAATTTTTGACACCCATTTATAATAATCCATAGCTTTAATAAAATTGGCATCTAATAGTTTGATAATTTATTTATGGAATAGGGTGGAAACTTTGGGTGGAAATTTATAAAGTTTTTGCCAAATGGTTCTAGCATCTAGATATGTGATTATGTTATGCACAATGATACTAAGATCAATACCAAGCAAGTCCTTATATGACCAAGTAAAATTATCACAATATTTATCGAATAATAGACTAAAATTATCATGATCGATTGGTGTGTGTTATCTAAAAACTATTATAGGTTGAGGACATGAGGGTGTTCCATATTCTATTATCATGGGTTCTTTGATAAGTATAGAATTTTCATCTTGAAAATGATATGATGCATTGGGAATAGAGGAATGGGATTGGTTTTGAGATTGATACTAGTATTTAAGCTTTTAAAATGAGGAGCCTTGGAAATTTCCAAGTTTGTGATGTTGTTGACAAAGTTGAGGTTCTCAGGCATGGAGTAACTCAAGTATGGCTTCATTTCTAGGTAACATAGGTAAAGGTCCATAATATTCCACATTTACTTCAAGATCAATGATTTTGTTTCCATGATTATTATATTTAGAATGTATATGGAATACATATATGGCCTTGGCATCAAGGGTAATCTTGAGATTAAGTGGAACTATGAAGTTATTGGATTTAATTGGTTTGATAATAGGTGTATCTTCAAAATCATTGATGGGGAGGGGATTTGGTAGAATGACCAGTTTGATAAGAGGTATATAAGATTTTGGAAGTTCCAAATGTGCAAGTGATAAGATTTTTTCAAGAAACCAAGGAATATCAAGAAGTGGATAATTAATTGAAGGTATATAAACTTCAATTTCCAATTCAGTATCTGTGGAAATATTATAAACATCTTGATTAAAATCATGTAATTTAGCTAAGGTTTACTGAGAGTGTTGAACATCCAAGTCTCATGATTGAGCTTGGGATATAATGTAGTTATCATCATAGGTGGGAGAGATAGTACATACTTGTGTCTTTAAAGGAACTTCTAAAGGTGATATGATTAGATCACTAAATTTACAAGGTGACATGGTTAAATGGTCTTGAAATAACCTAACCACTAAATAATCATTACAAGGGAAATCATCTTTTGTATATGATTTTTTATTTGCATTACATAGAGGATGGAAGTCAGTAAACTCATCAATAAGAGGGATGGTATGATCACAAGGTAAAAAAGGAGGAAGCCACTCTAAAATGTAAGGAGGTAGCTTCATAGTATTTCATGTGTTTGATAAATCATTTGTCTCATAATCGTTAGAATAAAAAAGAGTGACCTGTAAGTTTGGATTCATATTGATGAATTTAGGTAAAGGTGCACTATTAATTTTTAGAATAGTTGGGATCTACTACTGAGATTTGGGATTGGGAAGATAAACATTTCATGGATTAGTATCAACCTCATGTTTATACCATTTTCCATTATGAATAAACTAGATACAATGGCTTCTGGAAGAGGCAATATCCCTCATGCAATGTGTTTATGGACATCCTAGGAGTATATTATAAGATAATGGTAAATTGGGAACCATAAGCTTAGTTTGTATAGTTTGTGTTCTAATAGTAAGAGGGAACCAAATATAAACAAGCTGATTTTTATTGGTCTTATTTAATCCATGACATGTTAGATGAGTTTTCTTGAGATGAGATTTATTATACCCAAGTTGTTGAATGATCCAAAGGGATGTGACATTAATTTTTGACCCTTCATCTACTAATACTTTATGAATAAGGGTGAAATTAATGGTTATTTTAATAAAGAGAGGTGGATCATTAGCTTGAAAGATAATTTCATCATTGATCATGTATTCTTCAAGGAAATATGTGGAAAGTTTTGAACAAAGACAAACAATTTCAATGGTATGAACTTTTGTTGGTTGAGGATCATGAGAAGGTTGTTCCTCTTATAAGTAAGATGGTTATTTAATTTATTATATTTATTTCATTAGTAATTTACGATGATAGGGAGAAGTGCGAACTAAATACATGAGAGATATTTTTCAAGGAATAAAGTTAAGTTCCTCTAATAAATTCTAATGAGTTTTTGAAGAGGAAAAACTAGCATGACGCTTAGAAGGTAAAGTAGTTTTATAAGGAAGAGAAGTAGTTGTAGGTTTGGATTGAGGAAGTGTTTACTCATTGGTTTTTGAAGGTAGGTTAGTGGTAGTAGTGTCTTTAAGAAATTGATCTTATAAAGATGGTTTCTTTGGTTTTGTGATGGGATCTTTGTGTGTAGGCTTGCATTGATATTTGACCTTAGACGCATTCATGTATTGGAAATTTGTATAGTATTGATCATAATCAACATCAATTTCACAAATATCTTTCTTTGATTTTTTAGGGTTGGATGTAGATAAAGTTTTTGGATTGTTAGAGAAAGAATATTAGAAAACTTGTTTATTTTGAGAATCATTAACATAATCATGATAATAGATTTTGATCATGGCATCATGATTGAATATATCTCCTAACATAAAAGAAATGGAAAAATTTGTAAGCCCATGACATGTTTCATGGGAATGAACTATATTGGAATGGAACCAATAAAATTTGTTTGGATAATACCATTGAGGGGGATTAGTAGGATACATGAATGGTTTATAAGGTGGAAAAAGTTGTTTCATTTATTGAATAGCTAGAGATGTATGGGAAGGTTGGGGATTTTAAATTTTAGCTACTCATAATGTTGGTTGTCGATGATTTCTAGTGATTACATTTGTTGAATGTTGTAAATATCCTTCGATGGTTTTAATGTTACATTCAAATTATTTCAATAGAAATTTTTGGTGATTATCTTGGTTAAATGTTGGAAATATCCCTTGATGGTTTTAGTGTTAGGTTCAAACTATTTTATAGTTGGAGATATATTACCAATATCAATAGATAGAATGAAGTAGGTTAAAGGTTCATTTTGAATGTGTTAAAGATTTTTTTTGTGCATAATAAGATAGGGAATGACATTTTCCATAACATCTTTAAGAGGTGGATGGATAAAATTTTAATTATTTTGGGGAAGAATAATATGAGGCTAATTAGCCATGTTGATCAAATGATGTTGTAGTTGAATCATTTGAGATGTCTTCTATGTTTGCATGATGTTCATTTGTTTCATTATTTATGCAAGGATTTGTGTTTTATCAATTGGTGGGTTAATTTTGGTAGGAGTTTTCCCTAAATTAGTATCAGGGGGAGGGTTACTAGGTGGTGGATTTGTAGGAGGTAGGTTGATGGTGTTGAGAAGGTTTCTTATAGGGTTATTTTTTAGGCTTGCATCAATTACCCCCACAATAATGTAAGGTGCCTAAAGATGAGAATTATCTTGATAAGTATGGAATGGATATGATCCACCAATCTCATTTGTTGGTATGATTTGAACCATAATTCAATCAAAATATGAGGGAGGAGAAAAAGTGCTCCAAGAGTGAATATCCTCTTGGGTAGTGAAGGTAGTAAAGAAATAATATCCCATATAGCATCTAAATGGATTCAAGTAGTCCATAAAAATTTTGATAGGGGAATTTATGATGATTTTAAGAAGAATCTAAAATTAAGAAGCAAAGAGATAAAATAGGGACATAGTTGGCTAAATATAGAATAATATCAACCAATAGGTACAAAGTCAACTAGGTTAATCAAGTCTATAGGAAAGACCAACAAAATATTATGCAAAGGACATTATCAAACTGATCAATTGTGTTCTATAGATGGTAAAACTAAAACAAGCTAGAAAGATACATAGTTGTATGGGTTGAATTTGTACAATAGATGGAGAAACTAAACAGGTTAAAAAGATAAATAGTTGTATGAGTCAACTATATACTATAGATGGAGAAACTGAACAGGCTAAAAAGATACACAGTCGAAGAGGGTGACTATGTACTAAAGGTAATAAATACTAATAGTCTATAATAAGATGTGTCAACAAGGATGACTGTGTTCTAAACATAGGGAATTTTTTTGAAAGATAATATCTAAGAAAATATAATGAAGCATACAAGCAATTAGATCAACGTGTGTGATATAATTATAACACAAAACATAAACCTTACACTAACACTAGATAGTACAAGTTTTGAAATACAAAATACAATGATTAAATATAAAGTAACAAAACATGAATGCAAATACCAACTAAGAGTTTATTACCAAATGTTGTTTAGTTATAATAAAATTTTAAATTAATGTGATAGAGAGTTGGTTGTAAGAAGGAACTAGAAAGTAATCTATGAATAGTTTTAGGTAGTTTAGGCTAAAATGGATCTATATTGGTGATGGTAATAGCTTGGTATTGGGGCCTACCCCCTCACTTCACAATCTTATAATGATAAGGGTGTTAGGTGATTTTCCAATATATACCATCAACCATATGTTTATACTTTTCTATAAAACCAAGTCAACTTCCCCATTGCTGATGAAATCCAAGTAGGTAGACCTTGGGAAGAAAATGCTTAGTGTTTTTTAGTGTTAAGTAATTTAGAAGTGTGTACAAAAGAGAAAAATAGTGTGACTAAATTGGTAAATTGGAAAACCACCTAATTAGTCTATGTTTTTTAATCTAGGAATGCAAGTAAATGAAATGGAAAGTGAATTAATTACTAGTAAAATAGGTTAATTCATTTAACTATGAAGAGTATAGAGTCAGTTCAGGGGAGACTATATGAGAACAATATAAAATAGAGTTGACATGGTCACTACTATTTTGTGGAAGCAAGACATAAAATAACATAGTTGAATATGTCAATTATGTCTTGTAGAGAGAAGACAAGCTATAAAACTATGTTGATCTAGTTGACCTAGTTAATTATAGGGTTATAGATTTATAGACTATAAAATTATGAAAAACAAGTTGTAAATGAAAAATAGAAATGATAGAAAAGGAAAGAATGAACCTTGGTAATTTTGAATATACTTATTTTTTAAATTTTATGCTATGTTTCTCAAATGATTATTTTTATATTCTTCAAACATAGTGAATTAGGTCTATGGATTCTACAAAACCTATGTGACAAAAAATAATTTACAAACAGAGTTAACTAGCTCAAATATTTTACAAATCTATATGATGAGAAAAAGATAAATATAAATAGATTTTATAGGGTCAAAAAATTATGAAATCCTATAGTTAAAGAACAAGATTGTGTCAAGATGATCAATCTAGTCACCTACATTTGAAGAAGACCTGCAAAAAAATAATACAGTCATTTTGGAGAGATTGTATGTTAAACCTACACACATAATGTTAGATTGTATCGATAATTTTTATACAATATTAAAAAAATAAAAATATATAATAAAATAATAAAATTAATGCATTTAATAAAACCTACAAAGGTTAGATTCACATCAGGTTCACCAGAATGTATACAATTGAAAATACAACCGACCTATCAATCAATCCTAGTTCAAAGAAGATAAATCAAAATTACACTTCTACTTATTGATACATTTAGAAATTTGGGTTTATGATCAAAATAGATCCATTAGACCTAACCAAGGGGTCTATTATCAAAACAATGTTACTAGAGAGGGTTATAAATCCTCTAATCAAGAAACACCATGTGATAACCCTACCTAGGTCCTATGTTTTTATTATTCACTAAATATATATGTAAGTAAGGTAAAATCAAACCTAGTGCTCACTAAAGTTTGTGGCACAAAATGGAGGCAATAAAAATGAAATTAAATATGCATAGAATAATTTTAATTAAGATATGTATCAATATAAACCTAATTCATGGGGAGAGAAATATTTTCAAAAGATATTATTTATGTTACTTCTATCTACTAAAATAGAGGAGTAAAGTTAGAGATACTTACCTTGAAGATGAACCCATCGAGACTCAATCTCTCCCTTAGCTAAAGGTAATTCATAAGAGGTTGTTGTGTATTTTTGAATAAGATAAGGATGGAAAATGGACTATAGATAAGGACCTCTTAATGAATCTCAATATTTCACAAGATCAAGTTATTCCATCCAAGTGTAAAACCCTAAGTAAATAACTCTTCAAGTAGAATGGTGGAAGATCAGATTGTAAAAAAGTTAAAATGAATAATTAACTCTTGTATCTCTCTAATAAATGTTAAAATCAATCTGTATATATAGCTGAATATAAACCTAAACCCTTCCAAAATTTTATCTGATAGGGTCGACCCAATTCAACCTTATATCACTAAATTATAAAATCAAGTTAGGTCCTAGTCTGGGTCAATCGAGGTCGACTGAGACCTATAATGTGTTAATATTAATTTAAATACAAGATCATCCCAAGATGACATTGTTTGGTAAATGTCAAAAATGGTTTTTATCTTAAGTAGGGGTTAATTAAGGTAGTGAATTATTTGGAGGAGTGTACGGAGAAGTTTGTGTAGATTGAAAATGGTAGTAAAGGGGATAACAATATTGAGAAGCACTAATGATCTACCCACCCCTTTCTTGGTACACCCTTTAAGGCATTCATTGAGAGAGATTGAGACTTGACAGATTTCTTGCAAGAGAGAAAACATTAGTAATTGATAAGGTTTGAAAATATTATGGGTATACAACCCACTTAGTGAAGTACTCAGTGGTGGTAAGGATATGCTTATGGCCATATGAGGAAGTAGGGTTAATATTCCCTACAAGATCAAGTCTCCAAATTTAAATTAAACATGGCATGCTTATTGCCTTGAGTTTTTTTATCAGAACATGGATCAAATTAGCATGCCTCTAAAATTGTTTACACTTTTTAACATAATGAGATGCATATATTTCCATGGTTGGTCAATAATAATCAGTATGTAGGATATTTTTGGCAAAGATGGATCCAATGGTGTGGGATCCCTAAAATAATTTATGAACTTCCCTCAATGGTAATTGAAATTCTATCAAAGTCAAAAAATGAAGCATAGTTATATCAAAACTTATATAGTAAAGTGTAGGTCTAGGTATGGTATAGTGAGAGGCTTGGTGTGTGAAGGCCTATGGTTTCTTACATGAAATATATATTGGAAGGACTTGGTCATGGAGGTAATTATATAGTTTTAAATACAAGGTAAAACTAGGAAAAAAAATATCACATATCATTTCAGTGGTCAAGGGTTAATGAACATGCACTAGAAAATGTTTAATGAGGAATTGATAGTCTCTCACCTTGTTTGTGATGCAAATTAGAGAACCAATTATAGCCATGACACCTAATATATATTTATTGTCTTGAGGTATGTGTTAAAACTAAATGTGAGCAATCTATCACTTGAAAGTGTCCACCATGTATTTATAAGGTACAAACTTGTCATCCTTGGTCTAGAATTAGTCTGTAACCTGATTAATGATAAGCTGTGAATCACCATAAACTAGTATATGTTGAATGTTCCATTGTAATGATAAACAAAGCCCCAAAATGAGTGATTTGTACTTATCCATGTTATTAGTACAAGAAAATCTGATATGGAAGGACTTGGGAATGAGTTCCCCCTCTGGTGTTATGAAAAACAATCTTACTCCTGACCCATGTGATATGAAAGAACTGTCAAAATAAAGTTTCCATTATTGCTCTTTAGGAGGTGTTTTTTTACGGTTATGATAGACTCATATAGAAACACAAAAGTATGTGGTTGATTATCTAAAAGAGGAGATTCAAAAATATAGTTTGTAAGTACCTATCCCTTAATGACCTTTTGGTTAACATAAAAAAACTCAAACTCACTCAGAAGAATGATCCAATTAGCCATTTAACCTTGTAAAATTATTTTTGATAGTAGATACTTGAGTATATCTACTTTGATAATGACTATGGTCTTATTGTTGATCATGTAATGATGCCAATTATGGGTTGTGAAGACCATAGCTAAAAAATATTTCTCAATTGACATATAATTATGTTCATACACTATCGGTGTAACATTTATATAGTACACTACATGTTCTTTCTGGTGCTCATCATGTTGGGCCAAAAGTGCCCCCAGGGCATTTTTAGTGGTAGATAGGTAAAGTAAGAATGGTTTTCCTAATATAAGTGGTATAAGAACTTGTGGATTAGATAAGTATTCCTTTATGTGCTCAAAGGACTTATAATAGTATTAGTTCAATGAAAAGGTAGTGCCTTTATTCAATAAATGAGTGAATGGGTGTCATTTGTTGACCAACTATGAAATGAAGTGTCTATTAGACTATATTTTTACCTACAAACTACAAATCTACTTCAAAGTAGAAGGTAGAGGCATATCGGTAACGGATTAACCCTTGGTGAGATAAAATTCAATGCCTAGATGAGAGATAATAAAGCCTAAAAGTTTACTTGAAGTAACATGAAAAATGCACTTTTTGGGATTAAGCCAAACCTTGTGCTCATAACATTTTAAATATTATCTATAATATGGTTAGATGGTCTACACAAAACTTATATTTACCTAGTATGTCATCAACATAGTCTTTAATAATATCATGTATCATGTCATGGAATATAATAATCATGGACCTTTGGTATGTTTCCCCTAAATCATTGAGGCCAAAAGGAATGAACTCAAAGAAGAATGTTCCCCAAGGAGTGACAAATGTTGTCTTGTGTTTGTATATAGGTGAAATATTGATCTAGTTATATCCTAAAAATCCATCCATGAGAGAAAGCATTTCATACCTAGCTGTGGAGTCAAAAATCATGTCAATGTTTGGTAGAGGAAAGTCATCTTTTGGTAGGCCTTATTAGTGTCTCAAAAATTAGTTCACAATTTGATACCTTCTAGATTTTTGATGACTGGAATAATATTAGAGACCCAGTTTAAATAATCAATAAGTCTAATACATCTTATGTCTAAAATTTTCTCCAATTATTTCTTGACCAAGATGGCAATGCAAGGATGTATTTTACTCAGTTTTTGCTTACCTAGCTTAGCAACTAGATAAACTACAAGATGGTGTAAAACCAATGATGGATCCAAACCTAGCATATAAAAGTAAGCCCATGTAAAATTTTTTATGAACTCTTTTAGAAGAGATGTAATAACTTTTCATTCCTCCTTAGTGAGGGATGCACCTAGTTTTATTTACTTGGGATCATTTGGAGTTCAAATTTTGACTTTCAAAGTATCCTCTAAAAGGAGAATAGAGTTGTATTCTAGGATAGTTAGTAAAGATGTAAATTGGATGGCAATGGTAAATTCCTTTGGTCAGACTGGTTCTTCAAGTTCCCCCAAACAAGATGAATCATAATCTCTTAATAACATCTAGGGCCATTTAACAAACACTTCATGGCACTTTCAGATAATTTACTCAAAATTGTGTTGCTCTCATTGTACAACCAATAATTATCTCCAGCAAGTGGGTCTTGTTCTTATCTAGTTGGTGTGAAAATAATATGCATTGGGATGTGAAGTTTTACTTTTTGTTACTATTCCATGCAAATTATCTTGGCTTTGGGCCTTCTATAAGGCTTGGGGTTTTGTGGAAGTTTGGATATATGGAAGGTATTATGTGTTAATTATTATCTTGGATCATTGTTTGAAATAGTAAAATCATTGGTAATTTCAATAGGAGGTGTATATGAAGTTGAGGTAAGACTATTGGGGTCTATGCAATTAGACTCCAACTATTCAACAAGTACATCCTTGCCCTTTTATGTGGGATCTAGGCCAAAATGGTAATTATGTCTCTCATACTCAACCTTTAAATGCTTGTAGTACTAATATGGATGTAAGTTTGCATGAATAATTACCTCCATCACATAATGAATAAACTTAATAAATTGGTGTAAGTATGAAGGTATTATATAGATTTTGTGTATCCATGGTCTACTCATAAGCAAATTATATAATAAATCTAGATCTAGGATGTGGCAAAGTGTGTCATGGGTCAAAGGCCCATTGACAACTAGTAAATAGATTATTCCTTGTTACTCCCTCTCTTTGCTATCATATGCCTTGATAGTAAAGGTCTCTAGTTGAAGGTTAGTTTTCATATATCATAGATGATTGATTACATTTAGAGACACAATATTAAGGCCCAATTCATTGTTTATGAGGATAAGTTTAACTTTATGCTTTGATATGATAAATTTAATATAAAATGGGTTATTTTTGAGATGGCCTATAGATGAAATATCAATTTGGTCAAAAGTTAATTTTTGGCCTAGGTCTAGGTGTCCAACCAAAAAGCAAAATTTGTTTATTGCATTGTCATTAGGAACTCCAGACTAGATTATAAGTTTGGTAAGGATATTTTTATGGGGTATAAATGCATAATAAATATAGAATAGATATTTTTGTGGTAATATTTTGTAATTGTTCCACAATATCATACATTTTATCTTTTGCATTGGTAATTGGATTACTCCTAATCAATATGTGGGATTGAATGGGTTCATTGGTAGAAAGTGGTTATGGGCCTTGAATGGTAACTTTAGTCCTTTTTGTTATTATTGTGCAATAGGGATTAGATAATAGACCATTATAGATAGAAGGAGAAGGGCCTAGGATGGTAATTCTTGATTCTCATTATGCTTGGTTAGGGTCATAAGCCAAAGGAAGATTACTAGTATCAAAAGGTTGATGGACATTGTTAAACATTGGTCATTAGAAATTAGCTATTTCGCTATGGTTGATGGTAATTTTGGATCCATGAACACCTAAAATGATACCTAAAACTATATTATTGTCATGTGAAACTACATGATAGGTCTAGTGGTTATTAGGGTCATTATGGCCTTGGTTTTATCCATTTTGTGGTTGGTATTATTATTTTTCTATTTTTTATGTTATTATTGTGGTTTTGGTAGTGGAATTTGTTTTTTATGGTTATGATTAACATTATTATGTTGTGTAAAATGGTCTCGATAAATACCCAAGTTCTGATTGGATGTAAAATCCCCTTTATCCAACTGGATCTATCCATTTTCTAGCATGTTCTTAATGAGGTGTTTTGACTGCACATGTCAACATATAGAATGACCATGATCATGATGTTATTCATAGAAATCATGCTCTTTATAATATTTAGGGTAAGGTATATATTTAGGAAAGAGTTTTGGAATTAACCAACTAACCATATTAGCTATAATTAATTTGAGAAACACCACTTTAATGGGCTCACCAAAGTTGCTAAAGACTCTAGCATTGGGTCTTCTTCTTGGAGGAAGGGGTTACAAAGGTGGAGGCTAAGGTGTCTATATACAAAAAGGTGGTTGTATTTGTGGAGCTAGCCATGGTTTTTGAATAGGCTATATTTATGAAACAATATACATTTAAGAATAAACTACATTTATAGAATAAACTACATTTATATAATAAACTACATTTGAAGAATAAGATACATTTATAGAATAGGTTGAGTAGACAGTGTTTGCACTATTTGGACATGACACAACTTAGTGATTTTATTACCAATAACATTCTTGTTGAAATTATACGATGTATGTTTTTTAAAGTTATTAGCCTGTGCTGGTATAAAATATGGGTTCTTAATTGGGCATACATTTTGGTTTTAGATATAGTTTTAGTTTGGGGTATACAACTTGATCACCCCTTTATTGATAAGATACTTTTCAATTTGTAGTAATTTATCAATTATCTCTTTAAATGTATGGATACACTATAGATCTTAGTGATATGATATATCACTCTATAAGTTATGCATGAATAATATGGCCAACTATTTATCTAATAAGTTATGTGTGAAGTAGCCAGCAAGTGACCTATACCATTGTAGATAAATTGAAAAAATATCCCCAAGATTTTGTTGTGCTTGGCCTAAATCCACCATAGTAATCTCATGCTTAATATTAGACAATTAACACTGCATAACCTTTTCTAACAGTCATGAAAATCAGGTCCTAAGTTATTATGCAATTTAAGAAGCCACTTTAGGGCCTATCTAGCTAAAATTCATGGGAAAAGGAGAAGCAAGTAAACATTACTAAAAAATTATGATTATCAAGAAACATAAAACTCCTTTAAATGTTCCCTTAGGTCTCCTTTTCGCTTATACTTGTTGAACTTAGGTGGCTCAAACCTTGGGGGAAATGGTATTTTAGGTAATTAATGTTAAATAGATATGAAAATATTTTGTCCATTTTAAATTTATTTCCTTGCTTTTCCATTTGAAAAGCCACAATTATATCCTTTACATGTTGTAGTTATTGTGATAGAAAAGTGGAAGGTATAAATGGTTGTGGTTTAGCTTGGGTAGTTATAATCAAATTATTCTAACCAGGGTATATCAAAGGTATGGTAGATTGTTATGAATTCACTTAGTTAGTTTCCCTAATAGGAAGACACAAGCTTTGGTTTGGAATGTATTTCTAGGTTGGTACTTATTATTTGTAAGCATTGGGATTAGCAACATGGCTTTGATTTAAAAGGAACTGTGGCCTATGTGGTGGTATTTGGTAGTGAGGGATGAATTGTAGTTATTGGGTTGGAAATGAAACTTGATACTGATTGGTCAAACCCTGTATTATGGAGGGTATCTACTATTGGCCAAATTCTTGTTGTTGAAATAATTTCATGGTTTGCACTTTTTTGGGGTATGATATTTGGTAGGTGTAATACACCAACTAGGTACCTATTACATAAATGGTAGTTGACATTGGTTGAATACTTATTTCCTACCAAGTGTCTATTATTCTCTAACCATGAAATTTTGTTGGCAAACAATATTACATTTTTTACTAGACCTTGTTTGGGATGGAAAATTTACCACTTGCTATGGTGGCACATTGGTCTACCTTGGCTGTTACAGAATTTTGGTCACCACCTATTAGGGTGGAGTAGTATTCACTACCTATTAAGGTGGTGGATTGGTCTAAATTTAAATTTCCCCCCCTAATGTGTGTTTGAATAAATGACTGGTTGAAGGGGAGTAGTGTGTTGTACTTGCAAACTTGACATTCATTCACCCTATTATAAACTAATCACAATATTCATTGGAACTTGTTTTGAATTAGACATTTGAATATTTTATTGAGATTATTTTGGGTTGGGGTACACATGTGTGTCACCTACCATGTTTTGAGAGAGGTCTTCAGTCTGCACTATGATTTGTTCATATTTTATAAGAACACGAAACATGTTTACACCATTCATTATTTGAATAAAAAAGTCTATGGTTGGGTTCTCATAACTTGATGAGTAAGATTGTATCCCTATAGAGGGAAGTAAATCTATAAGTGGTGTATTATAAACCATGATGGTGTTCATAGTTTTGGCCAAGTTGAGGTTTGTTTGGTATGCCTACTATATTTGTGCTATTTGGTCATCGATTTGACCCTTTTCTTTCACAAACATAACTAACTCTAGGTTATGCATTGGTACTAGAGCTTGATTTTGGCTAATTAAGGCCTATTACTAGTTTAATTTACCAAGCTAGGTAAATTCTCATGAGGAAAGTCTGAAGGAAACTTAATGTCTACCTCATCACTATAACAAGGATATCATCCTTATTCTCTAATAGGTGGAAATCAAACAAGAATAGATCCTAACTCATACTAATTTGTGGAGTTAAATAATATGGAATTTGTTGTTATTGAACTCTTTTTATGAAACATGGTAAATTTTTTAGGTATTTGGTCATTTGGTCCTATTCTTTTCCTAAATATGAAGGTGTATTAGTAAGATAGTGTGCCAAAAGATCTTGACTTTTTTTAGCATAGTTAATATCATATGAGGTATGTGTATCCCTTACAAAATATACTTCCTCTTCATAAGGCTTATCAAAAAATGGATCACTTGTGACAACATTATGATAATCTAGATTATACATGGTCCCGCTACATGTATAGTGAAACATGCTTGAATCAAGTGTCTCACAAAAGGTTGGTCTAATGTTGCAAATGTCTTGAAACTTGGTTTTTGAAAAGATTGGTATTTTACTTCAAACATCTTGAAACTTGGCCTAGAATGAAAACTCAGTATATTTTTACAAATGGTTAAAACTTGGTCTATAAAGGATCTCTCCTTAAAAAATAATAATAAAAACCTAGTCTAAATTATAACTAACAATATAAGGTATTTTGAATGAATGGTCAATAAAAGTTAAAGTTGGATTCTAGTTTTGGAAAATGTTATAAAAAAAATCAAATCTTAGAATGTGGCATGTGAGATTTGAACTAATCAAAAAAAAACCAAGCTCTAAAATTAAACACATGAAATCGGTCTTGGGAACTAGGTCTTGGAAAACAAACTTGATCTAGGAAAAATGAAATCAGTATTGAAAACAAACTTGGTTTAAAAAAATGAATTTGACAAACTCCTGAGTCTAAATATCCTATTTTGAAATAAATGACACACTTATAGTATACAAATAAAAACTTAGAATAAAGGAAAGATGTGGTAAGAATAAACTTGGTCTCTAGGCAACGGTGTTTAAAAATCAAACTAAAAATCAATCCAAGTTTCACAATATAAACATAAAAAGGTGAACAAGTCAATCCCAAGTTGTAAACAAGACTCAAGAGTAAACTATAATCTTTAGATTGGAACTTAGAAAGATGGATTTCAAATGATATTTTGAAAGACTTGGATGAACAAAGGTATAAACTAAAATTGGTAACATATCAATGTGTCATTAGTTTCCTTGAAAAACACAAAAAAATAGAATACAAGAAATGTGGTGAAGATGTTGATTAGCAGTGGTGGAGTTGCCAATATGTAATAAAAAAACACAAGATTTTTGAAGGACAAAAGCTAAACTAAGGTCTAAAATGGTCTTTTTTGGATTTCAAAGAGTACCAAAGTGCTCCTATATTGATTTGTGGGTTGTGTTGGGTCCCACAAGGCCTACCATTATGTATCCAAGGAATCCAAGGAAAAATAAGGTTAGCTTCTCTTTGTTAGTCCAAATTAAAAAAAAATCAAACAAATCTATATTTCCAATCCTAGGATATATGGAGATCTAAATAATAAAACAAAACAAATACAACTAGAAGATAAATGAACACTTTTACCTTCTTTACAAGTTTGGAGAGATTTTTGGCATGAGGTTGGGATTGAGCTCGGCTTATGAGCAATGGTTCTTTATCAATGGTGTTCTATCATCATCTCCCTTTGTCCACCTGGTCTATGGCCTTGTCAATTAATCTTATTTAAAGCTTCTCTAGGATTAATTTAGCATTATAACATTGCATAAAAAAGTTTTTTAGAAGTGAGTGTGAAGCCTTTTATTTATCGACTTCACACTAACCCCAACCTAGGTGTAGTTAGGTCTAAGCTAACCTTGGGTTAACCTTTGGAGGATAAATTCAATAAATAAGGTAATTAATTATGAATGTATGGAGGCATGGCTCAATATTTCTTATTTTTGTCACATTTATGTTGATATTTTTTTATTTTTGAGTTTGAGGATGATGATGTCATCTTGACCTCACTTTCCCTGATATTTTAAATTTTTTAGAAATTTTATTTTCACTAATTCGATATGGTATATTTAACTAAGCATTTAATTTAATTTTATTTCTTAATTAATCATGCTTAGTCTTTTTGTCATTTCAAGAATTGGATTAAGTGCCCCATTTAATGAGTCAAAAGTGTTAGGTTGTTTGGTTTCAACTTGTCTAGAATGAATTTATAGGAGGTTATCATTGTATATGGGATAATACCCAAAATAAGGATGCCTTAACATGATGTTGGGCACTAATTTCTGTTGTGTGGATGAAATTAGGATGTTTAGGTAATTTTTAGGCTTAATTCATATCATTTTATAGAAATTAGTCTAATATCCAGTTTAGACACATATGTGGCCAAAATGGGGTGTCTACATGACTAAGTTATATGCTTTAAACCACACACAATTCTTTTTTATACTAGATGCTGACATTAATTTATTATGTGGCTTATTTGATGCTAATGATTGTGACATTACATGATCATTGTTGTGTTCTATATTATTTATTCTATATTTCATGGTACATTGAGTATTTATTATTGCATTATGTTAGATGTCTTAGAGGATCCTCTTTTCCATGTCATGTAGTGTCATTTCAATGTCAGGTTAGTATTTATATGTTTTTTTCTTTCTTGATCATGATCTATGTGATTATGAGTGATTCAATATGATATTTAATGCATGTGCATATTTACATACATTTCTATGGTAAAACTTGAATAATATTATGTAATGAGTTTTGTGATTCATATCACACACATGTCTTTTGATTTATGTAATTATATTGATGTTTTCTTGATTTATATCATGCATCTAATGTGATTCTAATTATTGTGTGCTTCATTAAAATATCTAGATACATATGAAAATTATTTTAAAAATTATTTTTAGGACTATATCTTATGTGTAACTAAAATACAACTATATCTACCTTGGATAACATATTTAACACATGATTTCAATGATAAAATAAATTCTATGAGAACATATATTATCATGTTTGTTTATGTAGCTTACTTTATTATACTTTTTACATATAACACATGATGCATATAAATATTTCTTTTGAGATGAGTGATTTTTAGTATTCATCTCTCATATCAAAAGGGGGCATAAAATATGCTAATTTAAGAGATTCAAACATGTAATATAGAGTGTTTCATAATTTGAGACAAATTCTATGTTTAAATAAGCCAGATTAAACATGTTGAGACATATTATACATGATTTCGAGGAACAATTGAGTCATTTTATGATACTTTATGACATATTATATCATTATATATCATTTAAAGGAAAATATGGATCATATGGGGCACAAAAGTTGTTCATGTAATCATTTTTTATATTTTATTTATTGAGGATTGATGGGGAACAATTATACTACATGAGCATTTTGGGTTTATATTCATCTATAATAGTTGATCCTTTTTCATAATAACCTAATTTCATGGTTTCCAAAAGTTTATTTTGTTACATAGTGTGGTTGAAGTTACTATGCTACTCAACTTCTATCACCACCTTCTCAAAATGAGCAGTTAGGGAATGTACACTCCTCAACGCATAGTTTTAGCAAATACTTTTCCTTGGTGTATGTTCACCCCATGGTTTATCTCCAATCAAGTTCAAAAAGTGATAGGTTGGTTCACATACCATTAGGTTTATTCATTTTTTAGATTTGAATTTTAAGTTTTTTAATGATTCAAATTATTTTAGATTTATTTTTGTGAAGAGGCATTGATCTATACATGTTTATTTCAAACTCATGTGGAGTAATTTAACACCAAGCAATATTTTCACATGTTTCAAAATTACTTGTTTTATCCTTTAATTTATCATTTGAAATACTAGATTAAAATAGGGACATTTATAAACAACTAAACTTGGTACTTTTTAGTTTTAAATCTTCTAATTTGACACACTTTAACAAATTTGGATGATGCACATATAGTTGGATCTTGAGCACACTTTCACTCTATTTATTTACCCATCTACTATCTTATCCATTATTATTTAGACATATTTATTCAATATTAGTAGAGTCTATATAGGAACCCTTGAAAATCCTAAACAAATAGTATCTATATTTCAAATTCTTTATTTCTACTTCCAAGATAATACTGATGAACCCATACATTCTTAGTTACCACAAGTGTCTCTTTATATTGACAATGTCTAAGGAAACTCAACAGCTATTGATTAAAAGTTTAATTCTGTATTAGGTTGGCCTAGACATGTTTCAAGTGGCATTCATAGTATAAAAATAATGAAAATCCATCTATAAATAAAAATCACCCATAAGGTTATCATTCACTTTAAAAGTCTTAGAAACAATGAGAAATAACATAGCACTCTCTTGGAACATTATAAAAGATAATACATAGATATAAAATATTCAAATAATATCCCTAGAGTAGTCCATAGAGAAAAATTTAAATATGCAAAGTCAAAGTTTCATGGTGAAAAGTATTGAAGATCAAAAGATAACATTGCATTCTAGCTTTTTCAAGATGTTGGACACACACAAAAAAGTGGGAGAAATACATGTATTTTGAGTCCTATTAAGAGTATTGGAATGTAGGCAATGTTTAAACATTCATCAGGAAGTGGTTGTGGTTAGTCTAAAAAAAAATATTAACCCCTTTTTAAGGTTAATTTATGGCCAATCAAACACAATTAAGGTTTAAATGAAAAAGATATAATAAAAAAATAGTATAAGGGTATAAAGTTACACAGGCATAGAATAAAATTATAGGCATAGGGACAATCCTTACAAAAGTATTAAACCCAAATTGTGTATATGGAAACTACCTATAAACTGTGGTAGTGTTGAATACCACATGTGTCTCCCTTTTTTGGTAGCATTCAAGCAAGTTTTTACCTGATGTTTTTGATTTGAAGAACTTGATGAAGAACATACATAAAATTTATATATTTAGTGATGGCTAATGTGAGCAATAGATAATTAGAATTATCTAAGTACATTATACATATCTTACTTTGTCATTTATAAGTTATGTATTTTTAGTTTCAATAAACATGTTTGAATTCATATTAGTGTGTTTATTATCATATTTTTTGTAATATGAATTAGTGCATACTTTACACTATTTTATATCTCTTGGGTGTAAAATAAGTAAAACACAACTTTAGGATAAGAATTCTAACCACTTTTGAGTCTAAAGGCTTAAAAAAAGATTTAAATAGTGCTTTTACACTATAACACTTATACATTCCTTAAAATACATTTATATTTTGTGCGCACACCCCATTCAACCCTTTTACATTGAAGTAGACCTATTGGAGTAGAATTCTTAATTTTGTTTTCGACAATTGACTAAATTGTTAATGGTTTGTCATTATCCAATTGTTATGTTACTATTAGACTTAGTTTGGTGGTATAAATGTACAATTATATGTAAATTTAAAATTTCAAGTTTATTTTCAGCTATGCATTCACTATTAAACCAATTTTTCATCATTATATTTTTATATAACATATATAATAATTTTTTTAATAATTAATAATATTTTATTCATTGTTTTGATTTATTTAACCACCCTTCTTTAACCATACCCAAGTCAAGTTGTGTGAAAAAAAAGACACTAAAAATTTATTAATTATCCTATAACTTATGCCAAAATACTTAAACTCTCATCGAAAATGTAATAATAAAAATCTAAGAACACCATTGACATATAAATAGTTGTAAATACAAAAGAATGTGTAAATAAACATACAGTCATAACATTCATATAATAAATAACATACATCAATTTCAAATAACACTCATTTCATTTATCCAAATTCTTTACATCCAACATGCATATCATGTATACATAAATTACATTACATTCATTATTAAAGGCATTCAATCACTACAAATAATAAGAGTTGTATTATAGCTAAAGTACCTAACTTTTTAAGGTAGAAGAACTTGTTTTTTAAGCCTTAACATGGTGTCTTATCACTTATTTTAGGATCTTTGAAAAGTGTCTATTGATCTTACATCATTGATCTAGATTACACGAATGAATCACACTCTGTCGATCTTGCTTTCATGTGATTGGGTTCTCGTGTGCTATTTGGTAGCTCCTTAGGGATTTATATGTACCTTATAATCAAATTTCCAAAGCTTGAATGTTTTTATGCCACATGGTGGCTTCTCAGGGCTCTTTGTGCTTCTTTAAAATGTTAATATTCATTTTTGACTATTTATCCTACTTGCATGGATTAATTACACTCTGTCAATATTTTAAATCTAGGATTAAGCATGAACCATTAATTTACTTTATAGATTATTAAGATATTGAAGGTGAAAATGTTGACTTTGCCCCATGTTGTTAGATCATTATCATCCAAGTTGATGAAATTCATCGGATGTTCTTTACTTGAGATTTGATCATTCCATGTTGGATCTTGTGTTTGAGCTCCAAGATCATGCCACTTGGTGAATGCATGATTGTACCAAAGTTCTTGACTTTTTGACTCATGCTTTACATTAGATTTTCAATCTACTCACTAGATGGTGACAAGTGTAGTTCTCATGTTGATATTAGAACCTTTGTCATTTGAACCTTGCTTACACAGCATCAATCAACTAAGTTTGAGCAAAGGCATTCCATTAGATATTATTTGATTTATTAACTTTTAACTTGAAATTGAGAAGGTTGCATGGACGTCACATAAACATCATTGATAATCATGTGGATGTTATTGACGATCATGTAGATGTCAAAATAAAACTTGTGCCAATTAAACATTGAGGTTTAAATTGTGATGGTCATGTGGATGTCATTGATAGTTTCACAGATGTCAATGATGATCACACGAATATCAAAATAAACTTAGGAATTAAACCACTAGGGTTTAAATTGTGATGATTATGTAGATGTCATTGATGGCCATGCAGACATCTTTGATGGTGGCAAAGATGTTAAAAAAATCTCATGCTAATTAAAAATTAGGGTTCAAATTATGATGGTCACATATATGTCATTGATGTTTGCATATACTTCAATGATGATCGTGCAAACATCAAAATAAGGCTCAAAAATTAAACCACTAGGGTTTAAATTATGGTGGTCATATATATGTCAATGACAGTTACAAGGACATCAATGATGGTCATGTGGATGTCAAAATAAATCTTAGGCAATTAACCATTAGAGTTTAAATTTGACATTCATGTGGATGTCAATGATGGTCACATAGACATCAAATAATGGTCATGCAAATGTCAAATTTGAGCCTTATAAAATATCCATTAGCGTTCAAATAGAGGCAAAATCAATGGTCAACATGAAATGATACATAAATATCAATGGAATGAGAGCATGGATGAAGGCATATTTTTACCGAAGCAAATTCAAATGAACCAAGATCAAATACGACCTAGCCAGAGACATAATAAATACATCAAATTCATGGGCCACCATTAAAGCTCAGTCTAAGCTCTTGGTTTAGGGATCTAGAACATATATACCTAGATTTTTGAGGTTGTAACATCATCATTATTTAAAGGAGATCCTTGTATGTAGAGATTCATTGGTTTCAATGATGCACAAAGGTAAAATAGGTCCATTTGACCTAACATAAATGAAAACAAGCTGCTAGTTATTTTAATGATATAAATACACCCAGGTGGAGATAGTGATTATGTGAAAACCAATAAAGGAGATTGGTTTTCAACATATAGTACATCCATGTTAATGATTTGCACTAAAGGGAATGCCAAGATATAAATATAATAGTCAAATAAATCAGGGACATACAACCACCTGCAATAGATATAGACATGGCTCTGTCAGGTCCAAAACTTAGACTAAAGTTTTTGGACTAAGGTTTTTTGTGTTTATTTGTAAATGTAGTTGTATTTTTTGATGGGATTTAATGAAATTAAATTATAATAGGTAAAAATTAATTAAATTCTATGATTTAGTTCATTGTGATTACAAATTTCTCTATAAAATTATTACAACTATTAATATCATTTTCAAAATGCATTGTCTTTTGGTAAAACAACATTGTGTAAAGTGAAAGACTATAAATTGATACTTGTATCTCACCCAAAACACATGATTGTTGTCACCATCTCATTTTTTCATAGACAAACTATTACAAAATAACAATGTAATATAAATTCTAATAATATTTAGTAAACTCATATTATTTTAGTATTATAAGATATTGTATCATATTTTATATATTGTTATATGATATTAATTTTTTATTAATATATTATTAGTGTATTATATCATTGTCATAATATTATTTTATATGTTATGGATATGTTATTATTTTAATATCATATTAATAACTTTCAAAATTTAATTTTTTCACATTGAAAAATAAATAATTATCAGTTCCTTTTAAAATGGTTATTCATAGGTGCCCTTGGTGCATAGAACAGATGTAAAGCCTATTGGATGGAGAGCATATTATTTTAAATATTATTGCTATTAATATTATTCTAGAATGGAAAAAAGTGATCATATTATTATAAGAGGTTATATTATATATTTTTATACTATATTGCTATATTGCTATATGGTATTAATATATATTATTATCATAATATTGTATTATATTTTTATTGTAATATATATTAATGTATATATGATATGTTTAGAACTAAATATTTAATAATATTATTATACTATAATGGCATAATATAGTATATTATAATATGTAAATATAAATTTTAATATTAAATTAAATTATTCTAATTGATAATATACTATTAATATTAATAATACTACTGAAATATGATCATGTGTTATTATTATATAAATAAAAATGTGAAGTCTAATAATAAGATAGATTGTCATAACATTATAATTAAGAATATAATATATAATATAGTTAGATAATTCATTAAGTGACAAAATACTTAAAGTATCAAATAGTATTGATAACAAATTAAAACTAAACTATAAATTATAAAAAAATGCCTTTGACTCAAAAAATAATTTTATTGACCAATTATTAAATATAATTATTAAAATATCAAAAATATGTATCAAAAAACACATTAAAATGACTACTGAATATTTAAAATGGAAAAAGATCTATGGCTCACATTCATTTTTATCGAAGGAGGTCAATGGCATGAGAAAGGTCAATAGGTCAATGGAGCTCAAAATAAGCATGAGGCTGACAAGTGTCCTAACTTAATAGGCCTAAAATAAAAAACTAAGGGCCAATAAAAAATATCAACCCCAAAATACTTCAAGGATGATCTAGGTGAACCAGAATCAATATTACAAGTTTGAACATCAACATTAGAGCTTTGTGGAGGTAGAATAGGTCTTTTAGACCCAATACAGATCAAACGTTAGTAGCATATTGTCAAAATGAGACCAAGCATGTAGCTGAGCCTCATTGATATCAAGACTATCGAAAAACTAGTAAATATGATTGGTTTCCCTCTATAACAGATCTAGGTTTAGATTTCAATGTAAGGGTAGATATTCATAGTTGTGATTGAAATCAAGCCTTCATGGTGTCTGAGTAATTCAAGGTTGTGGATGAGTTTTCATATGCCTCAAGAGATCATCAAATCTTTCAAAGACTAAGAAAAATCTCATAGCACAAGTCTAATTATCTAAAAACTAATAAATTAACTAGTTTTCAATCTATAATAGATCTATCATCAATATTTGTAGTAAAGAACACACCAAGGCATAAATATGATAGTCAAATCAGTCACCTAGACTAGACATGAGAGTTTTGTCCTTACAGAGTCCTAGTGGTATAGAGGAGGTCAAGGAGATTCATGTAACCATTCATAATTACATGTATTGATAATCTCAGGTTGCATGATCTTTCTATAACTTTTCATACCAAATAGAGTCCTAGTGGCATTAATATTGTGGTCTTGAGTGAGTACTATAATGAATAATTAGAGTAGCTAGCCTCATCAAAAAATACTAGAGGTCTGATCCAAGATTAGGTGACCCAAAACCTAGGTTTATTCTCAGGTTATATTAAATTTGAGCAAGAGGATTCAAACACTCACTATATGAGGTAGGGTACAAGTTAAGTCTCCAAATTAAACATTTATTGAAACTAAAGCATACAAAATTTACTATTTTTTGGTTTCATTGAAAGGATAAGAATTGGGAGATTGAATTTTATAAACAAGCATAACCAAAATTTATATTTCAAGAGCCAATTGAAAGTGAAGAAAGAAAGTATATTACAACTTGCTACTTGTCCACAGTAAGACGGTTGTTTCAACTCATATAATATTAAATAGTCATATTGAATGAATTTTGTAGATAGTCTATTTATTTTATCTATGACAAAGTATGCACTTTTTCATTTTCTATGTTATATACTCAACAAAGTGAACATTGCATTTTTTATTTTTTATAAGAACAAACATTTGAATAAGCTAGCTGAAATAGCTAATTTTTTGTAATTTCTATACATGTATTGACATACTTTAGTGAAAGAGATCTAATTTCAAGATTTTAGCACAAAAAATGTTTGTGGAAATATTCAGAATTAGTTAAAATCAAGCTATAAGTTACAAATAAACTAATTGTCATTAAATGCAATTTATTATGTAGAATTGGGGTTTTTTAGCTTTTGTATTCATTTTTGAACTATATTGATTTCATTTTGTCTTTGTTTGCATTTTGTTGTTGTTGTTACATATTTCAGCTACTTATTGCATTATTGCCTTCAAAAATTTTGTAGTAGACCTTGCAAAACATGGTGATAGTTAAAAGTGATTGAAAACTATGCAATAATTTTCCACTATACCATGTCATAGTCAAAGTAGGAAATCACGATAATATGTTTTTTTAAACACCATTTTTTTACAAATATATAAAACTATTAGGCATTTTCTAAGGCTAGAATCAATTTTTTATTGGATTAGTATATAGAGTTATACATACTTATTCTCAAAAATATGGGGGAGGGCATGGTGTGGCTTGATGACGCATGACTACTAGCCTATGAAAGTAAGTAGCATGTTGTAGTGTGATTTTTTTAGTATCACTATTTTGAGAGGTTCAAATATACATTTATTAAAATGTGTAGATTTTCTATAATTAATTGTAACTATTTCAAAAATATTTTATTTTGAATAATTTCCATACCTTTTGATTCAATTGATATAGTGATATGCTTAATGACATTGTTCTTGTCCACTGTGAAACCACCTTGCATTGCCAATCTTGATAAAATATCAACTATGATTTCTTTTAAGCTATGTATTTAACATGTGTCATTTGTCTAATTGAAGGGAACAATTGGTTAATGACATCATCTTTGACAATGCATTGGATGTTTCTATTTTTGGTAGCGTTTATATTGCAGAGAAGTTAGTGGGAATAAAAATATTTACATTCACTTGTTTACAGTATGTTTTTATTTCGTGGGTAGGTCTAAAGCATTCTATTACAAGCTTGCATCTTTTGCATATAGGCTCAAAGGGGCTAGAATATGCTTGGGAAATTATCAAAGTATAATGTACCTTTTTTTGAAACCAAAAAGGACAAAATGTTATGTTAGTTTTATTTTGAAGTGGAATAAGAAACTAGATAAATTTACATTTGGCATTTACCTCAATAGTTATATCTACTAACATTTGTAAGCATTGTAGGGATATTCTTGCATGTACATAGGTAATGAATGTTGATTGTGTGCTACGTAATTTCATATATTTTGCATCAGCTCATTTTGCAAGGTTATTGAAAAGATAAATTATAGGTTCCTTTCTTTGTATCTTGTTTTTGATTTCATTATATTCAAATTCTAGTGTATGGAAGAGGTAGAGCTAAAAATTGTCAATGGAAATAGAGAATTAATCATTTGATACCAATATGTAATAACTTTTCTTGGAATAACATGATTGCAATAAATGTAATGGAATTTACTTTGGATTTGTCACTTTATAATTTTCCATCTATTATTTTCACAATAAATTGATTGCCAAATTTTGTTACATATGCACAAAGATATGCTACAGTGTTGATTGCATAGTAGTCCATGATGGCCACAAGTTGTTGAATTGTTGAATTAGGGATGAACATATGCTTTGGACAAAATAGGTCTATGAGTTCTATTGTAGTAGTCTTATTTTCTATTAAAATAAAGTCACAATCACCATGATCATAAGTACATTTTGGAGCTATAGAAAATTTTGTAATACATATCCATTTATGTGGTAAGATTTTTTATTCATGGATACGGATTAGTGAATTTGCTATATTTAAGGTTATTGCCATCTCTCCTTTATTGTCTGTTAAATCAACTCATAAAAGTTCTCTTATTTTTTTTCTGTTAAGTATTGTTCTATATGTCACAAGGACATCACCTTCAAAGATTTCTCCACATTTGTGGTTGTTGATATTGTCAATTATGACTTGTATATGACTTGAGTTTCTTGGTCTACATTTTTTTAATAGTTACTGTCATTTTCTAAATAATAGTAGAATTTAAGAAATAGAAAATTTGTAACTGCATACCTTTTGACTTGCCCTTGTGATTCTATTTTTGTATGTTCCATTTTGATCTTTTGCTCCATTTTTGCTGAGTTGAATGACCAATAAAATATAATTAGAAATAAACTTAATTTTTTTTCCCGTAATGCAATTATATATGTCAATTTACAAAATGCATATAATAAAAATAAAAATAACAATTTATTTTGGTAAAAAAAAGTATTGCATACTTTTTATTTTGATATCTAATTTTCAATTTGGTTGTATTCATTTAGCATTTATCATATTTGAAATTTGATTTGTAAAATAGAATCATATAATTCCTTGCTTATTTTCCAATACGAAAAACAAGTAAAATTGCATTGTGATCAGTCTAATATGCATGGAAGTGATTAGAATCTATTTTTATTCTATCAATAATTGTTCAAAAATGGTCTATGACTATTCTTGTATTTGTAGTTGGCATATATTCTATAAAAAACAAATTGTGGTTTTCCATACATTGTCATAGTTGGCGTTGGGAACTGTTGTTTTGCATCATGTCAATATTAAAGTCACTAATTAAAATGATATTCATATTGTCATTTATAATTGAAGTAACATTTTCTATGAATGTTAATAGATCTACAAGGGGAGCTTTTGGTGCTAAGTAGTAATTTGATATGTGGATGTATATATTTAAATAGTTGATGTCAATTGTAATTGTTTCTAGATTTGGCATATTAAATGTTTCAATGGTTTGCTTATAAATTCCTTTTTTATAGGATGTCATGATACCATGAATAGTCATTATAGTGAAGCAATCAAATTTATCTGTTAGCATTATTTTGTTTCACATTGTATTTGTTTGATTTTATTGTAAGCATAATACATGCACAACCATGAGTTGATTATCATGTGTTATGTTTTCTAAGTACAATTTCAAGATACTTGTGTTCAAATAACATATAGTGAAATATTCTAAGAGTTTGTATGTAAAGTCACATAAGAATTGCCATTGTGTAAATTACTGAAGTCTTTGCATTTCTCCTTGTACTTCATCAAATACTAAAAAAAATTCTTCTCTAATCTGTTTATAAGGTACAAATGTTTCATGCTTTTGACTTGAGATAGTGTAGTGCAGATGAGGCCATGATAGTTCACTTGATGAGGGTAAAAAGCTAAAGCATTCATTATTAATCCTTGTGATGTATGAATTATTATTGCACATGCTATTTGAATTGGAAATTGTTCTCACATAAGTATTTTTTTATTTATGCTTATTTTTTTTGTAATTATTGCTATAGGAGTCCATTGTTTATTAATGTGTTTAGTGTACAAGTGTTTCATTTTTTGTCTTTGAAATTTGCCAACATTTAAATTATAGAATTATACCCATAGAATATTACTAATATCATTTGTGTAATATTTTAAAATACCATCTGCACCATTGACTAAGCCATCATCTATATTATAATTTCCACCAATTCATTCTAATAGAATTTATTTTTGAAGGATTATTTTATTTGGCAATATGGTTTTTTTACTATCTATAATTTTTTTTTAAATTTAATTAGGTTGGATATGGTCAATTGCATTTAACATAGATGTTTCTCCTTACAAAATAGTAAGCATTTTCTCATTGTGAAGTTCAACATATTTGTTTCTATGAAACAAATATGGAAATGTTGGATTAACTAGAGAAGGTATATAGTAATGATCATTTAAGTATTCGATGTGATTTTCTATTTAATTGCATGTTCTTATATGATTTAAGATTGAAACAAATTTATCATCTCGTTATCTCAAAACTTCTTCTAGTTCAAAGTATTTGACATTATTGGTCCAAAGTGCATATGGTATTATTTCACCATGCACTTTTGGATGTTTAAATATTCAATTATCTTGGATGGTTGTGTTTGGTAAAATTTACCACAAAAAATTATGTTTATTTTTATAAAAGGAATTGTAGGTGTATGCATAATTTGACCTCTTGTCTATGTTATAAAGCATATGGGTTCCTATTACAAATAACTCATCAATAAGCATTATGCACAATTATTCATATCTTTTACTCATTGTATCCAAAGTATTTGAATCCAATGGGAGCATTGTAGACATTTCATGGGGTAATTAGAAAAAAGAGTGGGTAGTTTCACCATTTTCATTGTATATAAATTTTCCAACAATAATACCTTTTGGTTTAAGAGGGTCACTATCAAGTTGTTTATTGTAAAAGTGACATATTGCTTGGTATATTACTTTTATTGTATACATTTTTCCTGTTCCTGATCCACCTATTAAGAATAAATACAATGGCTCATTTGGAGATAATATTTTCATCATTATGATATCTTTTACAATATGTTATAGCTGATGATTCAATTATTTTTGTGAGTTGAAATAGTCTTCTTTGCTTATGAGGAATGGTTGTTTGCTTATTTCAAGCATATTTATTCTTTCAATATCTATTGTTTTTTAATTTATGATATGCTTTATGTTAGTAATAATATCATATTTTTCAATTATTAAAAAGCATTTTTCAAGTTCATTTTCATTGTCGATGTCAAATTTTGTATTCTATTTTCCTTGGACATCTGCAATTGCAATGTTAATGTTTCCCCACTTTAATTATAATTTTGTGTTAGAATTATGATCGATATTTTATAAGTTTTATTTATGCATAGCATAAGCTAATGACCACGTTTGAAAATTTTATTTCAAAGATTCTTCAAGTTCTTGATATGGTATAAATAACATCATTTTTTCTCTAAAATAGTTTTCAGGATCGATATGTTCATTGTATCTGACATAACATATTATTTGTCCTTTTTTCATCTTTTAATATTTTTAGATGTTCCCATATAGTATGTTACACATTTTGCTAGGCATATATGCTCTAAATATTTATGCCTTCCATTGTATTTTTTAATGATAAAATCACACATTATGTTTTTAAAATCATTATGTTCTTGTGCTAATATTTTTGGGATTTTTAAAATGCATGTTCTATTTGACAATGGTGATGTGTTTATAAAGGTTGTTTTTATTGAAGCATAATATAGTGGTAAAGATAGGACAATGTGTACAGCCTGATGAATAGACATTTGTTGATAATTAAGGAGAGTGTTACCAGGCTTTCATATGAATTCAACTTTGTTTTCATTTTTTTTTGATAGTTCATCACATACTTTGCAAAAGCACATGTCAGTGTTTGATCTAGCTTAGTCATGTATGATGTGCAATATGTTGATACAAAATATTCATCAAGAATAAATTGTGTATCTTTAATTTACATACCAAAGGTTGGGAACATGAATTACAAAATCATTTGTCCACATGTCCATTGGTTCTCTTTTTAACATTATAAAAAGATGGGTAATTAACGATTACAATAATGTCAAATATCTCTTCTTAGTCAAATTTTTGTTTGTTAAAAAAATTTAAAATGTTATGATTCTATCATATTTTCTATTTTGAAGTTATTTTAAAAGAGATTTGGCATAATTTTTAGTTTCATCATCATTTTTTTCTAAAGGTTGTAGTATAATTGTCCCATCCATTGGAGGCAATGGAAAATTGAATCTACAGTATGCTTTTTTGCAATTGTGTGTATGATGACATGTTTACATTTTTGTTAAATTATCATCAAGCAGTAGTGAATTGCAAGACACATACTTTTCAATTAATTTTTCAATCTCTACATTTTCACAATGGCCATATATAGGGGCATCATGTATCCAAAGCAAAAAATGAACATGCTCATTTACTTTGTTTTGGAATTCTGTGACAAAGAAGTAGTTTGCAATTTGGCCAAATAATTGCTTATTTTGCATCATCATTTTCTTGAATGCATTCACCCTATGATTTAAATAATGACTACAAATGACTGGGTTTCTTCTTATTATTACATCTATATCATTTACAAATATGTTTTCATTATGGTGTGGTAGATTTTTTTGGTTATATTTGCTAATGCTTTACATAATGGCCTACAAAATTGTTTGCCACTTGTTAAAGTAACAAAAAAAGTAGGTGGTCCTAATTGTCTTATCATTGCAAAAATATTTTTCTTTTATATTTTCTAAATAGTCAGGTGATATTCAAATGTTTTTTAGAGATTCAAAATCTATTGGAGATTTTAATATTTTCTCAATTTTTGATTTGATCTTAACATCTTTTGCATAATTTTTTTCCCTTTCAATTCACTTTTCCATATGCATATCCATACACACCTATAAAATTATTGTATGATAACTTTAATTGCTTTGAAAAAAGGTTTATAATATGTGTTGCAATATCATTGTTTTCATGTAAAAGTTCCCATTTTTCTAATTTTTGGTATGAAAATGTTTTTGTAATATTATCAGGTCGACTATAGCCATAGTATAAAGTTGGGAAGTTCATTTATTATAAAAACTTATCTTGGAAAATACCTAATGGTTTTAAGTGTTTAGATGGTACAATTTTGATCTAGAGGTCAATTCAAAAAAGTTCCTAGATTAGACCAAATCTTGCACCATTATGAACATCCTATCAAGATATTTTTGATGGTATGTGGAACTTTAGAAATAAAACTCATATGTTCCTTATGCAGTTGGTCAAAGTTATAATCAAATATAGTCAATATAAAAAAATTAACCATCATATAATGTTTCAAATCTATTTCCATGGTGTACATCTCATCATAAGCTTTCCAACACATTTTATGGTTAAAAAAATGAAGTATGTATATGCAAGTTATGACTAGTCAAAGTTATGGTCAAACCTGATGATGTGAAAATAAAGTGACATGGAAATATGATTCTATCCAAGTCTTTAATATTTGGGGATAAACATATTCCATCATAAATTAGGGAATAATTATCACCCCATATTTTAAAATGTAATGGATAATTTAAAATCCCATAAAAATTGGGTATGGGATAATTATGAAATTTATTAAAATAAGATTATGGATAATCATCTAAGCCCACCTTTTGTGGACCCATGAACCTATATAAAGGGTCTAGAGGGGTCATTTGAAATCAACATCAAAGCGTGAAAAATAACACATAAGACTTGAGATTAATCAAGTAGAGCTAAGAGCCAAAGCCAAAGAGCTGAGAGTTGAAGAGACAAAGAGATGAGAGCTAAAGAGTTGAGAGCCAGAGTTGAGAACTAAGATATGAGAGCTAGAGTTGAGAGCCAAAGCCAGAGCCAAGAGGTGAGAGATAGAGCTAGAGCTAGTTGCTAGAGCTAAAACTAGTGGCATCAAAATATTTATTTACAGATCGAGAACCTCTACTGGGGATAAGGTGATGTATAAATAAAATTTGCATCAATAATCAATCGATTCCACCTTTGAGAATGACCCAAAAATGTATCCTAGATTGGGTGAACTCCATTAACAGTTATGGTGTTTGTGTTTCAATTATTTGTAATTCCATTCTTTTCATAGATTTGATTCAATTATTCAAATGTGGATGCAAGTTTTAATCAAACACAACACTTAACAAAAATCAATTAAATGGCTAATGATCATTTGAAGGTATAATTTAAAGGAATGAATACATAGATATTCATATTTAGTTTTAATCTAATTTTAAAACACGTTAAATAATTTTTTGATCATTTATTTAAAGCCATTATTCAGTATCCATTATAAATTAAAAGTGAACTTGAAGGGTTCGAAAGGGATTTATGAATCAATTTTGGTATTAGAGTAGTTAGAATGAAAGGATTAACTTCTAATTATGTAAAAGTTTGATTTTAGTTTTAGTTGGTTTCATATAGTTTGTAAAAACATTTAGACTTGTTTAATCTTCCAGTATAGTGTGCAATTGTTGGAGATACAAGTTATTGTCAAGACCAGGAAACCATGGGTAAAGCTTTGAAGAGAGAAAGACTAGAGGAGCTTGAAGGCTTCAACCATAAGATTCAGATGGAAAACTCTGATTTGAGAAGGATGATGAAGTCCTTAGAAGATAAAAACCAAGAGATTCAAGATAGACTACTATCTCATGGGGAGTTTCTCTCAAGGATCATCCAAGAATTGTAACTTGAGTTGCAAGCCAAGGATAAGTTATTGGCATAGTCACAAAATGGTGAAAAAATGGAGGATAAAGCAAAGTCTATGAGACCATCCTCTACCATAGTTTCACAAACTGAAATAGAGGTTTTTACTATAAGTAATTCACCATGCTAATCCTTTTAGTCCCATAAATATTCTTCTTTTGGGGAATATGAGAAGCATACTCATGGTATTGGCTCTAAGTTGCTAATCAAGATGGGTTTTGATGGAAAGGTCCTTGGAATCAATGGCCAAGGAATTACTAATCCCATACAGGTTGAGGAAAAACTTCAATATGTAGGTTTTGGATTTGTTAGTGATAATGGAGAAGTTGGAGAATGCTCCAAAATAGTTGAAGCAAGAGAAGCTTCAAGAGATGAGCCCAAACCACTACTGATTCAACCCATTTAAAGATATGAAAAAGTTTATAAAATTAAATCTAAAAAGGAACAACCCCTCAATTATGGAAAATGCATCTAGAAGAAATGCAAGGCATCTCCATTGAGAGATGAACATCCCAATAGATAAGTTAAAATAATTTTTCCTCGTTGTAATCACAAACAAGATAGCCCTAAAAGGTATGGCAATTATAAATATTCCAATGTCTTCTTTGATTATGAGAAGAATGGTCTTGGTACATAAAATTTGTGGTATAAATATCCATGTATGTTTTGTGAATTAATTAACCATTGTATGGCCATGTGTTGGAAGAGAAAATCTTTAGAAAGAAAGGTTATGTCCCTCAAGAAGGAGACAAGTTGTAAAGACCACTCTTCAAGCCAAAATATGGAGAATGACAAGAGGGATTTGTTGTCCAAGAAAATGGACAAGAATTACTACACTCATTGTAATATGAGTGGTCATTGGTTTGATAAGGTTTTGAAGCTTCATCCACAACTTTGTTTGGATACTCGCAAGAAGAAAGTTGTGCAAACACCCAAGAAAAAAGAGATAATAGATGAAATAGTTGGTAAAATACCAATAGTCTAAGAGGCAACCCATGAAGAATCTCACCTATCCAAAGAATATTCTATCAAGAAGGAGCATCCCAAAGTGGACCATCCATTAAAATGGATTGGTAAGAAATGGATAGAATTTTTGTAAAGCTAAGTCTTATTTAGCATGCTTAAAGTCACCTTCAAAGCAATTTATTTGGTTTCCATTATTAAATAAGCATGAAAAGAACTAACCTCATTTTTTTGAGAAAGTGTGGAGGTAGATCACTCCTTTAGAGTGAAAAATGGTGTAGCAATCCATATGAGAAGCATATTGTGAACAACCCATTGTTATCAGTTGTATCATTTATTATTTTATGTTTTCACATTTAGATTGGCATATTTGTGCTTACCTTTTATTTTATAATTTGACAAGATGATAAAGAGGATATATTGAGAGTGAACATTGGAAAAAATATTTAAATCATATTTGGGGTATAACAACAGTGGAAAGATATGTTACACATAGCTGAAGAGTTTCTTTCGAAAGGAAGACAAGTAGGCATGAATCAACATGTGAAGTGATTCTAAGGTAAGTAGCACTCAGTTATACATTATTATTTTGGATCAATTTTGATATTCATTTTCATTAAAATACATGTTTTCAATATATTTGTAATCATAGTATGCACATTTGTAAAAGGCCCTAAGAAAGACACTATTTGTAACATATATGTTGCATTGTAAGACCCCATGAAGGGAAATTTTTAAAAGTGATGATATGATATAGATTATCATATGCAACATGGATTTATGTTATTGTGAGAATAACATGGAGAATATGGATTAAATTTTTGTAATGGGAAATCATTACCTTAGCAGAGCAATGCCATGCAACATAAAAGATCACTAGGCTTATCTGTGTAAAGGCTCTTGAGAAGCCATGTAACAAAAGAAGTCATTGCATTCTAAATTATAGTTCTATATAGAGGTTATTGATGGTGATACAATAGTAGAGGATTTGTATAAGGTGTGATCAATCAATTTTTTCAAGCATTATGGGCACAATTATGGAACCTAAATAGATCAATAAAGACCCATTAGAATTCTTTAGAATCAACTAGCATTTTAGAGGATTAAATTGGGTACAAAATTTTGGTGGACCAAAAGCCCTATTAGTAGAGAGGATTGATCAAAGGTCAATTCAAAAAAGGTCCTATATTAGATTGAATCTTTCACCATTACAAAGATCCTATCAAAAGCGTTTCGATGGTATGTAGAACTTTAGAAATGGAGCTCATATGCTCCTTATGAAGTTGGTCAAAGTTCTAGTCAAAGCTAGTCAACAAGTGGTCAAAATAAAATTTTTTACCATAATATAATGTTTTAAATCTATTTACATGGTGTAGAGCTCATCATAATCTTTTTGACACATTTTTTGGTTCAAAAAATAGAGTCTGAATGTGCAAGTTATGACTAGTCAAAGTTATGGTCAAACCTAATGATGTGGAAATAAAGTGACATGGTAATATGATTCGACCCAAGTCTTTAATATTTGGGGATAAAAATATTCCATCATAAATTGGGGAATAATTATCACCCCATATTTTTAAATGCAATAGATAATTTAAAATACCATAAAAATTAGGTATGGGATAATTATGAAATTTATTAAAATAAGATTGCAGATAATCATTCAAGCCCACATTTTATGGACATGTGAACCTATATAAAGGGTTTGGAGGGGTCATTTGAAATCAACATAAAACTGTGAAAAACAACACACAAGACTTGATTGAGAATAATCAAGTAGAGCCAAGATCTAAAGCTAAAGAGGCAAAGAGCTGAGAGTTGAAGAGCGAAGAGCCAGAGTCGAGACCCAAGAACCAAGAACCAAGAGCTAGAGCCAGAGCCAGTTGCTAGAGCTAGAGATAGTGGCATCAAAACATTTATTTATAGATCAAGAACCTATACTAGGGATAAGGTGATGTATAAATAAATTTTGCATCAATAATTGATAAGTTCTACCTTTGATCAAGACTTAAAGACATAGCCCAGATTAGGTGAACTCTATCAACAATTTTGGTGTTTGTATTTCAATTATTTACAATTATATTCTTTTCATAAATTTGATTCAATTATTCAAATGTAGATGTAATTTTTAATCAAACACAACACTTAATAGACATCAATTAAATGGCTAATGATCATTTGAAGGTGTAATTGGAAGGAATGAATACGTATATATTCATACTCAATTTTAATCTAATTTTTAAACACTTTAAATCAATTTTGATTATTTATTTAAATCCATTATTCAATATCCATTATAAACTAAAAGTGAAATTGAAGGGTTTGAAATGGTTTTACGGATCAAATTTTGATAATTTTTGTTTCTAAATCTTTTATTGAATGTGCAGTTTCAAATCCATATATCACTGATTCAGTGATTGGCTCTGTGTCATTTTCAATTGCATTGTTGTCAATGTATTCTACATTGTCAATGTCATTTTTTTATTGCATAATTTTGTTTTCAAGTGTGGCATACTAGTATTTTTCAATTTCAACTCATTCTTGCATGTATAATGGCATTTTACATAGCTCAGCCAATGCATTCATAACACATGTTGGCCTGATGTTCCCTCTTACATATGCATTTTCATATTCCAATTTATGCTTTACTTTAACTGCAATTATTTGAAATTTGTTTATAGGTTTTTGAGGTAATTCATTTTGAATACGTTCAAAATAAATAGGCACATTTATAATTGTTCCAAGCAATCCTATTTGTGATCTTTTATATCCAACTTTTCTTATTTATGTAAAAGCCATGTTCATAGAAATTGATCTTTCTTCTAGTGAGCTTAGTTTCTGAACTACCTCTATTGGTTTTTTTCTTCTTATTAGAAAATGACAAGAGAACATAGGCATATTTTCATTTTCATTTGAGTTTTTACATTATTTACATAGTTGTTGTCCTATCTTCTTTTGTTCAAATTCAAAATCAATAGTAATTGAAGACCAAATGTTAGTGATATCCTTACAAATGTTAACTATGTATTTTTTAAAGTGTAAATGTTCATAAATTGAATAAGCAATAGTAGGCATATATTTAATCTCTTGTGAGTATATTTTGATTTCTTTTTCCATTTTTCATTTTCTATTTTCATTGCATGTTCATTATTTTTTTTTTTGCATATTTTTTTAAATAATGCAATGATATATGTTTCTTTGTATCACATTTCAATGTCAGCTATTTTTCACTCACATTTTTTATTTTTCTTATTCCTATAACCATTGGAACTTTATCACTATTCATTTCAACAATTTTGTCATTGTTTTATTCTACAATGTTTTCCATTGTTGTTTATTCATAGATTTGTTTTTTTAACAAACATAATGTTTTTCCTCTTTTTTTCCAAGTATTTGTTTGTCTTCTTTTTTAATCATTGTTTCTTTTGTACATGGTGATAGGATCAGGATGTCAAATTCTTCTGCACTTGTTTTAGGAGACATGTAATTGGATTTGTCTATTACATTTAAATTTTGCAAGCACATTTCTTCATCTAATATATGTATAGGTGCATGAGACAAATTTATTTCTATTGATACATGACATATTTTTCATAAAGTTTCATAATGAATATGCATTGTGTCTATTTCAAATGAAATTATGTTGTATATTTCTTTTAACTATAATCAATGTATATATATGCTAATGATTCTTTTGCTTCTTGCTGACTAGTTCCAAATTTCAATTTGCAAAATATTTGAAAGCCATAACAAGCATAAATGGCCACCCTCTGTGTTTCCTTTTTTATATGGCATTCCAATCATATTGATATTTTATTTCCAATTCAAGATGTTTCTATTTTCATTTTTTGATAATTCTAGTTGGCATAACTACAAGAAATGCATTGCATATTTGTCCATTGTGAAAACTACATTACAAAATATTTGTGCCATGTAGCGTCTAAGATATTGGAAATCAAATTCATTTTATGTTAATAATATTATTGCATTGAATATATTTTCACCACAACTATTAACAAATGATGATGCTAGATAAAGGCCATAATTGTCCATTTCATATGAAATAACATCCCATTAACATTGAATATTTACACATGTATTTGATAGTTTTAGTTGTTTAATTTCACTAGTTTCAACATTTATTATTTTGCATAAAAAAGGCTCATAGTAGCCACATGTAGGATTGTTGTCGTGGAATAATATTGAATATTTTGGTATTGATGATTCTCTGTTAAAGTGTAAATACTTTATTTTCTATATCAGTAACTACAAACAAATTGATATGTTTAACCATTTAGATATCCATTAGATACAAAATGTATCATCCCATAGGCCAATTTTGGTTACATTTGTATTGTTCTTTGCAAAAAGCCTCATTCTATGTAACTAGGTTTCTTTATCACGTATTCCATGCAAATCATAAAGCACATCAGAATGCATTTCATTTCCATATGATCATATTGCATCTAAATTTCTATTTTTTAAGCATACTATGAAATAATCAATCATTCTATTTTGTAATTCATTTGATGTGTAATGAAAATTCAGTAAAACTTGAATTGCATCAAAAAGACAATCACCTACATTGTATTTAAATGAATTAATTCAAAAAAGGTCACTATATTTTAGCATATCATCAATGTTTGAAAACAACATATTCAGTTATTATTTATATGTTTCAACATCTATTAACATTTCATTTGACTTAGTTTCTGATTTCCCTTTTTCGATTTTCATGGTTTCCCTATTGCATAAAAGTACAGTTACATTAGTGATGATAAAAATGGCATTTTCATTCACTAAATATCAATATTTTAATCCACTAATAGTTAAAGCTAAATTCAATCTTGCTCCAAAATTAATTTAATTCTATATAAAGCTTTTTATGTAGTTATAAATCATTCACTCTAATTCAATGAATCTAGATAGCTAAAAAGAAAAAAAATCCAATACCTTAGCAGATAGGTGAATTTAATTATTCTAAATACTCTCAAATCAAATAAAAAATGCAAGTACCTTTTAAATAAGTAAATAATGAAGGCAATCACAAAAGAAGCTAAATTGCATTTTGCTTTTTTAAATAAGTAAATTTCCTACAAAATAATCTATAACATTTCATTTTTTTTCAAATGTATTTATTCCAAATACTTTCAAAAATAAATGCAAGTACATTTTCAAATACATCAATTGAGAAGGTAAATATAGTATCTACAATATACAAATAACTTGAAACTCATTATTATTTTTTAAAAGACAACACATGATATCACATTCAATAAATACTATACATGGCCTAAATGTATTTGTCAATTGATATAATAACAATTAAAAATAGATAAGCAATAAAAATAGTTAACAAGCATATGTTCATTATATATACAAATCTATCAAATATTTGGATTGGCCAGATGATAAACATTTTTAATATGATAATCTATGTAATAGTAATTAATTTTTGTAATAGAAAGAAACAAATAGCAAAGAAAAAAATTAATTTGATAGCTAAGGTAAACCTCAAAATTGAGAAATAATTTTTAATGTTATAAATGTCTATATATTACTCTTTTTAGCCAAAGATGTGAATTTCCATCATGTCTTTAGTGATAATGATTTTAATCAAAAAAATAACTTTTAATTCCTAAACTAATAATAATCACAAGTAAGCATCCATGTGTTAAGATGACTTATTATCACCCAAATTATAAAATACTTGGTTAATAACATAAAATATCTTAAAAATAATGAAACCTTTGAAACATATTTTTGGATTTAGTTACTATTTTTTTGGTTCCTCCATGAGTTTTTTGCTTCCAGATATAAGATTTCAAAGTTGGTCTAATAGAGTAAGACATTCGTGCAAACATCAAAATTAGGACACAATAAAAAACATTAGAGTGAAAATTTTGGTAGTCATTAGATGTCGTTGACAGTTGCATAGATGTCAAAATCAAGCTCAATAATTAAATCACTAGGGTTTAAATTATGATGGTAGTGTGAACATCAATGATGGCCATGTGGATGTCATTAATGGGTGCTTGGAAGTCAAAATAAATCCCAAAAAATTAACTGTTGGGGTTTAAAGTTTAAGGTCATGTGGACCTTAATGTTGATCACGTAGACATCAAACCAAGATTGTGTAGATTTCAAATTTGATCCTCATAAAAAGGCTATTCACATTCAAATAGAGGAAAAAACAATGGTTAACATTAAATCATACATCAAGATCAACTGAGTGAGAGTATAGATGAACAGTGTTAGTGGGTCCTAAAGATTTGATGGTACACATTAAATCATACTGAGAGATGTAACAATGTGTATTTGGGTCAAAGAGTCAATAGGTCCAAGTCGATATTTATGACCAATTAGCAAAGGCAAGCCTAGGACATTTTAGATGAGAACTTGATTAGGTAGATTTTGACCCAATAAAATTCAAATGAACCAAGATCAAATATGACCTAGGTAAAGCTAAAATAAATATGTCAAATGCGTAAGCTACCATTAAAGCTCAGTCTAAGATCCTAGTTTAGGGATCTAGAACATATAGACCCATATTTTTGAGGTTGAAACATCACCATTATTTAAAGTAGATCCTTGTATGTAGAGATTCCTTATTTTTCATGATGTACATAGGTAAAATAGGTCCATTTAAAACTAACATAAATGAAAACAAGATGCTAGCTATGCAAACAATATAAATGAATCTCGGTGGAGATATTGATTATGTGAAAATCAATAAAAGATATTGGTTTTAAATATATAGTACATTCATGTTTAGTATTTTCACTTAAGGTCATGCTAAGGTATAAATATAATAATCAAATCAATCAGACACATACAATTGCCTACAATAAATATAGAAGTGGCTCCAACATCAATTTGTATTTTACCATTTTGAAGATTGTGATAACATAAGAAAACTATGATAGCATAACAAAAATAATTTGCATGCAAACAAAGATCTTTTTAATAGTTATTAATTAAATTAATAACATTTTCATTCCATTCATGAGATTATAATAACCAATCTTTGAGAACTCTATCAAAAAAATTATATACTCATAAACAGGTGGTTACTTATATGTATAAAATATTGTATTATTACAAAGGGCATATAATAAATAAATGAAAAACTAAAATTTATGCTCAAAAGGCATTAAAAAAAACATATAATAGCACTGTCTACTAGCCGGTCATAGTAGTCGCACAAAATTAATAATCCAAATGTGAAGAAATAGTGTCCATGTCAAGAAGCGGTTAAAAATAGAGACTAACGTAGCTAATCTTTGGAAAATATCATGTGGTTGTAACAAAATTTTACAACTAACACAACTACCAGAGCAACTTTCTATCACAACCACTGCCTTTACCCTTAATACTTGTAATCAAACATTTAAGCCTAGGAAAAATAAAACCAATCTAAATATTTTTATTAGACACATAATAAGAAAAATAATCTCTATTTAATTTGAAGGGCCAAAATAACACCAAAGTGGCAAGTACTAATAAGGGTCCCTTATTCGATGCCTAGGTAGCCATACGTGGTTACAAAAATAAGTTACAAGTAGCCCAACCATTGTCTTACCCATGATGTCTGCAATTAAAACATAGATATTTTGAAAAATAAAGGAAACATAAATATTTTTATTGGACAACGAACAAGGAAATTAATGAATTTTTAATTTAAAAAAAAATGATAAATTATTGAGCAACAACCACAAACATTATACAAATGAAATTTTTTTTGGTAGCGGTGGCCTTAGATTGGTCCCCATATTTTCATTAAAAAAATTCAATAACTATGATAAAAATTATAGTACCATGCTTTTACAATAGGTACCAATAAATTGATATTACATTCTCCTTCATAGATATAAATTTTTTCAAAACCTATGATAAATACCCACTCTGATCTTTGCTTACAAACATCGCCCTGTAAATAATTTAATTCACAATATTATTAAAATCTGAAGATGCCTAAAATGAGAGGTTGATTATCCTATTTATAGGTTTCTTAGAGATTCTCAATCCTTTCCATATAACATTGACCAAACTATCATTTATCCAATTTTTTAGTTTCCCAAAACACGCTCTAAGTATGCCATATGTAAAAATAAATTATTGAAATATCCTCTTTCCCAAGCTTGATGCCAGTACATTGGTGGTGTCATTTAATTTATGCTTGACACTTGTATGATATTTTTTCCATCGGATCCAAATATATGTTCCTTTCCATCATGTGAATCTTCCTTTAAAAAGTGATTCTTCTAGACTACACACTATGCATTAATTATTGTGCAACCACACATATATTTCAACTTTTTATTATTTTATCCTTTTAAAATAAATAAGTATGAATGAATTTTTATTAGTCACATCCTTTCATACTTATCCTCATTTAGTATTCCTTTCTTTAAAACTTTCCCAAATTTTGGGTCAACATCCTCCTATTTCACCAGTTATATGTCCTTGTACAACTTATTTATGCTATTTAGTGGATGCACTTGGAAGTATTTCAAGAATTGATTTATTTATATTTTATTAAAAATATCACAAGCCACTATTTATTGACAATTTTTTTTCCAAACCTCCTATGAATTTCCTTTGATTTCTTCAAATTTTGAAATGTCTTCCCCACTCTATGAGTATGCTTGTCAAAATCATCTAATTTTTATTTGAATTACATATCAATATTGCACATGTTGAATTTCTCCATTATTACCTCTTCATTTAAATCGACAATTTTATCCTCAAACAAGGATATTTTTTATTCATTATGACCTTCCAAGTATTCAAATCAAACATCTTATTTTTTTAAATAATCATAATAGTATTTATCTCTTCCATTTTTTTCATTTTGTATATTAAATTGCATGTCAGCAAACTCTAATGTTATCCAAAGTATATTGAAAACATGCCTATATTGCCCATCATGGGAACCATATTTTTCCTTCCTTCCTTCTCTCTTTTAGACTCTTATACAAATCTCTTATCTATATCTTTGACCTTATTATCTATCTCTAAACTATGATGTGACATGTCTATGTCCAGTTGCATCATGGCGAAAAATGATTAAATCACATCCATCATAGTTAGATAATAAGTGATGGTCTATGACATCTATTAAAGTTCCTCATCCATGATAACTCCTTTAATTGGAATTGGAATATTGGATATCTGGCATGTATGCCCAACAAACTTTGAAGTTTCTTCTTCACTTCATCATTCTTATTTTCACCCCTTGTTTGTATCCATTTCCTTTAGACATCAAGTTAACATTTTTTTTCAAAATTAAATAGATCTAAGATTTTAATTTATTATTTTTATTCCTCTACATCTAATTATAATGTTTTCCTCTATGTACACCTCTAATTATTCAGTCTTTCTAGCTTCCTCCAATATGATAGGCATATTTTCTCCCTCAAAATGTTGTCTCTTTCACATCTTCTTGTTCAGACTATTTGTGTTGCATCCATAATTCTTCCTCTTATTAAAGGGTTATTCACCATCTTTGGTATGTGGCATATTCTCCACTTATTTCTCACTTGCCTATTCTTAAAACTCATACTATGAAATGTCTACTTCAACCTCTTCCTCCATAGTTGTAAAATCCTCTTGCATGACACCATTCTTTTTCTTCCTCTATGCCTTAATATTTTTAATTGTTCCATTCTCTTCCCCTTCCTACATTATATCCTTATAATTATTATATTATCTCACTTCACTAAACCATGTGAGTTTATTATAGATAAATTTAACATTTTCTCTCAATATTACATTTTACCTTATTTAGCACACACTACTATGTGGGATTTTGATCCATGCCATCTTATTCTAAATCTTCATCCTCATAAGTAACTTCTTTTTTCATTGTGTTTAAATATAATATAAAGTTTATTATTTCCTTTAAACCTTTTTGATATTCATATTTTCTCATGGGATGCCAATTATTCTCACCGACAATTTATCAATATATTATGTAAATAGTACATATGAAAAATTAATATAGGAGGTTGAATTTTAAATTTGCTCCTTAATATTAACTAGTGTCAAATGTTTTATCACAAAAAATTATGCATACCCTTTGTATGCATCTACTAATATTTTGTGTAGTCTATGTTTTATTGTCATTTCAACAATTTCGTCATCTTTTCCTTATATGGTTATTTCATTTTATTTAAACATTGATGCACAAAATAAATATTTGATCATGACTTCACATCTTTTATCTCTTCAAATAACATGCCTTATATAACTCTAATTTATTTAATCAACATCAGAGCCAAATATGTAATCCATTTAAAGGTACCCCTTTGAGTTTGTGCTTCATCAACTATCTAGTTTATCTCCTTGATTATAATATATATACCTTACTCCAAGATTTTTAATCTATTACATAAAAAACAATTATCCATGACACATCCTCCAATTTCTTGGCCATAATCAAATTTACATCGATCATTTGTATAACTGACCACATCAAAATATCAAGATATGTTGTAACTTAATTGTGCACCCTCCCTAGTGTAACTTTAACTTTATTTATACTTCATAAATCATATCAATCTCAAAGAATGTTTTGTGGAAGTATTGTCCCTTATTATTAAACCCTATAATAATGTTGATGCATACATGTGAGATCCTCATATTTATACTAGTGAATTAATGTCTTCCTTCATTATTTGAGCTAATAACCATTTGGATAACTCTTCCATATTTCAAAAGTTAAATTAACTCCAAGATTCTAATCCAGTCTAGGTACTCCCTAATAGTTATATGATTGTCATTACTCCTAAATAAATCCAAATTTTCATCTATCTCCTTCACAAAGTTCACCACCTATTGATTTAAATCTTTAAACACATACTATGAAATCCTTGACACCAACTCTTCCCGTACAAACATTCCATAGTTAATATTAAATATGGGTGGGTATAAAATTTTACACCCAATGCTCCTTTCCCACTAGGTGATCTTCTCAACTTATTAGTTTATATTTATTGATGTTCAAATTTAGTTTTCTCTTCACTGGCCTCTACTTTATTTTATTTCATCTTGTCTGACACTTAAACTTATTTATCCTTCTTTACCTCCTAAGGTGTCACAACTTACATTATTTTATTTTCCACCATGTTTATGAACACTTAACCCTATGCATCCCTTTTGAATAACAATTCTCCTCAAATCAAATCATTTTTATCCAACTCGAGTAGAAATATCTTACTTATACTCTATATTTTTCCACATGCTCCTCTAATAACATTTAATTTAATCATGGTACCTAAATCTTCCTCTATAAATTCAATTGCAAGGATTCCATATGTTTTTTTTTCACGATAATGATAGATCTATTTTAATACTCAAATTTCAAATGATTCTTCAAAATATTGTATTTCCCCTTTTATAAACTTTATTGAATTAACTTTTCTACCAACCCATGAATCGATTGCTTTAATATCCATCCAATTGATGAATTCTAAAAATATGACTATTTCACACCTTTTTACAATGCAATCTTACTTTTGGGAATCTTCATATTCTTGTATGCAATTATTTTTTCACATTTTCAATTTCACCCTTTTGATTTGTGTGCACCATCTTATGTTGCACTTTCATTTCATTTTCACAAGTTGATTCATATACTACACTTCCCATTCCATTTATTATTTAATGTGCATTTTTTTGGTTTTATTTTAATGCATATTTTTGTAACATATTAATTATTATAAGGCTAACCAACTCACATACATCCCTCTTCCCAAAACCAATATGTGAAAAGTTATCTTTCACATCATTTTAGATGTCATTTTTCTTAACCATTTTCTCTAATTTTTATTTTTATGAAGTCATGTTCACAAATATTTACAAGAATTAATTATGTGTGATTTCCTTTCCTAGAGATACTTATACATCTAGGATTTTAGACATCCAAATTTAGTATTATGCATTTGGAAACATCATTTTCATAAATCTTTGACATACATGAATTGTGCATTAACATTTTAATCTTTTAAAATATTTCTCCTATTTATTTACTATTTTATTGTCTTGTCCAACCTAATTTACTATTACATATATTTAGGATCTCCCTAATATGTAAAATAATTATTGATAATCCTAATCATACTACTTCCATATTATATACCATTAATTTTACTCTCACTATACAATACTAGAAATAATTGAAAAGTTGTGGTTACTGCAAATGTCTTTGTTTGTTGAAAGTTTACACAAACCTTTAACAAATATTTTTTAAATTAAAATGTATTCCTTGGTTTTTACTAATAATGTTTCATATGCCAATTATTGAAGTGAATACCAAAGAGTCATATTATATATATATATATATATATATATATATATATATATATATATATATATATATATATATATATATATATCCTAAGGTCTTACTCAATTTTAACTTTACATTGAGAACCAATAGTAAACTTGACAAATCCAATTAGCACTCCATTGACACATTACCAAAAAAACATACACATCTTTAAAAATCTCAAAGGATCATCACTAAATCAAATTTTTAACTTTAATACAAGGTCAACTTTGCATTCTTGAATTTCATTTTAACATGATCATGATGGTGCACACATTCATAGGTGGGATAATTATGTGTAGTTTAATCCTCATCAGACATTTGGAACATAGAAAATGCTCATTAAATTAGAAAAGAGTTAATTGGGATATCCAACACATATTTATAACCCATTTTTTGAAGTCAAATTAGTGTCAAAAGTGAAGATATGGTTTCGAGACTTGGATAAGCAAAACAAGGATCTATACACAAGATCGAGTAAAATAAAACACTATAAATAATATACAAAGGTAGAGATATTGATATTATACTGAATATACCAACATAGTCAACCTAGAAAATACCATCAAATAGAGGACATTATGGTCACTGAAGGGTCTAAGCATCACTAGA
>JARHVA010001509.1:3267500-3380927 GCA_037957365.1 Torreya grandis | reverse complement strand
GAACTAGTGTGAGAGGTGATTACATTGGAAACATCATAATGAAATATTTAAATATAATTAGGGATGTTTGAATAAATTAGGTGATTAAACATGCATTGCAAACCCTATATGTGTTGACCTAGATAGACTATGCATGTTCTGTTTTGAGTAAGATATTCAATAGAACCTTGTTGAAAATGTTGAATAATAAGATAAAAGGAATATATGTAGTGTTAAGACAAATTATAATGTTATAAATTAGTTAATATACCTCAAATAAACCATAGTATATGTTTTGTAAGGAATTTATACATTATTAACCCTATTTTTATTAATCTTGTTTTGTTAAGAGATAAGGTAGCAAATGGATGGGTTGATGATTATGCTAGAGAAGGTAAGAAAAATGGGAAACCCATACTATGGATGGGTGATGAGGAATAAATTCATCAAATGGCTAATAAGGCATTAGATGAAGAAAATAAGGATGCAAGCAATAAGAGAGGAAAGAAAGCATAAGTTATTATGCAAGCAAATGAAAAGATAAATGCAAAGGTTTTGGTTGAGAGGACAACTAAATGAACAAAAAGAAGAAATTAAACAACACCTTGAGGCAAATGAGGTTATTTTGGATGAAGCACAAGAAAAGAGTGTCAACTTGTTATGTGATGAGCATGATAAAGAAGAAAGAGATCAGTTTGAAGGCCCATTGGAAGGCTTGGAAAATGAGGTACTGTTGATGAACAAAGGTTTAGAATATGATTATAAGTTTGTATACAAGAGTATTGATTATTTAAACAATGAGATGGAACCTTTAGAGGAAGCATTACATGGTAAGATGAGAATGAGTGAAGAGTAAGTTTAGGTTATAGCAGTTGAATACTTCATAGTGGAAAACCAAGAACATAAAAAGAGAACAATGATTGTAGAAGTAAAACAAGTTAAATAAATGGAGCCTTATGGAGGTTTAAGTCTCATTGAGTTAGTATGTGAGCAAGACATTGTTTTTGTATTGGTTACATGTATGAAGCTAAAAATGGAGGAAGTTGAAAGTATAGATGTTGCAGTAGTGATGTGGGGCATATACAACCCTTATGACAAAGGAAGGATTTTGGGAGTGAGTACACATCGAGTTCAAGTTGATGATGTAAGAAAAAATGAGCATGAGATAAGTAGAATAGTGTTTGATTGAGGCAAGCATGAAATAAAAATTGAGTAGCTAAAGCATGAAGGATTAAGAGAAACAAGAGATGATACCAAAATCATGAATTGGAAGAAAAGGAAGAAAACACATCAAATGCATTGGAGCTCATTTTCTATCTCCCTCGACAGTATGATGTAGGGGAATCCAACAAGATTATGTAATAAATATGTTTTGTGTAAAAGGTTCAAAAAGGACCATAGGATAGTGTTATACTTATTTTAGTGTCCTTGTGTGAGGTGTTCTTGGCTTGGGAGAGTTTCTCACCAAAACACAATTTTGAAATTTTGAAATCTAGTTAGAGTGTTAGGTGTCTTTTTAGGTAATGTTGAGTAAAGTATTGTTAATTAAATTTTGTGATAAGGTATTATAGTGAATTTAGATGTGTTTTAAACGAGTCCATAAAAATATGACTTAGGTGGAAAAATCAAGAACATGAAATGTAAGGTCTTTGAGGTAGTTGCCAAGAATTAGTTATTAATAAAGTGGTTGTTCATACGTATAAATCAATAATTTTGGATTGATTAGAAGTTAGATCACATAGGATAAGTCAATTTATGGGTATAGGATGTCAGTGAGACTGCTAGAAAGGGAGATAGGGGTAGGAGAGAATACAAACATAAAAATTAGAGAACTTTGCATTCCCTATCCTGAGAGATTGTATTGTAAATATATATGAATGAAATAAAAAAATGGAAGTATTGAAAGGAGATATTTATTTGTATGTATATTCATGTTAATTTTTATTATAATAGATGAATTGAAATCCCTAATATCCTTACGACTAGTGTTTATAATGAGTGTATAAATATGTTTGCAGGACAAACTATGTATGTGTTCTGTGTGACACATACAAGGAACTAGTGTGAGATTTCAACAAAAGGGTGTGAGATTTTATTAAGTTGGGAAAGATCACAATGAAAGCTTTAAATCTAATCAAGAATGTTAAAATACACTAGGTGAGTAAACATACATTGTAAACCCTGTATGTGTTGACCTAGACAGACTATGCATGTTCTGTTCTAAGCAAGATATTCAATAAAACCATATTGAAAAGGTTGAATAAGAAGAGAAAAGGAATATGTGTAGTTTTAAGATAGAACAGAAGGTTAAAAATTAGTGACTATATCTCGGAGGAACCATAACAAACATCTGGTAAGGAATTTATACATTGTTAACCCTATTTTTATTACTTACATGTAAATTGTATATGAAGATACTAAGAGAATCATCTTTTGAATGTGAAATTGGAATTGTGACATTAATAAGTCAATGTAGAGGGTTTATATTATTGAGAATAACCATAGAGGAAAGCCCTAAGATAATTTTAAAAGTCATTATGGAATGAAAACCCAACATTTATTTACACAGGTAGTTTGTGTTATAGAGTTTAATGAAATTCACATTTTGCACAAGGTTAGAGACTAGACTAATGCACCTAAAGGTTTGAAAAGGTACACATAGGTAAGATAATTCCTTTTTATGTTGTTGGGTGTTTTGAAACTAAACTTAGAATGTGAAAACCAAAAAGAATAGCTCTTGGGTTCATGATAGGCATGTAAACCCTAGTTTAGGGCATAAGAACCCAAGGCCGAATAACAAGTAAAGCAACTATTGAAAACTAACCAAAATTGGTAGTTTGATGTAACATAACATAGTGAAGAATATCTTCAAGGTTTCAGTCTAGTAAGGACCTCTAAAGACTATACTTCTATGATTAAGTGTATTCGTAGTGTAAAGAGACATAATAAGTCTATGTAGAGATTTGGAAGGAGTAACTAGAAGTGGATTAGGACTTGAAACTACTTGAAGAGGATTTAAAAATAAATGGATTGTGAATATGAATGGATATTGAGTTATATGTAAATATAAGGTGGTTGAGAGCATCCAATAATAGGGTCAAGAGAATATGGTGAAAAATCAAGAGTGAGGGTGACAAATCCAATCAAGAGTTGATAAAATAAAAAAGATTAAGGAGATTGATAAAAAATTTGTGTATACAAGTAACAAAGTTTGAGGTGATAATAGAGTGATCTTCATCATAGAATAGAGATTGTCATGAACCAAAGTTAGAAGTTGATATTGTAAGGATTTTGAAAATATTAAAGGTAAAGATTTATTTTGAAAGTATTAGAGAGAGGATAGGTAGAGTATAAGTGAAATTATTCTCTACATCACATTGAGTCGTAAAAATACAAAACAAAATCATACCAATAACCATGTGAAATCACACTTAGGCAAATAATTAATAAATCCCCAAGATCTTATTTTAACTTCAAAACTCTATCATTCCATATTATTTTTATACATGAATCAAATCATGGATTTGATTATGTGGGGAGAATTATTCATCCCACAGGGTTGAATCCCTGACCTATACTAGTGTTTCTAAATCTAAATAACCATTTTTTTAAACAAACCCTATACACATTCATTCCATTTATTGTATAAATTGAATAAAAAATCATAGAGAAAAATTCACACAAACCCTACCTCTTAAACCCAAAATATTTTTTCTCCTTTGACTATCAAAAAGTTCCTTTCTTCTTTCTTCTTCCTCTATGTCTGTCATGACTAACTTCAAATCCCCAAACTCTCATCTTCTTTATTGTTTTCTCAGACCCTTGAATGCATTTGAAAACCCCTAAAATCATGGAGACCCATTCTCCATACATGCAAGAAAGAATCACCATCAATCTATAAATTACCGACATCCTCTCCATGTTTCTTAGCTTGACTATCGAACTAACAGACTCCTCCTCTATTTCCTCTAACTCATAGTCAACCCTCATAGTTTGCATGGTTCGAATGACCAACCAAAAAATAAAATGATCATCCTAGATATTAGGGTTAACATCATAACAAGTCAATAAACATAATAATTATGTTTTTAAAATAATTCAAATGCCCATCCTTATCATTAAAACATTAACCTAAATGTTAATCAAAACATTTAAACTATCCATGCCACATACCTAGGTAATTCTTGGGTAATTAAAACTTAATTCCTTCTAGTTACCCCTTAAGTCTAGGTTAGGTTAAGTTTAATAGAATCAGTTTGATATCAGTTCAAACTTGAAATTTAATTCCTTGTCATATATATTCATGTTCTAACAATGCTTTTGTTGAATGATTATAGGTACCTGCCTGAAAGGTTATGCAAATAGTATTTAAAATGTACTCATTTAAAGACAAATATACACTAAAATATTTTTTAATGTAGCAAAAATATAATAATATAAACCAATCACAATTATAGATAATACTGAATAATACATAACACTGATCTAAACCACATCAACACATCCAAGCATAGATTAATTAAACACACTGAAACTTAAATCAATCATGTATTCTATTGTGTTAAGTGGTGTGTGTTGGGTTTATTATCGATTCTTAACACCTCTAACATTTCCATCTATAACATCCTCCTTGATGATACTCTTCCTCCATATTTGACTAGAGAGTAGAATTTCTCCTGCATCCACCTTATAAATGCAAATGGTAGTTAGCCCATAACCAAGATAATCAATATAAATTCTACTAAAACACATTAGTACTAAATAAGCATAATCCACATGCATATAAAACTCATATACAACTAACCAAAACAAGTAATGAGTCATAAAATAATCATTAAATGTCTGTCTATACATCAACATAATGAAAAATAGTTTGATACAATAGTAATTAAATAACATTAATCCCATTATATCGATTTAATAAAAAAATCATGTTTAGTGAGTAAATTGAGATGTAACATCCTTCCCCACTAAAATTGGTCATTGTCCTGATGACACTTATTTCAAACCAAAGTTCTGAAATCAAATAACATATAGAAGTAAATAAATAAAAATAGTAATACTCAAACAAATAAACATGTAAATAATCTATATAACTCATCTTAGTCCTCCCACATGGCACTATCCTCATAATATTTATCTCACTAGACCTTACACTATGACACTTATCTATTATACAAACTAAGTTTACAAGTGTCAATTACTCTAACTAGTTCTACTATGACCACCTCAAGGTCTAGAAACAGCAAAGCATTCCAATCCAATACATGAGAAGGATCAACTATATACTGTTTAAGATAAGTCACTTGAAGAATGTTATTCAAGAGAGATATAGATGGTGGTAAGGCAAGCCTATATGAAACAATATTGATCACTTATAAGACATTGAAGGTTTCCACATATCTCAGTGAAAGCTTCATTGATTTACCAAGCTTAATTGAGCTCTTGTAATGATTAACTCTCAAAAATACTTTATCACCAAAAAAAACATCTTCCTATCCTTTTCAAATCAACATAGCTTTCCTACCTATTTTTGGATTCAACCAACCTTTATCTGATTAACTTGACCTTCTCCTCTATTTCTAAAAGCATTTCAGGACCAAAGATCACACTATCTTCAAGCTTGTCCCCACTAATTGGTGTTCAACACCTCCTTTTGTACAATGATTCAAATGGATCCGTCTTTAAATTTGATTGGTATGAGTTATTATAATAAAAATATACCAGTAGAAGATACTCTTCCCACTTGTATTATTGATCCATGCATTACATTCAAAGAAGATATTCTATTAATTGGTTTACCCTCTCTATTTGTCCATTTCTTTCTGGATGATATGCAATACTAAAATTTAACTATGTACCCAAAGATGAATTTAGAGTCAAATAAAACCTAGATGTCATCCTTAGATCTTGATTCAAAATGATCTTCTCTGGAAACCCATGTAATTGGTACACCTCTTTGATAAACCTCTTCACAGGCATTGGTGCCTCATCAGTCAGATTACCTAGTATGAAGTGGGATACCTTGGATAGTTTTTCAACTACCACCAAGATCATGACATGTCATATCTATAATAATGATAAACCTTGGATAAAGTCCATATTAATTACTTGCCACTTTTATTCAAGTATATTATGAGGATATAACAATTTTTAATTACTTTCCTTTTCCCCAAAGAAATTTTTTCAATACCTTCGATAGATGCCATCATATTCCATTATTGGATAAGAAATTTTGTCCCTAATGGATGGTTTTTTAGACTACAATAAAATTCATATCACTTCCTAAGACCAACACAAGACACCATTCACTACAGAATGGGGCACCTATTGCTATGTTAAGATGCCCTTTGGTCTTAAAAATGCTAGAGCTACTTATTAGTAGGCTATGACCCAAAATTTTCATGACCTTATACATAATATTGTGAAAACCTATGTGTATGATCTCATTACCAAATTTAAAAGTCACAAAACCCATCTCTCTGATCTAGCCATCATCTTTGATCAACTCATCAAGTACAAAGTTAGACTCAACCCCTATAAGTGTATATTTGGTGTTACATACGGTAAATTGTTAGGGTTATTAGTCTCTCTTCATGGTATTAATGTCAATTCCACTAAAATCAATGCTATAGTCAACATGCTTATTCCTCACTCTATTCTATACAATTGTACATACCTTGACAAGCTTGGGGTAGTCCAATGATTCATCCCTAAAATGGATTATCACATATACTCTATTAAGTCCCTTATTAATAAAAGTAATGCTTTAGAATGGACTGATCCTTGTAAGAAGACATTTGAAAAGATGAAATAATCATTGCTTCATCTACTTACTCTTCATCCAACTTCTAATAATCATCCTTTAATTTTATACACTTGTTCTACATCCGTATTAGTTAGAATAATGCTTGCCCAACAAGATGATACTAGAAGAGAGTATGTTATTTATTATATTAGTCAAGACCTCAGTGATTATGAAAACATTATGCCAAATTATAACATGATTTATTTGTTATCTATTTCACAGCTAAATTATTTTGCCACTACATGATCTATCAAACAATCTATGTCATAATTCATTCTGACCCACCTCATCACTTTTTATCCAAAGCCTTTCTAGCTAGAGATTGAATTAGCAAGTGGATGGTTCTCTGAATGAAATATAACCTTCACATCATAATGCAAAAAAATTTCAAAGGTCAAGTCATTACTGACCAAATTATAGTGGAACCTAGAGCCACTACCAATCATCTTCAAGATAGTCTCCCTAATGATAACACTCTCTATAGTAAAAGTCATAATCAGGCTATCTATCTTAAAGATTAATTTCATAACTCACTATTGATTTAGAAGTCAGTAATCAATAAAATACCTATTCCATTCTTGATACTACTAAACCCAAGGTATTTTTCAAAGATATTCCCAAAATCATCATAGATTTTCACAAAGACACCTGAACCCTACAATTTGATGGCATCAAATGTCTCCAAGGAGATGGGGTAGGTTATATTCTAACTATTCATAATCGTAAAATAATCCCTTTGGAATTTTGGCTCCCATTTGATGTCACTAATAACATGAAAACATATGAAGTGTTGATCTTAGGCATGAGAGCAACACGTAATTTAGATATTCCATATTTGTATGCTTTGGGTGACTCCCAACTTATCTACCATCAAGTTAATGGTGATTACTAATGTAAAAGTGAAAATATTATCTCTTATTATTAAATAGATATCACCATCACCAAATAATTCACCTCTTTTACCTTTTAACCCATCCCAAGAGATCAAAATTCTCTTGTTGATTCTCTTAATTCTTTGACATCCTTATTTCATCTACATCAAGTTCTTAGTGATTCTTAATTTATTATTCAAATAATTATATCCACATATTTTATCCAACCACAAGATTTGATTATCTATCATATTGAGGTTATCACCATTCAATAGAACCCATGGTATAAATACATTATCCAATTTTTTGAACATCAAACTTATCCTTTGGACATAGATTCTCGTGAAAAGACTAGAATTCAAAAATAAGCTTTTAAATATGTACTTTGATACAATACCCTTTATTATCTAACATAGAAGGTACCCTAATCTCCTTTATAATAAAAGAGGTGGTCTCTCTTCTCCTTGAATGATAACATGGGGGCATTTGTTGTGGTCATTATAGCGGACATGATATAGCATGCAAATGCTTGCATATGGGATACTTTTGGCCTACTATAAAAAATGATGCTATTGATTTCACTAAAAAGTGTAGTACTTGCCAAATACATGATGATCTAATACATTCACCATTATTTGAACTCCAAATTATGGAATATCTTTGGCTATTTTCCATGTGGGGATTAAATCTCATTGACAAACTACCTCAGTTATAAGATGGGCATGGTTTTATCATCATGACTACTAAATATTTTACCAAATGGGTAGAAGCTATGACTTTCATTAACATCATGGGAACCATAATTTCAAAATTTATCCTTAGCTAAATAATTTATCATTTTTTTGTTCCCCATACTATCATTTTTGCTAATGGCATCAATTTTAAGAATAAGGACATGAATTAGTTATGTGCTAAATTCAAAATATCCCACAAATTCTCCACAACCTATCATCTATAATGCAATGGCCATATTGAGGCCAAAAATAAAATTCTCAATAAAATCCTTTAAAATACTATCCATGAAACTCACACAAATTAACATCTTCATTTATATCTGACTCTTTATGCCTATTATACTAGCATCTATTTGGATATTGGGGTAACACCATTCTCGATAGTCTATGGTTTCGAGTCTATGCTACCATTAAAATTTGAGATTGCATCCTTACATATATATATATATATATATATATATACACATATATATATATATACATATATATATACACACATATATATATACACACATACACACACACATACACACACACACACACACACACACACACACACACATATATATACATATGTATATGTGTGTGTGTGTGTGTGTGTGTGTGTGTATACATATATATATATATATATATATATGTATGTATGTATATGTATTTATGTATATATTAATTACCAATGAATAATTATGTGAAGATCACCTTCATGCTCTTGATATTCTTGATGATCAACCATCTAGCCACTTTGTAACATAATCTCCAATATAAAGTTTGTATCGCCAAGCAACATAACAAAAAGGTTAAAGTTCACACTTTTAATATTGGTGATCTAGTCCTTAAATTAGACTATACCCATGATAAAAAAGGAAATATACCCAAAAATGGTGGGGCCATTATTTAGTTAGAGATATTATTGGTCCTCAGACCTATTTTCTTCAGACTAATGAAGGCCATGTTTTCAAAGAGCCCACCAATGCATAATTCTTGAAGAAATACTTTGCTTAGATATTTCTCTTCTTATCATATTTCTATATGATCTACTAATAACACTTTTTTCAAGATTTATAAATGGGTCTCACCCTCTATATAAATTTATTCTTATAAAAACCTTAGTTCTTTTTCTTTGTCCTTTGGTTTCCTTTTCTCATGAGTTTCATTGTAATACCATGGATAGGACCTGGTATTTGTTGAGCATTATTATTATTATTGTTAAGGTTTGGCATTGATGGTGTCATTGATGTCAAATTATATTGATAAGGTTGATATCATTATTATTTTCATTAATGTCTCAGTGGTGATCTAGTGAGTGTTGTGTTGTAACAAGTTAAGGTGTTGAAGGTTAGTTGGCATGGTCATAGGTCTTTATGAGGTCATTAAAGAGTACAGCTATGGGAGAGAATATTGATCAATATTGTAATGATTTTATGAGTGTAAGATATGATTGGTATATGTTATTATGACTAACTAATTGATGTGAAGTCCAGCATGTAATGTCCTTATTGTTGAAGTTATCAAGTGCTTGAGCCTAGTAGTGTATTGAGAAGGTATGTGCATAGTATGCCTAGTCTTGTGCATGAAGGAACATGATGGCTTAGTAAAATGATTGAACACAAGAATTAGTGGTTTTATGAGGTTTATTTATGATGTATATAAGGCATTAAATCACTCATGAGAGTCCCAAGGTAAGCCTATAGGGGTAAGACCTCATTCCAAGTCTGTACCTAGACCACTCCTAGACCCTGCCTAGCTTAATGAGGCATCATGATCTATTGTCAAGGTATATGAAAGATGTATGATAGTTTTTAAGAATTTATTAGGTTTATTGATTATTTTAAATTGGTTTATATTTCATGGAAAGAAGTGCAAAGGTCAGTTTTAAGGCCTAATGTAGTTTGTAAGTCAAGGTATAAGTGAGCAAAAAGAGTGAGTGTGGCCTAATGGGGTATTAGGATTAGTTTTAGAGGCAAGTGTGAGTAGGGGATAATTTAAAAATATTATTCAAGTTGTTTTAATCATTTTAATGAAGTTTTATGTCAAAATTTAAAGGATAAGGCATGAAAATGTGTTCTAAGGTTTCTCAAGTGCACAAAATGAAGGGTTCTCTACCTGAGAAGGTCTTTCTTATGCTCATTAGCTCACCAAACCTCTACATGGAAACCCAATATATTAATGGTATATGGGTAAAGTTCCTATCTCAAAATTATATTCATTTGTTTTTGGATTGAGGGGTTATGCTTTATGAATGATTTTTAAGAATAGAAATAGGTTTAAATCCTTTTAGAACCCTAACAAAGACTTGATGTTGAAGATGTTGATAAAAAATGCATAGAATGGATTGGTATGATTATTTAAGCTTTTATATGTGTTATTAAACTCTCCCATACACCTCTATGTTTTATTTATTTGTTAAGTGTGTGAGTAGACCCTACAAAAAAGTGTTAATTTTCTTAGAGCTTTGCTATAGTAGTCAGAGTTGACCAAGTCAAAGTATGAAAATGGATGGAGGATTAAGTTTGAGACTCATTTTTAATGTAAATTAAGTTTTCTGACATGTTATATCCCTCAAGTATGCTAAAATAGTCATCTAAGTTATCCAGTCGCTAACAGGCCAAATGATGCAAATAATGAAAAACCTAGACAAAAGTGAGAAGATGATTAATGATGTGTTATCATGATATAATGATGAAACCAAGTTCATGGAGAGGTTTTTTAAGAATATTATTTACTATTAATTATTATTATAAATATTATAAGTTAGGTATAGTGGTGAAAATGATGAATCCAAAATGGCTTATCAAGCTCAGTAAGGTCTGTGTGAAGTGAGGTCAATAACTTGGTTTGTAAGACCAATAGTTGCCACTAGACCATATGATGATCATATTTGGAGATGTTTTTGAGATTTCATAGGTTAATATACATGAATAATAATTCATTTAAAGTGTCTATATATGTGTTGGAGGTTTGAGTTACCATAACTAGTTTTTTAGGCTAGTTGGTAGTTCTAAGTGAGCAAGTTGCAAGAGTGTTTTTGAGTATTTATACCCTATGTGATGAAGTTTAATGATATTAGTGAAATTATTTAGGTCTTGTATGTTTTTTTTTATGTGAATTATTATCATGGTTTTGTGACTAAATAATTTTTTATCTTTAGTTGTTCAAGATAGACCTTTATGTGTGTGTAAAGGCCTAATGGTGTGCTTCAAGTGGTGGTTGGATCAAGAAAGTGTCATGGACCTAATATGAGATTATTAAGGGTATATTTGAGTGTTATATTGATTTTTAATAATATTTTTTTAATTTTAAAGTTTTCCAAGGATATCAAATGGTAACATGTACTAATTAAAGCCTATTTGAATTAGATCTCCTTAACGCCTAAAAGAGGTTTTGGTCTTAAAAGTTGAGGATGACCTATTTTTTTGATTTATTAATGTATGAAATGTGTTATAATACATATTTTAATGATAATAAAAGTATGAAAGTGTTTATTTATTACCAATAGGTGTATGAGCTAAAGGATTGTATAAGAACAAGGCCTAATAGGCCTAATTAAGTAGTTAGAGAATAAGTGAGTACAAGTGAAGGAAATAACATTTTGAATAGATGAAGGAGGTATTTTAGAAAATAATATTGGTGAAAATAAACTATCATGAAGATATAATATGGGTAATATATATTAATATCAAGGTCATATGACCTAATTTGTCTTGAAGAGACCTAGTTGAGTGAAGAAGCCTAGAAGGCAGTTTGAGAGGAATATAAGAGTGACAAGAGATAAATAAGGTGATCATCATCTATTGTTTTAAAAATAAGGTTTTATGAAGGTGGTCAAAATTTTATGGTGGCTGACTTGGTGCTAATTCATCTAGGGGGTTGGTTCCTCCTTCTAGGTTAGTGCTTACTAAACCCTGGTTGAATGGGTGCTTGACTAGTTGGGGTTGGTGCTCCATATGGAGTTGGTGCTTCAATTAAGATTGGTTTTTATTTTATACGACTATAATCCATTTGTATAAATTAGTGGGTTTTATTACCTTTGAGGGTTTTACACATATATAATGTGTTTCATGATCTTGTATGGTGGCATATGTTCTGCTATATGTTTATGTTTGTATGAATGGTTCATATATGCTTAAGTGGAATTAAATGAATGTTTTTAAGACACTGATTCAACGCCATAACTCTCTTAGTGATTATGCTTCCAATATTCTTCCTCATTAATTCCTTTTACTTTTATTGATGTGTTATTTTCCAATACTTTGTTCACCCTCTTGTATTTTTATTTTTTGAGTTGTAGTGTGAGACCATGGATAGGACCAAACCCTCCTCAAAAATACCATTTTTATTTTCACATACTTTTTTCACCCTCTTGGGTTTGTCTCTTGTGAGTTATAGTGTAAGACTATGGATAGGACCAAGCCCTCTACACAAATACCATTTTTGCCTTTATTTCACCCTCTTAGTTTCTTATTTTATGAGTTATAGTGTAAGACCATAGATAGAACTAGGTTCTCCTTATAAAATTATCATTTTGTTTCAAAAAACCTTTTCTTATACCAAACATTCCTTTTCTATAATGTTATAAAATGGTTACAAGTTTGTGATCCCATATTCTCAGCTTCAATTTTTGTCTCTTTTGTAGATACAACTTACACAACAAACTATCTTAGCATGTTTTCCCTACACTTACCATATTTTTATGATAATGAATCATACTTACCTGTCATTATATCCCTTTTCACCTTTGTCACATTTTTTACAATTTGAATTCATTCAAATTGTTTCATGTTCATTCCCATTGATTTCCTTTCCTTTCATTCCACTTTAGATAAACAAGGTCGAAGTCAAGATAACACTTTTATTTCAAATGAATAAAAAAGAATCTTAGACACCACGTTCTCTAAATTATCTTTCTTAGAAACCAAGTCTCAAATTTTTAAATGGTAGTCATTTTTAGTACCCACATTTGGTATTTTGAATATGTATAGATGAGGTATATAAAAGGACATCAAAATTTAAAATCTAAATCATTTAAAATAAAATGCAACATACAATTTTAAAAGTCAATCACACCAAAAAATGTGATTTATAACATAGTTCTATCTCCAATCAAAGCTCAAACTCCAAATTTGGCCTCATGTTAGATTCGAGGTCCATTGGGATGTGTTAGGCTAGTAGATTGGGATAGGAAAATTTGAAATAAAAATATAGTGCTACCTACTTTCTCGTGCAAGTACCTAATCTTCTTAGTAGACCAACGACTCTATAAGGGGTCATGAAGAATGGGGAACACGTTGTGGGAAGGTAAGTCCATTTTAATTTTCATGCATATGGCCTTCATGAGATGGTATCCAATCTTCATTTGATGACCTAATATTTGTGTGGTTAGGAAAATTACTTCGGAGTCCTTAATATCAAAATTCCTCTTTTTTTGACAAACCTACTTCTAGTTCCTTGATTTTGATGAAGAGTTTCCCTACATTGATTTTTATTCTTTTCCCTCACCACCCATTTCATTTCTCCTCTTTATAGGTAAGTTTGATTCTAAATCTATTTTCCCATTTCTATATTTCCTTCTTCTTCACATCTTAACAACATGCTAACACTACTTTGTTTTAGTTTTTATCTATCCTTAGAACAAAACAATATGCTTGAGTGACTATGGATTAATTTATTTACACCATTGATTTCCATTTATAGAATTTCCTTGGTTTTTTTTTAAAAATTCCCTTGTTGTACCTCCTTTTTTTAGATAAGTACGTCCTTTTCTATATTTTTATTATACTTCCTTTTTTATGACATCTATGTCCATTTCTACTTTCATGAACTTTTTTCATTATTGAGTGAGGTTGGATTGTTACTTCTTACTCACCTATGTTGTTTTCCCTTTCATGCACTCTTTTTCCATTGATGATTGAGTAAGCATTTTTAATGTTCACCCATCAACGTTATTTTACCATTGCTTGCCCATATTTGTGTAAGGATTGTTATTGGTTTCACATTGATGTTTGATTACCATTTTTACTTGTATTTTTTAGTTTGACTTGGTTTGTTTAGCTTTCTTACTTAAGGTTTACTTGTTTTAGGTCTTTGATCATTTATTAGACTTGGATTTTTAGTTACCTGATTTACTCTAAATTTTGGCTTTGTCATTTGGTCCTAACTTAGCATTTATCACCCTAGCTTAGCAAATTTCTAAGTATGTATTTCCTACACTATTAAATTATCTTGGCTTTCCTACATATATTTATTTTTTATCTTTAGTTTTGTATCCTTGGGTTTATCCAAAGCATTCTCTGTGCCCTCCACGATCAAAACTACAAACATAATAGATAACCATTCAGTGATAAAGGTACGTCAAGGTATGCATACATTACTTTTATTTTATTTATTTCATTTTATCCATTTAATTTAAAAATTTTATGCTTTAAAATACTACAATTTATTTAGCTTTAGTATTGTGTGTTACTATGTTCTTTTCTCAAAGTACCATCCCCTATTACACCTAAGTGACACATGGTGAGCTTCAAGTGGGATGTATGTATACACATAATATTTCTAAATTTTATCAATTGCTAATGATTTCTCTCTTACAATAACTCATTGCGTCTCAATTTCTTTGAGTGCACACCTTAAAGGGTGCACTAAGAAAGGGGTGGGTAGACCATTGGTGTTTTGTAAGATTGTTGTCCCTTATACCACCACTTGCTATCAACATAACCATCTTTTATACACTTCCTTAAGCTTTGAAACCTCTCTCACACACTCCTCTAAGCAAGTCAATACCTTATTTATCCCTTACCTAAGTGTAAAACCTTTTTGAACATTTACTAAACAATGTCGGTCTAGGATGACCTTGTATTCTAATTGATATTTTCACATTATGGGTCTAGGTCTGCCTTGTCTGACCTAGACCAAGACCTAACTCGATTTTATCAATTAACAATATAGAGTCAAATTGGGTTGACCCTATCAGCTAAAATTTCAAAAAGGTTTAGGGTTAGATTCAATTATATATACACATTCATTTCACCATTTATTGAGAGACAATGAATTAATTATTCATTTGCACTTCTTTACAATCTACTCTTTGACCATTTTACTTGAGGATTTATTACTTAGGGTTTATACTTGGAGAATAATCTTGTCTTTTGGAAACATCTTTGAGGTTTTGGCCTATCTTAGTGATCCTTACAAACCACAACAAACTCTTGTGAAGCACCTTTGGCCAAGGGAGAGATTGAGTCGTGATGATTTTCTCTTCAAGGTAAGCATCTCTAAATTTACTTCTCTTTTTTAGTAGATATAAATATCATAATTAATGGATTTTTAATATATTTATCTCTCCATGCATCATGGTTATATCTATATATAGCTTAATTATAATTATTTTAAGTATATTTAATTTCATGTTTATTACCCCCATTTTATGCCACAAGCTTTGGTTATCACTAGATTATATTTTACTTTAATTTGCATATACTTAGTGAATATGAAAACATAAGACCTAGATAGGGTTATTGCATGGTGTTGCTTCACTAGAGAATTTGGAACCCTCTCTAGTGATATTGTTAAGGTAAGAGACCCCTTAGTGAGGTCTAGCAGATCCATCTTGGTCATGACCCTAAATGTATAAATGTATCAATAAATGGAAGTGTAAGTAAGATTTATCTTCTCTGAGCTAGGATTGATTAATAGGTTAGCTACATTTTCCTTTGTATATAGTTTATTTCATTTACATAAATTCATTCCTCTTATCAAATTAAATTAGTTAATCTAAAATAAAGGGGAAATATATAACGAGGATAAAAAAATACCCATACATACATAGATAGTTATATATCTATTCTTGACCCTTTTCAAATAAAATATATTTAGAACTATATTATTTAATATATTTAGACCTTCACAAATATATTTTAAAATGTAGAGTTATAAATGTATTTTATTTGAAAAGAGTCAAGAATAGATATATAACTATGTATGTGTGTATGTATTTATGTATGTATATTCACTATTACATTATAAGAAACCCAAAAAAACATATTCACTAGTACATATCTTAAATACATCTATCTAAAATACATTAAGAGATATCAATCTCAAGGTACTTATCTTAGTTTTTTCACATACTATATTTATCAATGATTCCATTACATTATCAACTAATTTCCTACTGATTGGTGATAAATGGCATCAATCTAGATGAAAATCTGTGTCAGGATCAAAAATATATTTTTGAATAAAAGGGAATCCAAAATCCACTATATGACCAAGATATTATGATTTTTAGATAGAATTTTCCAAGGAAAAATAAAAAATTCTAAGTGAGAGTCAAATGGACATCAAATTTAAGGTTTTTTTTAGTGATATTCAAACAAATGCAAATTTGAAAATCAAACATAATTATGAATAATGAAATCCATTACACCACCTTTCTATCACTCTATTACACTACCTTTCAACCATTGTGGAACACTTATTAACATAATTAAGAAGAGAACGTGCATACACATACATATTAAAGTCTATATAAAAATGATATATATATATATATATATATATATATATATATATGTATATATATGTATATATATGTATATATATATATATATGTATATATATGTATATATGTATATATATATGTATATATATATATATGTATATATATATATATATGTATATATATATATATATATGTATCTATATATGTATATATATATATATATATATATATATATATATATATATATGTATATATATATATATATATATGTATATGTATATATATGTATATGTATATATATGTATATATATATATACATATATATATAATTAAAAAAAATATAACTCAAAATCAACCAACTATTTGGCAGGGGATTGAATATAATAAGGAATGGAGATTGTTATGTCATCCCCTGCATTGTAATAGGGGTAAGATTCCATGATAGTCTCATAGATTTATTTTGTTTTCAATTGGTTAGGTGGGGTGGTTTGACATCCAAAAAATAATTTTAGCTTTTTTTGGTCCTACATACCCTCGGTGGTGACTACACCCTTATACCATGTAAACTAATAAAACATAGAACACACAAACATGCATACACACATACAACATGGGTTACATAAACAAAATGAAAAACATAATTAGTATAATGTTAAATGGATATCTTGCATATGATTCTTATATTGTTATTAATGAATTGGAAGTTCATGAATGGTTTAATAAATGTATGAATGATTATAGAGCATTTTAATGAAAATTAACTTGCACATTTACATGATTGAATTAATGACCTTAGAAACTTCATAAATTCCATTTATAAGAGAGATACAAACATGAATTTAAAAGGATCTTCATTATGCTTATATACATATTACTTTTGAATTGGATATTAAACTACAAGTTAAATAATATGTTAGTTTTTTTTAAAACTAATAATTTAGCTACAAATTTATTGACAATAAATAGGATAAACTACATTGCTTACTTTATCTTGAGTGTGTAAAAGAGTCAAATATTATATTAAATGATTATTGGTTTATTTCATTTAGATAAATTCATTCCTCTTATTGAATCGAATTAATTAATATAAAATAAAGGGGAAAACATATAATGAAGAGAAAAAATTACCCGTACATACATGACTATAAATCTATTCTTGACCCTTTTCAAATAGAATATATTTAGACCTTCAAAAATATATTTTAAAAAGTAGAGGTCTAAATATCTTTCATTTGAAAAGGGTCAAAAATAAATAAATAACCATGTATGTATGTGTGTATGTATGTATATTGACTTTTATGATATGAGAAACCCAAAAAAACATATTCACTAGTACACATATATTAAATATATCTATTCGAAATATGCTGAGAGATATAAATTTCAAGGTTCTTATCTCAAATTTTTCACATACATATTTATTAATGATTCCATTACTTTATTCAATTTCTTATGGATTGGTGATAAATAGCATAAATATAGATAAACCATTATGTCAGGAACGAAAATATATTTCTGATAAAAAGAGGCTTCAAATAATAATAATAATAATAATAATAATAATAATAATAATAATAATAATAATAATAATAATAGATCTTCCTACAAAAGCATCGATTCATTTTTTCCTCCTCTTCTCCATGGCAACAACCCTTTAAAAAAACTTAAAAAATAAAAATGAAACTATTCTAGATCTATCATCTTAAAAGAAACTAATATTTTTAAAAATGTTTTGGCATGAGGGCATGGCTGCCATTATTGGGAGCTTGGAGGTAAAAGGAAAGCATGGTAAAGACTTCCTTTCATCCTCCTCTCTTCTTCTATTCCAAACAATTGAATGAGGCCCAAATGGTTAGAAAAGAACATTTGTATTCATATATAAGAATATTTTGGGCAAATTTACGTTTTAATATAATCTAACAGTGAAGATAGATTAGATCTAAATGTGGATGATGAATCCACCAATTTTTAGTTAAAATTTTAATTTTAAGTTAATTTTATTTATTTTTACATTGCATAATTTTTTTTAAAGTTGTGCACATGAGTTTAATTAGTTATGTGACTTTTAATGTGTGTTCACATAAGTGTTTTTGGAATAATTTATTAAGTTAAACTTTTATTGACACTCAAATTTGATCATGAATACTTGGTAATATTAGTTTTGGCTTAATTTTAATTTAATCAACTTGAGCACTTAATATGGACCTATTTCACCACCTCACTCTATCCTAAGTATGTATGGATGTATTCATTTCTAAGTTGTTAGATTACACATAAATATATGTTCTTAATAACTAAAAATATTTCTAAGCATTTGCATGAACATATAAATTTCTAAAATCAAATATCACCCTTACTAGGACATAACTAAGTTGTACACGATGTGACCAACTAGTTGATATTGTCCTTGTGGGTCGCTCTTATATTTTCCCTCAGAAACAACTCTTTAAAACATTTAAACCATCCCTTATAGGTTGGTTTATATTTTTAAGATAGGTAACGTAAGGTTTTCCCAATTTGGATTGATATAAAGGCACATTTAAGTCACTTATTTTATCATTTTTAAATTTCAAAATTGAGGTACATTTATACTATGTCACACTAAGCAAAGCTTCCATATTCTTCCCAAATTCAATTCTAATCATTTAAAACAACCCTTAGCCAATTCATAATCCTATTCTATCCAAGTCAAGTAAATCATTACCAAGCATTCAAGCCATCTCTAGATGCATACATGTAGCAAAAAAAGCACATTTCACAAATCACTCAAGGTGAGAGAACTATGTGGGCTTGATTTTATTTATTAGAGTATTGGATATGTAAGCAACGATCAATCATCATGAGGTTGATTGGGGTTAGCTTGGCCTATTACACTCCCCAATTCTTTTGTATGTTTTTATCTATTGCAAGCCTTATTAGTGTTTGAACTTTGAAGAAGTTATTTACAAGTCATCTATTTAAAGTTTAAGGCCAAATTTCTACACATAGGCATATTTTAATCATACATAAGCAACTATGTCATTAGGTTATAGTCAGTGCTCAGTCACACATAGTATGCCTATAAGTACAAAATTGCTAATTATTCTTGTGTATTTCATAGTTAGGTTCTTTCATTCATTCAATATTTGTCTATTTCAATGCTTTTACTTTAATTTTTCTATTTATAAATTATTTATATCATTTTATGCCATTCTATTCATATTATCTTAATTGGAGTTAATATATAAATTAATTCTAAATTATGATACAAATTAATTAGAATCAATATTTTAGCATATTAGTTTTTCAAGCATTTTACTATCAACATTGATGAAAAAATTTCTTATGCATAAATTGTTAAACTTAAGCAAGGAACTAATAATCCTATTGGTGACTATGTACATCATTAAAAGACCATGCTTGTCAAAATGACTAACACATTGGTAGATAATGAATTACAAGATGTCTTCAAACAAAGTTTACTTACACCTTTGCACATATAAATTATTTTCAAAAATTTCAAATCATTTGAATAACTTTATCATATAATAAGAGAAAGAGAATTCAAAATGCTCGCTTTGAATAAGCTCAAATATGCACCTACATATACTTAAACTTCAACAATGAAGTTCCAAAGAAAACCATCTTATAAAGATAAGCCAACAACTACTAAAATTGATGAAAAGATCATAGCCAATGTTATGTTTAAACCTTCAAAAAAGATTGTTTTATTGAAATAACCAATAATTAAATTTTATATATTTCCAAAACCACCTCATAAATTACAAATAAAATTACTTTAATGTAACCTTATTACTCTACTTCCACAATTAGATGTTGACATGGGTAGACCTCAAAGTAAGTCATTCAATAATAATGTATATTGTGATTATCATAGATGTAATGGACATTCTACTAATCAATGTTTCAAGGTAAAAAATATTATTCAATATCTTATTGATAACAATGCCATTGAGCTAGGCACTCCTACATGGGAAACTAAACCTCAACAAATAAAAATGCTAAGTTTAAGATTTTCAGTGTGCCATTCCCTAACCATGAAAAAACATGTATAATTCAGTATTGCATCATAATTATAATGAATACCCAAATCTTGAGTCACATGATCATCCATTATATGGAATTTTTGGAATAATTATGAAAATTGATTAACCATGTCCTATGATCACCTTTGATGATAGTGAGGTAGTGGATGGTAATTCTAATTTTCATGATTTTTATATGAGCATACATTGATTAATAACCCATAAACAATGTACTAGTTGATAATAGATCAAGTGATAATAAATTTACACTGACATTTATCCATTCATTTGGTTATACACAACATGACATACAAACAACACCTAAAAGTGTAAAAAAAATCAATGAGAAACAACAAACTACTTTTAGGCACATTATGTTACCTCTTTAGGTGGGTCTTTTTATATTATCCACTTATTTTATAGTTATACCACATAATAGGGTATTTGACATGATATTAGTATTATATTAATTATATAAGCTTTGTGTTGTACCTTCCATGGTATATATATGCCTAAAGTACATTCATTGCAACCAAGTGGTCACAGTTTTAAAAAATAGATATGAGTAACTTCTACAATATGTGGTACCTCCACCCATCCACCACTATAGTGTATTGATACATTAAGAATTAAAAAAATTATATTTATTTCACATATTCAAAATCATTCTATGATATCATCTCAAAAACAATTGCAAAAGGCTTAAAAACAACCAAGGAAAAATGTGTCAAGTTAACAAAAAGCACCATCACATGCAACATCTACCAAATTGGTGATACATACAAACCATAATGTTCCATAAAGAACATAAAATTTGTAATAATATCCCACTACTCTTTATGGTATTTCAAGTCCTTCAAAATCTCCTAGAGATACTTCTCCCACATGAGATTACATAAGTAGTGATCTAGATACTTTCATTACAACATATTATGATTTTTTGGATTTTGAACCATTCAAATCTAGAATTTTTCATCCATGAAATATTATAATTGCACATTATATTATAGATTATTATTTTGATTTTCATATTTTTGGGATCATTAGTTAGCTCTTTTAAATTACAAAAACTATAAAAAAATTAAAAACATTTTTAAAAAAATAAAAAAAAAAATTATATATTGTGCATAGGTTCTTGATTGCTTTGTCATGTTATTCTTCTAGTTTTTCTACATATGATCAATTTGGTCAATATTATATCACTTGGATATTTGTTTATTTTTGGCTTCTTAGCTCTTCTTTTTCACTTTTAAGATTTGAATAGTCCAACATAGTGACTTATATTGCCATTTTTCCATTTTACATGTTATTTAAATTATCATAATAGAGTAAACAACATTTTTCCATTAAAAAAGTATCAACTAGAATAATAAATATCAACTACCATTAGTTTACTAAGCTAGTCTATCCCATCCTAAACTATTTTCATAGTCAGATTAAAAACTAAGAAAATAAAGCCTTAATACATCAAAAAAAATAGTACTACACTTAGTTTCAATTATACATCACTGTTATTCATGTAAAATCATTCCTTTTGTGTATTATATTTCTCTTACATGTGTGTTACCCACATTGAAAAGTTTAAATTTGATGATACAAGGATGTAGAATCATTCCTCCACATTTGTACTCTATCCCATACTTGTCTTTTACCTAAAATTCACATATATAGTGGGGAAATTTTAGTCATACGTGGTCATGCCATCATATTCATGGCATAATTTAAATTGAAAAATGTTGTGGATTGTTCATATTCCTTCCATTTATTATAATTTCAAACCCATGGTTTATCTTTGAGTCTCTACTATTCTTATTTCAAATTTAAAAAGTACATTTTTTAAAAATATTTCAAAAATACAAAAAAAATCTAGAAATCCAAAATTAGGACTTTAACATGACTAGACAAATATTTTACATCATTTTTATATGCAATTTATCTCATGATTGGTAGATAACATAATATTTTTCTATGTAACATGCATTTCACTAGTATTTATGAATTTTATGTAGGACATACAAATTTTACATGGACTAAGATGTTTGACTTGCATCTACCCATATGCCATGCCATGTTGGGGTATCTTATCCAAAGGTTACAATATTTATAGGTCTTACCATTACATAACTCTTATACTATATTTAGCTAAATATTCTTTACAAATATCTTTCTAACATCTATATCTTACATTGTGTAAATGTATAAGTTATTTACTAGGATATGATCACATTACATATACATGATGTGGAATATATTTCTAGTTTTAAGCTCCATTAATTCTATTAATTATACATAGTAGATTATATTTTACTTTCCTTTTGTGTGTGGCCCTTGGCATTTATGTACAAAAATTTATTGAACATCTATATGAGATTTTACTTGGTATGTATGGCATTTAAACATGTCCATTGATTGTGGCCCTTGGCCCTATGTTTTTATGATATTTGAACATGCCCCTTATTTTTAACATTATCAAAGTATGTTGACTGTAGCCTTAGGCCTTGGTTGTTGTGACAAATTCATGTCCATTGTATGTGATCATTGATATTATTATGTGTTATTGCACTTGTTGTGTTATGTTCTTGTTGAGCTTGATGAGTGCCATGTTCCATATCATGCACTAGCTATTGTATATAATTCTTCAATTTACCGCTATGGGATTTATTGATACATTTATATAGGCCTTTGATCATATGTTATATACATGCATCAAATGATATATATCTTGTTATGCTGATGTAATTTTTCACATATACTACAATATTCGATGATTACATATTGATATAGATGAATAGTTAACTTTTGTTTTGAGGTAAATGAATTTTAGGACACATCCTTCAACTCAAAATAGGGATATTTTAGTGTAATTTTCATACATGAGATAATCCTTTATGATCATAAATTATTTTTTGGGTTTAAAATAAAATTTCAAAAAAATTAAAATGGTTCAATATTTAGTTATTGGTACATATTATGGGTGTATATGCCATGCATATGCACTCACATTATAGGAACAAGGTAAAAATTCATATATTTTGGATACATAATATAAATTTATACAAAAATTTCAAATAAAAATTACAAATTTTGTATCTACATACAATTATAGATTTTATATTTATCACAATGAGGGTATGATACATATTTATGCATACTATATTATTATTCAAATTTAAGGGGAATGATACATATTCATGCCATACTTTCAATAATATTTGTTATCTATCTCAAGGTGGGAGCATGGATATTATACATTCTCTTTTGATCATGCATTCCAAAACTACGGAACAAAGTGGTAGTTTAATCTAAAATCCATCTCCAATGGTTGATTAAGTTAAAGTTCATAATACATAACTTAGAGATTTAGTGCCCTGCAACATTATTGCATACAAATCCATTGTGGTTTTCAATATATTTTTGTCTTGGGGTTACAAATACCAATAAAAAATGAGGTTTCTACATCCCTCAATGGGTTCAATTTTATGTACATTTTCATTTCAAATTGGTGTGTGATCATCCTCAATTTTACCTTAGTTTTACAAAGGACTAAATTCTCCATGTGTTTCATAGAAAACACCAATTCTCCAATGTTTCAAGTAAGCACCATATTCAATAAAAAATATAAGAGCACTATTGGGTTCAAACATACATGTGTATTCATCCCATGTTTCTTAAAATATTTTAAATTCAAGTTACGTTTCAATTTTCAATTTCAAATATGGACAATAACTACATTTACCTTATTGCAAGATTTTCTATGGAACACCTTTCATGATTAAAGCTTCCTCCTAAAGGTAATGTGTGTTGTACACACTTAGGTGTATCTTTAGTTTTACTCTAGTAATTTAATTTATAGACTAAAGGGGGGGGAATTTAGACACTCAAATTTATCCATGAATACTTAATAATGTTAGTTTGGGCCCTCTTTTACTTTAATTGACTTAAGCATTTGATTTGGCCCTATTCAATGAACTCACTCTATCCTATGTACTTGTATGGACCTATCCATTTATAATTTGATGTCTTACACCTATAGAAACATTATTAATCACTAAAAACCTCTCAAATAATCTTTACAGACATTCAAATTTATTAAATCAAAGATCACCTTTCCTAAGCCAGAACTGACTTGTACGAGACAAGACCCACTAGTGGATATTATCCTTATGGGTCAATCTTTTCCCTCATCAATGGATATTTTTAAAAGTTAAACCCTCCCTTATAGGTTGGATTCTATTTTTAAGATAGGTGGAAACATGTTTCTCCTTTTTTTTCTACAAAGGTACATCTAAGTCATCTAATCTATCACTTGGTAATTTCAATATTGAGGCACACTTACACTATTTTACATTGAGCAAATATTCCCTATTATTCCAAAATCAAATTTTAATTATTTGAAGAAACCCTTAGCCAACTCATAATCCTATTATATCCAAGTCAATTAAATCATTATAAAGTATTAAATCCATATCTAAATGCATACATGTAACAAAAGGAGCATAATTGCACAAAACACTCTAGGGGGGAGAATAACATAGGCTTAATTTCCCCCCTTGGAGTATTGGATATATACGCAATGATTAATAATCATGGGGGTGATTGAGGTTAGTTCAGAACATTAAACTCCCCCTTTATTTTATATTTTTTTAGATATTGCAAGGCATAATAGGGTTTAAACTTTAAAAACATTATTTTTAGGTCATCCATGTATAGTTAAAGGCCAAATTTATACACAAAGGCATATTTGAAGTAGGTGTAGACAATTACACCATCAATTTTATATTTTTATGTAGGGGTCAAGATAAAACCATATAGGAAGTAGTGGAAGTTGATTTTTCCCTTTCCAGTTGATTTTATCCTAGAATAGTGAAAGCTCCTATTTCAATTACACATGCATAATCAAATCTAGTTGCTCATTTCTAATCAATGCTCAGTTACACACAATTAATCTACAGAAAAAAGCTAAGACTTCTTGTATTTTTCATAGTTATACTTTTTCATTCATTCAAGCTTTGTTTATTTAAATTTTTTTACTTTCATTTGACTATTTAAAATTTATTTACAACATTTGATACCATTCTATTCATTTTATCTTAATTAGAGTTAATGCACCAATGAATTTAAAATTAGAAAATTAAAGTGAAATAAAAATAAAATTAGAATTTAAATTGATAATACACATTAAAATTAAATTGAAACCTAGGTAGGAACTTACCCATCATTGTTAAGCCAATTTAGTTTTTGAATTAGACTTTTACTTGACCCATTTATCTCTTTATCCTTACAATAAAAGTCATTACTAGGGTACATTGCTTAGACATCTAGATTAATGTCATTAGTATGAAATTATTTTAAAAAATTAATGAATTTTATTTCTTATGGATAATATTACTTTCAACATCTGACCAAACATAGTGTGCTATCATTTCTCATGTTTGTTGCTAAGTGTTAGAAAATCGAGCTAACTAAATTTAATAATGTAATTTTTTACATTATTGCATGTTGAACCATGTACCTTAAAGTAAAAATTGAATTAAACTATAGTAAATGATAATGAACCATGTAGTTAAAACAAAAACATTTACTATTTTTTATGTTAATATGTGGTGAAATTTTAGGGCATGACACATAGAATCAAAGCCAAATTTCAACACTGGGGTTCTAGGGAATTTTGTTGGTTAGTTTATCACTTTCCATAATTGGTTGAAATTTTTGATATAGTTTCAGTATGTCTCATAGAGAGAGTATGGTCAACATGAGTGATGAGATTTAGTAACAATCACCATCTAGATAGTTGGTCTTGACATACATGAACATGTTTATCCTCTTTACTATGCAACACATGTTGGATTTTTTGCAAGAGAGGATACCACCAGTGAGAGGGATAACATGGATAACTTACATACAATAGACCTAGTGGGTATAGAGTTTCATGTATCAACTTAGAGTAAGGTTTTACATACTTTATTTCCTTTGGGACCATACAAGACACCATACACATGTGTACAACATACACCCTTCTCACATTGATGATATTATTAATCTATTTTAGAGAAAATGCCTAGATTAGAGGTAGAGATCGAGCCAACATATTTAAAAACATGTACAGGTTGAACATAATAGACCCACATGTGTAGGACCACATAAGGCAAGTAGAGCCCAAGTTGGATAAGGGCACCCACATAGTGATTTTTTTATTTGTGGTGTTATAGGGCTAGTACTAGTATGGCCATGACAGTGTAGATCCTTATCTATTCCTTAAAAGATGGAGATCATGGAAATTTATTTATTTATTAATATAAAAAAGTCACACATACTTAATGTCCCATTTGAAAATAAATAGAATGGTCATGTCAGCCTACACCTAGTTACCCTAGGTTTGTTAGTAGTATTATGATTTATTTTTTATGTTATTGATGCCAATTTAATTTTTATTTTTGTGTGGATTATGTGTGCTAATGATCCTATTTTTTTGTGTTTTTTGAGATCAAATGGTGGAAAAAACCAAGTATTCCTTTATCTCATAATAGGGGTTGTGTGTTAAGGGTTTGTAACTTCATCACCTCAAGAGTGCATACCCTTTCATTATAAAAAATTTAAATTTGGTTCTTAGTTTTGAAACCTCATGTTTAGATTAGGACAAATAACCTTTTGGCCTTATTTTTCAATGACATTAATACAAATCAAGTATGTATTTTGATCATTGATTAGGAATGAATCTTCAATATTTTGAAAAAAATATCTAATTTTGTGTTGATCGTGACCTCTCATGTTTAATTTTGGCACATTGTTAGGATTTATTACTCCCTATGACCTGTGTTGTATTGAATATGCCACATTTTTTTTAAATTTATTTTGGTGCATTTATTATGTATGTTTGAATTTATGACATCCTTTAGGACTTAGTGCCTTTATAGAGTATTCCAAAATAGTAGTAACTCATATTTATTTAATAACATATAGTAACAGTAATAGTTTAAATCTAACTTAATTATTTACTTGTTATTATGTGTACTCTTTAACTACACTTTTCATCATAAAAATAAATATTTTTAACCATACAAATCCCCATGCCACATTTGAATATTTTCACATAGTTATACTTCATACTAACTTAAGTCTAAAATAATTTTAGATTATAATCTTATTAATACTACCAAATTTATTTCAAATATTTTTTTGTTACTCCAATGTTGTACATTAATTATGCACAAGCGTGTCCAAAAAATATTCAAATATGGCATGGGGATTTGTATGGGTAAATTTTTTATTTTTATGAGGAATAGTGTAGTTAAAGAGTACACATAATAATAAGTAAATAATTAAGTTATATTTAAACTATTAATATTATTATATGTTATTAAATAAGTTATTTCAATGATGATAAAATAATATCATTATATAGTATGCACTGAAATAATGGCTCATAATATGTGTAAGTTTATACACTTTAGCTTTACATGTATTCAAGTAAAGTAATAGGAACATGTATGGATTTGTAGTTGAGTTGAAACTTAGAGTTTACTATTTAATGTTTAGGGGGGAGGGTAATGATTAAGCATGTTTCAGGTGTGTGAAGTTAATATGTAAGTGTAGAGAGATAAATGCTAAAATATGTACTATAGAAGGAAAGTTTTGGGATATAAGTTGAAAGAAGTACTTACAAAAAATGTAATTCTACTTGTTATAGAATGTAAATATACTGATAATATTAGTATAGTATGGATAATATTTCAAAAAGGTTATATTAAGAAATATCTACTTAGAGATACACCTCAATTGGTCTAGAGTGTGTCCTTCTAGTAAAAGTTTAGACCTAAAATGTGTCATTTCTAAGGGAGATGACCTTAATGGATCTTTCATAGATTTGTGCCACCTTTACATGTCCAACCTTTCCCTTATTTTGAGGATGTAGATACTTAAATATAATTTTATGTAGTACCTCAGTATTGTACACTTGAAAAATACCTATCATGGTTGTACCTTTTATTTATAGACCTACCCACTACTAAAAGGATCATGTTCACTATATCCATGTGCCTAATTATTTATCTCTTAGTGTAACCATTATTATTCTTATGACTAGACCTTTATACTATGCAAAAAAAATCTAAACCTAATTATTATCTGTCACTACTAGTGTTGGACCTATACCTATTTTCTAGCTTCTTGGACAATTATGTCCCTGGCAGACACATGCATTGACGCAAGTGTCCACTTTTCCTATAAAGTGTCTAGTGCCAAAAAGTCATCCAATTTGAAAAAATAAACATATCCTAAGGGTCATCCTAAGTGATTTAGTGCAAGATATTTCAAAAATGGAAATGTGTGTGTGTGTGTGTGTGTGTGTGTGTGTGTGTGTGTGTGTGTGTGTGTGTGTGTGTGTGTGTGTGTGTGTGTGAGTGAGTGAGTGAGTGAGAGAGAGAGAGAGAGAGAGAGAGAGAGAGAGAGAGAGAGAGAGAGAGAGAGAGAGAGAGAGAGAGAGAGAGAGAGCAAACACATGCAGTGACCTAGTTTATAACTTAGAAAATATGGCTCATGGATTGATATTTCAATGCTTTAGACTTGTGAAAATATTTTTCCTATGATTGATATATAAATAAAGATAAATAGGGGAGGTTTGATCACTTTAATTTTTGATTGAGTGCTTCTTGGTATATTTGTATGTGATTTGTAGGTGTTTTTTGGGTGATTAATGAATGAGGGTTTATATTACGTGTGTGTGTGTGTGTGTGTGTGTGTGTGTGTGTGTGTGTGTGTGTGTGTGTAATACAAACCCTCATTCATTAATCACCTAGGAAACACCTACAAATCACATACAACTCACAAGGAAATATACCAAGAAGCACTCAATCAAACATTAAAGTGATCAAACCTACCCTATTTATCTTTATTTCTATGTCAATCATAGGAAAAATATTTTCACAAGTCTAAATCATTCAAATAGAAATTCAAGAGCCATATTTTCTAATTTATAAGCTAGGTCACTGCATGTGTTTACTTATCACACATTGCATCTTTGTGCACACACAAGATAACACAGTGGAAAACTACATAATTTTTAGGCCCTATTTAGAGTATTGGCTAAGTAGGAAATTCTCATTGATAGAGGGGTCTTTGGGATAGCTCAACACCATGAGCACACTGACCCATTTTCCCATAATCACTCCAAGGGTAATAAGCTAAGGTTTGATCATTTGATAAATAATTGCATCTTGTGTGCATCATCTGAATAAAATAGAAAGAAATGTGACAAAAAACTTAGAAGGATCTAGTTAGTCACATCTAGATCAAGTTAGTATTATACATAGGATGCTTACGATAGGGTTAGACACCTATATCAATGCAACTATCTAAATTAGATGCAAGCATCCAAGGACATAAAGAAAATATTCCTAGAATATTGTAATTATTCTAGGATCATCTTATAGTCCACTTCTAGCCTGTTCTAGATTAGACCTACATGTGTATATTAAAATAGCTAAGTATCATTTATTCCCAATTCATTGTAATATCTATCAATAGTTATACTTTAATTTTTTTAATAATCTTAGTTGTATAAATTTAGAATATTGTGTGTCTGAGTTTATGTATTAATTATCCTATTTATTAGATTAGTTCACCATCCTTGTGTAAAAGCTAATATAATACCCTTAACCCTAGATACCCACACATATCTAAATTTAGGGTTAAACATTTAGTGAACCTGACCTCTATATCTCTTTATGTAGACCCTAGATTTCCCTAGGGTATCTAGCCTCCTAAGGTTTTTCATTACAATTTTTTTTAGATTTATTCTATTATCTATATGCAACCTAAACATATATACTAGGTGGTGTTTATATTGAACACTTGGTAGCCAATGCAACCACCCAAGATATCTCAAACTCATAATATATCAAACCCTATGCTTAATATAAGTGCCAATGATGAAAATGAACATGTTGAAGATTTTATCAAAGAAAAAGATTTTGATAATGAAAACAATGAATCTAATGAGAATAATGAACATGAAAAAATAGATTAAGAGCAAATGCAAGTTATTTCTTTGTTTTGAGAGTGAATCTATCAAAAACCTCAAGATCTTGACAAGATCATAAAAAACATATTGGAAATTAAAAAATTATAACTCCGAGATGAAAAAATAGGTGAATTTATTTATCATGTTATTAGAGTTATGGGACATCCCCATATTCCTATAACTCTCCCCTTGAGCAAATCATCTTTCCATACATCTAATGGGGGTATGGGTTATGTGTTTACACCATTTTTCCCTAAAATAAATACTACTATTACTACATCCTCCATGGAAAAAATTAGCACTTCAGCCTAATTACTAGTTTTAATGCCTATTTTAACTCAAACTATGGGTACACCTCCTTTGGTGGCTTTTCAAAATTCCAATCTTTGCAATCAATATGTGCAATATCATGTCCAAACTACAAAATATTTTCAAGCTAAGGTTACTAATATTCAATAAAATTATATGAATTTACCTTGTGCTCTTGATTCAGAAGAGGTTTTACATAATTATCTTACACCTAAGATATGTTTTCACCCCTTTCCAGCTAGTTTTATAGCACCTAAGTTTACATTTTATAATGGAAATGGTGATCCTAAACAATGTATTTGATCTTTCTATGTGGCATGCCTTGATTATTCTCCAATGATATATTTTTGACCAAACTATTTCCAAGGAGCCTTAAGGACTATGCCCTAAGATGGTTATATGATTTACCAATCCAATCAGTAAAAGTATTCAAACCTATTATGGATAATTTTTTGGCACACTTCTCTATCAACTTTACCAAAAAGGAATGCCTAAATTACAAAAATAAAACAAGGAACCATTGAACTTATCAATGAATATTTGTAGAGTTAAAAGAAAATGTTGGCAAAAATGATAAATCAAATGGAAAATAAAAATCTTCAATACATTTTCACGTAAAATTTGCTTGCCCCATTACACGAGTCCATTTTTTTCAAAAAGTTCAAATATTTTGATGATTTATGCCATATTTTTAGAGATCATGAAATGAAACTTATTTCCTTGAATAAGATTTAGTAGGTATCAAACCCACCAACTACATCAAATACCAAGCTTCATAACAAACCAATCTAAAAGGTAAAACCTACAAAACCTAAAAAGGAAACAGATACAATTATTAATTTATTGTCATAACAACCTAATCAACTTTTCTTATCTAACACACCAAGGAGATAATTTAGATTATTACCCAAGTCTTCAGCTTCACTATTTAAGAAACTTATAAATTTTCATCTCATATATCTCCCTTTTTGCATATAGGTTGACACAAGTAAACCTATACCTTGTGGATATGATGCTAATGTTTATCGTGACTATCACTAGGCCCCTAGTGATGTAGGAGCATCACTACCTAATTATATATATATATTAGTCTATTTTTTCATGTTGTGAGTCATTTTAAAGTTTTTTTTGGTCATTTTAGGTTGTTAAGATTCATTCAAAAGTATTAGGAAGTTGTCAAATTTGAATTTCGGTTGCTTTGGCATTTTCTCACCAAAACCCTTGATTTGAATTTTCAAATTTCAATGTGAAGTTTAGGAGGATTCAACCTTGTCAAAATAAGTCTCAATGCTATGGTTTGTGTTGTTATGTTTTAGTAAGGGGTCAAGAGTATTCAATCCCCATATGACTCACATAATGAGTCATCTTGATGAGTAGGTTAGTAAGTTAGGCAGTACATTCATCCTTAATGTACAAGAAGAAGTTAAGGTAGTTATAGAAGATTTAATATAGGTAAGTGTTTTTGTCATCAATGAGTTATTAAAGGTAGGAAGGAAGCTTAAGTGTAATAATGGCACATGATTTTTGAAAGGAAAAAAGAGAGAGCTCTATCAAACATGCCTTTTGTGTAAATATTGATAAGAACCCTGAATGAAGAAGAGTAAGGACTTTTGAAAAACTTGTATTGCTCTATGTTTTGCTTGGAGAATGATCTTGTAAGTTTTTTTTCCATTATTTATATGTGAATTAATATGATATGTTTATTCAAATACTAAAGGAGTGATTTGGAATTTCTTAGACCCATTATAACATGTTATTTTGTGTTTTTGAAACTGAGTTATAAAGTAGATTCATAGACTACGAATGTATTGTTATGCCATAAGCATTGGTTTGAAATATTTTAGAGGATGAAAGTTAATTTAATTAGAATGTTTTTTATTTCTAAGAAGAGGATCAGGTAGATCTTGTTGAGGTAAATTGACTAGCAAATTTTGTGTCATTATTTCCTAAGTTTAAGAGAAGACTAAAAAGACTTTGTTTCTTTTAAATAGTAAGACTCCGTGAAGGTGTTTGAAACCCATTTATATATTAACAAGTCTTTATATTCAATAAATTAAGGTGATTCAAACTATTCTCTTTCATATTTTAAGAGGATGGTCTTTGGAATACCATACAGACCTTGCATACTTTGTGTTTTCATTATCAACCAAACCTGCATAGGCATCATTAGTGGTAAGGAGTGATTGAAGGATGGTAAATTGCACTTGTATATGTTTGGGAGTTTTTAATATTGGCATTCAATTTTTTTTTGATTTGATTTAATTTGGTTTAATACTATTGAATGATAAACCTAGAGTAAGGCCTAAGATTGTTTTATTTTAGCATATAGTCAAACTAAAGGTCTGAGTGAACCATGTGATAGAGGCATCAAAAGGGAGGTCGATACAAAAGAGAAAGGAACATAGAGTCAATATAGACCTTATTCCATAATTTATAATGTTTTAAACCTTTTGGTAAGTTTGAAAACCAAATCTATGAATATTAAGGAGGATGATTTTCATGGGAGTAATTTGAAGCTAATGAACATGATAGTTAAAGGACAAGAAGGTAAAATAGTATAAGTGAAATGTTTTACATCCATGAGGTGGCAGTAGTAGGGAAAGAAGGAGAATCACATGATGAAGTGCTTGAAAAATTTTCATGGTAGCAGGTAGAGGTGTCTTGCTTGAAACCAATTAAATAGTAAATAGGTATAGATGAGTACACAATAGAAGAAGAGAAAATATGGTAGCACATAATGGAAGAAATATAGGATTTGAGTTTCATAGGAAATGAGAACTCCATCATGGTAGATGAATTGTCATTGATGAAAATATTGAGTCAATATGAAGAAGGAGAGTTGGTAGCCAAAGAGAAAGCAATTTAAGGATAACAATGTGTATTCTAAGAGAGTAAGAAAAAGTTGGATTTGATTAACTTATTTTCTTCATGTGCAAGTTTTTAGAGGAAAAGGAATGAGCAACAACTACCCATGATTGGTTGAAATATATAAAATAAGAAGAAGAGAAAAAAAGGAGGAAACATACTAAGTTTTAAAAAGAATCAATAAGTTCTAAGTGTCTCAAATAGACCTTGGGATCTAGGTGGAAGAAGGATGCCACAAAAAACCTCAAAGTCAAAACATTTATAACTTTCATGGAAAGTTTTTCTTTCTCTTTAGTAGTATGATGTAGGAGCATCACTACCTCATTATATATATTGGTATATTTTGTCATGTTGTGAGTCATTATAATTTTTTTTGGTAATTTTAGGTTATTAATATTCATTCACAAGCATTAAGAAGTTGTCAAATTTGAAGTTGGTTTGCTTTAGCATTTTCCCCGCCAAAACCTTTGATTCAAATTTTTTAATTTCAATGTTAAGTCTATGAGGCTTCAACCTTGTCAAAATAAGTCTCAATGTTATGGTTTGTGTGGTTAGGTTTTAATAATTTTTCAAGAGTGTTCAATCCCTACATGACTCACATAATGTGACATCTTGATGAGTAGGTTAGTAAGTTAGGCAGTTTATTCATCCTCAAAGTACAAGAGGAAGTTAAGGTAGTTATAGAAGTTTTGATATAGGTAATTTTTTTTGTTGTAAATGAGTCATTCAAGGTAGGAAGGGAGTGTAAGTGTAATAATGGCAAAGAAATTTTGAAAGGAAAAAGTAAATAACTCTATCAAACGTGCCTTTTGTGTAAATATTGGCAATAACCCTGAATGAAGAAGAGTAAGGACTTTTTAAAAACTTGTATTACTCTATGTCATACTTGGAGAATGATCTTGTAATTTTTGTTCCATTATTTATATGTGAATGCATATGATATGTTTTTTTAAATACTAAAGGAGTGATTTGGAATTTCTTAAACCTATTATAACCTATTATTTTATGTTTTTGAAACTGAGTTATAAAGTAGATTCATAGACTGTGAATGTATAATTATGGCATAAGAATTGGTTTACATTATGTTAGAGGATGAAAGTTCATTTAATTAGAATGTGTTTTATTTATAATAAGAGGATCGTATGGATCTTGTTCAGGTAAATTGACTATCAAATTATATGTCATTATTTCCTGAGTTTAAGAGAAGGCTAAAACGACTTTGTTTCTTTTGAATAGTAAGACTCTATGAAGGTGTTTGAAACCCATTTGTATATTTAAAAGTATTTATATTCAATAAATTAAGGTGATTCAAACCACTATCTTTTGTATTTGAAGAGGATGGTCTTTGGAAGACCATATAGACCCTTCATACTATGTGTTTTCTTGATCAACTAAACTTGCACAGGCATTAATAGTGATAAGGAGTGATTTAAGGCTAGTAAATTGCACTTATATACAATTGGGAATGTTTAATATCGGTTTTAATAAAAAAAATTATTCACTTTAAGTTGTTTTAATACCATTGAATGAGAAACCTAGATTAAGGCCTGAGATTGTTGTATTTTAGCATACAGTCAAACTAAAGGTCTGATTGAACTATGTGATAGAGGCATCAAAGGGGAGGTCCATACAAAGGATAAAGGATAATAGAGTCAACACATACCTTATTACATAATTTATGATGTTTTAAACTATTTGGTAAGTTTGAAAACCAAATCTATACTCTCTCATGTTACATAATTCCTTGTAAACCCTGTTCTAGGGTTTCTAAACCTAAATTGATATTTTGTACATTGTAATTAACCAAATCCCATATAAATTAGTCATAACGTAGGTTTTTAATTGTACTAAATTATTTTGAGGTTTATATGTTATTTTGGTACGAATCCATACTAATAGGAGTGATTGTGTGTTAAAAAGGGTAAACAGAGGCCTAATAGGCCTAAATAGGGGCTTAAAAGTGACTAAAAATATGGTCTAAAGGTTGAATTAAGGCATGATTTTTTGTGAAATGATATAAAGGGATATAGGGTGATTTAAAATGTTATCAAATTCTTAAAACATTTTTTTATGAGTATGTACATGAAAAAATCTACTAGAGATAGTCTACAACATAGTAAGAAGCAAGATATGTAATAGGTGTTTGTTTGAAAGGTTTGAATATTTAATGGGAGGACTAATATATCTTGTTTGAGAATGATACTAATATATATTGAGTAATTAAAGATAAATACTAAGATTTTCTTAAGACAAGAGTCAAGAATAAAGCCAGATAAGTCAAGATCAGAGTTAGGGGACATTGGCAGAGGTAAATAGAGGTGTATGGATTTCTTATTTTCATTAGTGGATGATAAATAGATGATGACCTATGCATCACTGGGAATTATAATAACTAATTTTATACCTTGAAACATAATATCCAAGACCTTATTGATAACCAAAAACTTACATTTGATGATCCTTCCAAAGATTCAAGGTCACAACCTAGTGACCATCAGAACCAAAATATATGTAGTGATCCATTACAAGACCATTCTTAGAAGAATTTAGAAGTGAAAATGGAATATAATACATATCCAAATTATTGGAACCCATTATATGGTATTATTGGTACTTATACACAACATGTACCTCCTAAGTTTTATAGACCATCTATTAATTTTGATGATAATGAGATTGTGGATGATGACTTAGATCTTCATTCATTATTTATTCATGCACACCTTGATCACAACCCTATTAAAAATGTTATGAATGATAATGGTGATAATGAAAATGTTTACACCATGAAATTACTTGCACATTTTGGATATGCATATGATGGTTTGTATCCTTTGACTGAAATGGTCAGAGCATTCAATGGGACCTCATAAGAATATTCAAATTGGTAAAAGGCAATATGGTTATATAGACATACAAGTGTATTCCTAACCTTTCTCTTCTTAATTTCAATCACTTTAAATTATTTCAATTTCAATTTTCATACACTAATTATATATTTTAACATGCTCTTGGTTGTAGGTCGATCATCAATAAAACACTCAATTTGAGCTCACGTAAAGACAAGGTGTGTTATACACACCCAAGTATGCATTTATTTCCATCAATCTAAAAATTTTATTATTAGATTAAATGAGAGGGGGATGTAGATACTAAAATATAATTTTATATAGTACCTCAATCTTGTACACTTATAAAATACTTATCATGGCTATACCTTTTAGTTATAGACTTGCCCACTACCAAAAGGTTCACGTTCATTATCTTTGTGTGCCTTATTTCTTATCTCTTAGTCTAATAAGTGTTATTATGATGACTATGCCTTGTATAATATGAAAAATATCTAAAATTTATTATTATCCTTCACTTCTAATTTTGGACATGTACGTATTTTCTAGCTTCTTAGACACTTGCATCCTAGTTAGACCTACATGTCCACTTTTCCTACAAAGTATCTATTGCCTAAAAGTCATCCAATTTGAAAAAATAAGCATATCCTAAAGGTTAGTCTAAGTGATTTAGTGTAATATACTTCCAAAATGGATTGTTATATATATAAGATCAACCTTCATTCATTCCTCACCTAGAAAACACCTAGAAATCACATATAACTCACAAGGAAATATACCAAGAAACACTAAATCAAGAATTCAAGTGATTAAACCTTCCCTATTAATCCCTATTTCTATATTAGTCATATTAGTTTTTATAAAGGTTTGAAGCATTCATAGAGTATCCCATGATCCATATTTTCCAAGTTACAAGCTAGGTCACTGCATGTCATCATTTATCACACATTACATCCTTGTGCACACATAAGCCAACATGTAAGGGAAAACTACATAATTAAAAGGCCATCTTTAGAGTATTGGATATGTAGGCAACACCCATTTATAAAATGGTCTTTGGGGAAGCTTGACACTGTGATCCCATTAATTCATTTTTCCCATAGTCACTCTAAGAGTGAAGAGCTAGGGTTTGATCATTTGACAAAGAATGATAACCTATGCACATGATTTGAAGACATAATAAGAAAGGATAAAAAAAAACTAGAAGGCTCCAATTAGTCACATCTAGATCTAGTCAATATTTTATACAGGACATCTAAAATAGGGTTAGACACATGTATTGATGCAACTATCTAAATTTGATGGAAACATTCAAGGCCATAGAAAGAATATTCTTAGAATCTGATGACTATTCCAAGATCATTTTATAGTCCACTTCTATCCTATTCTAAATTAGACCTACATGCACACAATAAACTAGATAAGTATACATTATTTCCAATTCATTGCAAGATCTATTGATAGTTGTACTTTACTATTTAAAATAATCTTAGTTTTATAAATTAGAATTTTATTTGTTCAAATTTATCTATTAATTTTTCTCATCACTATATTAGTTCACCATCCTTGTTTAAAAGATAATATAATCCCCTTAACCTTAAATACCCACATATATCTAAATTTAAGATTAAAAAAGGAGTGAAATTTTGTGATGTTAGTGTTTTCTATCATGTTAGACTTCCTTTATTATGGCTTACTTCCCTTTTTGTCCATTTGTTTAAGGGAAGAGTCATAGTCAAAGTTGACCCTAGATAGCCTCTTAGAGGATTGTGCTCCATCTCCTTCTCTGGGAGTGGTAAAATCATATTCTTGATTAGATTCATATTTTTATGATGATGGATTATTCAATTTTTTCCATGGGACCCTTTGCACTTTCATGTGTGGAACCTATACCTCTTGCAACCCTAACAAGAAGGTCGTACCCTTTTATAAGTTTTGTAACAAAGTTTTCTAAAGATAGGTAAATGATAACTAAAGTGTATGACTCTATATTATTACAAATGAAATAAATTTAATAAGAAAGAGAAAATTGTCAGTATTCATAGAAGTTGAAGATATTTGGGAACTTATCTAGTTTCCAACAAATGTAATCTTGAGTCTTATCATTGCTTATCTAAGATTTATGATTAGTAGATTTGTTTACATTTTTATTAGTTGGATAATTTCATAGAGATGATAAACACTTATGATTCCAAATTAGTGGCAAGATCCTTCCTTGTTTGGCCTTGTGAATGAATGTAAATATTTCCTCGTATGATATTTTTCTTTAGGGGCTCATTACATAGTTTAGTTCTATTTATTTTTTAGGGAGCATTGGGCATTTAAATCAATTATATATCTCCTATCACCCACAAAATATTTTTAAATTGGATAAGGTGACCTGAATTTTTTTTTTTCCCACCCTTTTATGTTAGGGGTTAGTTTGTTAGCTCTTTATGCTTGGAGTGCCTCATGATCTTAAAGGCCATTATTGATTTAGTGTGTATGTGATGTAGGGGAATCCTATAAGGACCCTAAATTTGACTGATTTTTGTCTTAACTTAGTTTATTAAGTGTCTAATATATACTATAGGTCCTAAGTAGTCCTAATGTAGAGTCTAGATAGTCCCAAGATGCATAAAATTTGAATTTTGGTTTTTCTGCCAAAAACTCCTTTTGAAGAATTTTGAATCTTGTTAATCCTTTTTTAAGACTTTTATCTAATTATGAAGGTGGAAATATGTTACAAAATATGTATAAGGGGTTTTTATACTATATAAGGTTCATAAAATGTTCATGAGTCTAAGGTCATGGTTTTATATACTTCATATTATATAAAATCAAGAATAATGCAATGTAACCAAAAAACCTCTATGAAGGAAAGAAACCAAGAATTAGTTATACATCTTTCAAGGAGACATAGGAATCAGTTTTGAAATGGTAACCTTTTATTCCATGGAGGTAGATAGTTGAATGTGTGTGTGATCAGTTTTTGAAGGAATGAAATTGATGTTTAAAACCCTTGTTAAAGGTCTATGATATGTGTATTGGAAAAATTCACTGTGATCAAGATGTTTGAGAAAGGAGATTATAAATTTATTGTCTCAAATGAATATAATGAATTGGTAATTTTATTATTTACGTATTTAATGAGTATGCATTATTTTATAACCTTTGTTTTTATGTAAACTTTACTTGAAGCATTATGCAGACCTATAGGGTAGTGTGTATAGAGGTAGTGTGTTTATGAAGAATCTTGGAAAATATTAAATTAGACAAGAAATAACCTGAGAAGTTTTGGAATAGTATCATAAGGTTTTTGGAACCTAAATTATTTAGGTAGAGGTTGTAACCTCTCTTTGGATCCAAAAACCCACAAGAAAGCATTGGCAGACTATGGGAGAGGAAACTATTTGACTATAAATAACAAGAACATGGGAGAAACATTGAGGAGAGGCTATAGATTTGTTATTTTATGAATGAGATGGAACTAAGGAGGTTTTAAAAATCCTAAAAACATTTTATAAGAGGATAAACCCATATTTTAAGTCTAAACTTTTAGGACAATATCTTAACAGACCTTGTAGACGATATGTGAGCATATTGTGAATGCAAGATTGAGGTATAAAAGAGAGACAAAGGTATAAGTGCAAAGATATAAGGATTTTAAAAGGTGTGATAGGGTTAGATATACCTATATAAACTTATTAGTAATTTTTAATCCCTATACAACATGTGCATGCCCAATTTGAAGGCTCTTGGGTCCTTACAGGGTCTACAAGCCCTAGTATAGGGTTTTAAAATTAAACTTCTATTTTGAGGCATTTAAACCATTGAAAAATCATAAAAAATTGTATTTTTAAAGATATAAATATGTTTTCATATATTTGGAAGTTTATAGAAGGATTTTTTACTTCTTTATACATCTATAAAGGACTGTAGGTGTGTTAATGCAGAATAGGCCTAATAGGGGTAAACAAAGAGATAAAAGGGATTGGAAAGAGGTTTTACAAGGAGAGTTTCACCTTGAAATTTCACTAAGAGTTAAATATAAATATATGGTGTCTAAAATAGTGTATTTTTTCCTAATTGGCCTCTACATAGAGCCTTATAAATCAAGTAAGCCCAAACATAGGGCTACAAGGACTAAGTATTGTGTAGGCAGAGTTATGTAGGGGGAAAAAGAAGTGATAGAGACAATCACCAATGGGTAAAGAGTTAATATGAAACTCTTATAAGAATGATAAAGACTTAGTATCCAAAAAATATTCAAGTGAACCTTAGAACTTTCCATGATGAATTGTTTTATAAGCCCATGCCTAAAGAAGTGATTCATTGATCAAGGACAAAGTGTGAGAAAAGTCATCTAACCTCTGCATAATTTATGGTATTAGAGATAGAAGTTTAGAGGATATATTTAAGATAATATGGTATCAAGGAGAACAATACAACCTACTTTAGCTCATAGAATATAGTAAACCATGACAAATATGGTCATAGAGATGAGGAATACGTAGGCAAGGATGAAAGCTATGGAGATAGCCTAAAATAGAAGTGTTATTGTTAAAGATGAAAGTGATAGAGAAGAAGAATATCCTAATGTATAAGAGGAGGGAAAAAGAGAAGATATAATGGAAGAAATATTGATCAAGGTCATGACGAAAATGGGCTCAAAACTAAATTTAGATGTGCTAATGTATGAAGGCAATATCAATGTGGATGAATTGGTGGATTAAATTTAAGACATAGACAAATATTTTGAGTATGAAGAAGTGGATGAAACCAATAATTTCAAAATTTTAATGACAAAATTGAAAAGGACATGCTTATTTATGGTGGGATGGAATCTAGGAAGAGAGAAGGAAAAGAGGTAAGATAAAGATCTAGTCATGGGATAGGATGGTGATGAATATGAAGGAAAGTTCATGCCCAAGGACCACCACACTCACTTGTTTAGGAGATTAAAACATATCAAATAAAATGAGAATTTAGTGAAATAGTATATAGAATAATTCCATAGGTTGACTATTAGAATAGGTCATTTGGAAGAGGATGATGAAAAGGTAGAAAGGTAACGAAATGGTCTTAAGTTTTCCATTCAAGATGAGATCAATATTTTGACTTTGAAAATAATAATCTTATCAAGTAGCCTTGAAATCTGAGGAAAATTTGATAACAATTCACACAAAACATTCAAGAGGAAGAGGTAAAAAAATGAGAGGAAGAGGAGAGTATGCAAGCAAGAATGCATACTAGACCTATGATGAAGGTAAAAGTAGTGCACAAAGGCATGAGACACAACCAAGAGGTGGTTATAGGGGTAGAAGGCCATACTACAAAGGTGGAGATGCATCTATAGGAAAAGGGACTAGTTAATTCATAAATGGGTAAAGAGTTATTATGATAATCTTATTATCATGATAAATACTTATTATCCACAAAATAATTAAGTGAAAATTAGACCTTTACATGATGAATTATTCTATAAGTCCATGCCTAAAGAAGCGATTCATTGATCAAGGACAAAGTGTGAGAAAAGTGAGCTAACCTCTGCATCAGTCTCCTAGATTTTACACCTAACCTATCTCATGCCCATGACATATTTTTTGTTTCCATTCTATGACATTATAGTTTCTTTGACACTGCCCATGTCTTATTTTGGTCTATGTTACTGGTGGAGGCTAACATGTAGTTGGTACAAGAGCAATAGAGATGGGGTATTCAAGGATGAAAGTTGTAATATATTAGGGCCATATGTTATGGATGAAATAATATGTATATGTCATTGGAATATGTATCACCATTTTAGTTTTTTTACCCCCACCTTTTTCAATGACTTTTTGAAGGAATTATGTCTAAGGGGAGGGGGATGTGAGGCCCAATTTTAATAATGCCTTTCTCTTATATATATTATAACCTTTTTTACCAATAATACATGTATTATATTGTTAAATTAGGCATGAAGTTTCCTTAATTTATTTATGTTCTTTTTTCTTTGGAAATTTCTTAGTCATATTAGTATATTTTATATGTGTGATATTTATGGATACTTAACATGTTACTGTTATTAACTTATATCATGGTTAACTTGTTACTGAAATTATATATTATGATTATTATTGTGCATTTTTAATTATATGAATACTTATATTTTGGGAATAATAGAGATATTATATATGACTGGAATCTCATGATGATTCTTTTGATGTTGTTATAATTGATGTAATTTGTATTACTCAATTTTTTAATAGTTAATTTTATAACAAGGACAAATTTAATGTTTTCATTAGGTATGCAGCATACATAGGTATAAATTAAAGCATAAAATGTACTTATACATGCCATTGAATTAATATGTACATCCAAACCATTCCTTAATTCAATTAACTAGTTTCCTAGTTTTTGTATAATCATAGTTTTCATATTTTTGTCAAATTTTGCCTTTTTGGATTAAAATCACTTTTAATATTTTTTATCCAAAGCCTAAAATATCATTTTATTTTTTTTTAAATATTTAATCATTGGGTGTGATTTTATTAATCCAAAAAAACATCCCATAAGTGCAAGAATTATGAATTGTACTTGCATCCACTTTTTATATAGGGTGTTGGATAAGTAAAACATGTCTTACATGACAATTTAAAGCCCATACCTATAATTTTATAGTAATTAATATTTTAAATGCTTATTAAATATTTTTTTAACTTTAAAGTCTCTCATTTATGACTGTAATTTTCAAAAAATCCCATACTTGTGTAATAATGACGTAAGAAATTTGCTTGTGTAAGTAATCACCCATGTGTGTGTAAGGAAATTTATGAAGTTTGTAAGAAAGTTGATGAAATTGGAAGAAGGTGGTTGAAACCTAAGGATAATGATAAAAACATGTCATATAACTATTGATTGAATTTTTTTTAGGGAGTTTCCTTTATATAGACCTTTCTTTAGCCTTTTTGGGGGTTATGCATTTATATTTTCCTGGGAGATTTCTAAGGGGATTGTTAGATCATTTTATGAAAACTTGGGAATGAAATATAATTTTATTGGAGGTATAATTCATACTCCATGTTTTTTCATTATATCAAGGAATGGAATTTACTTTTAAATATTACTTAAACCTATACTTTTATGCTTGTACTCTTGTGTGAAAAGTTGCTCTTTGTTTATTAGTTTTTTGCTTAGATTTTGGGTAGAAGCTTGGGGTGCAAGGTTAATGTTTTTTCTTGGAGTTTTTGATTTATCATCCCTTATTATTTTTATGTAAAAAATTTATACACACTAATAATAGGCACTATTCACACCTATTTGGTTAGGAAAGTGAGCAGACATATGATAGGGGATGTAGAGAACTTGCTCAATATAGCTTGTGGAATAAGCCTTAAATGGGAAGCATGTCAATAGGATTGTATAAGAAGTCTATAAGTATTCATGTCTCCATATCAATATTAGAAATATATGGATCACTATAGTTGGTATGAAACCTTGAAAATAGGTTGAAACCCCACTTATTCCAATCTTTTATGGGAGGTCTAATAAAGGATTTTTGTGCTTGGAAAAAACATTATATATCTTAGCAAAGACCTTAATAATTATTTATATCTTGATTGATTATGAGAAATGTATCCCCTCTCACTTTCCAATTTTTTTTGGATTGAGTATCTCTTTATTGTGATTTGTGTTGAGTTGTTTGAGCTTATTTTGTGTTGGAGTTTAGCTTGGAAAGTCTCACATTGTTATGGTGTTTACTTCATTTTACATAATATTTTCCCAAAATTTGTTTAATGCATATGAATATTTACATGCCTCTTTCCATTAAAATTAGGGAGGTTATGCATGTAATTCATTAGGTTAGGTCTTATGTGATGATGCCATTTAGTTGGAAAGAAAACACCCTTTCTTTGGCCTATTTAAAACATTCTTGGAGCAATTTGGAGGTTGGTCTTATTTTATGTTGTAGGTTTTATTGGGTACTTAGAGCTTCTACTTATAATTTTACTTCTTGATTAGTTTTTTAGTATAATAAAATTGGTCTTATTATTGGCTTGTTAATCCTATTGATTCTTATTGTAATTTTACTTGTTGTAAGACTATGTTAATTTTGAAGATAATTGATTGAAACCTTATCTATCTCTTTTTAGTTTATTTGATTCCTCAGTTTTATAGTCCCTTAAAGGTTTATGGTTTGTAAATAAATAAGTTGTAAATTTGTATTTTTCACTCATTGGAAGTGTCCCTTGAAGTCTTGAAGATTATGGAGTTTTTATATATGCATGGTATTGTTTTACCCTAAATTGGATTAATGAGTTAGATTAATCTAATTAAAATAGAAATTTGAAATGGAATTCAAATAAATAGATATGTAATTAAGGCATACATATAAATTTAAAATACTAAGACTGATTCTTATAATTTGGTAAGGCCACAAAACAAATATGGAAAGTACTAAAGGGATAATGATTCTTAGATTTTATAGTTAACTATATGATTATGACTATATTATAGAATTAAAAATTAGGGATAAGCATGTATCTAGTTCATTTGGTAGTATAACTAATTTGATACCTACATTGGGTCAGTTTTATAAGATAGGGTCAATATCATTAGTTGATATTAACATGATAGTTGGTAATAACTATGAAAGAGTGCAACACAATCATTGTACAGTCCCTTATGACTATTTTTGCTTACTATGTGTTTGCAATCTTGAACCATGATGATGTGCACAAATCCAAAATTAAACTCTAGATGTGCTTTTGAGGGATATAAAAATACAAAAATGGGGCAAGTGTAATGAGATGATCTGACTCCAATCACCCCTACCTAATGATTGGCTTCTACTTATGTATCTAATATTTTAAGGAGGGAACTAAGCCACACATAATTATCCCACCTAGTGTGATTGTGAAAATTTTCTCCTTTTCTATGTGTATGTTGCTAATGATTAGATTAAGTAATTTGAAATGTTTTCTTAGAGTTGGATTTTGAGTTATTTAGACTTGGATTGTGATTATTCCTAATGACATGTATGAAAATTATGAAGAATAGGGAATATTTTCTCAGTGAGCAATAGTGTACACATATATGATAGATAAGTTCCCAATTAGTTTTGAATGAGACCTTAATTTTTTTATATATGGATTTATTTGAATAATTAATCAGGCCCCCAACACACTAGGATTCTAGTCCAACCTTAAGGATGGATTTTATTTTATAAAATATCCATTTCTAGGAGTGGGTTAGTTTCAACTAGTGCATGTTGATATCAATTAGTGATAATGACCATAATTGGATTGACTAACACATGTATAAGTGGACTAATTTAAAAGCATAGAGATGTCTATTAGCATATTTATTAGGTTTTGAATATATATTGGGTTCCTTTAGGTTATAAAAACATAACAAAAAGATTGACTTTTAAGATAACATACAAGTGGGAAATGATGGAAAATTAGGACCTTGATTGAATGCTCAATTCATGCATGGTAAATATGTGTGAATATTGTTATTATTAAGTACTAAAGATGATATTTTAGTATCTATAAATTCCCCCTTTTATTATAGTATTGGAATTGCTAGAGTAAAAGGATAAAAATTACTTGAGTGTGTATAACACACTTTGCCTTTTAAGAGATAAATCAAATGTATAACTTTGCTCCATGAAAACCTACAATGAAAATGAAGTAGTCAATTTCCATATGTGAAATATAAAATCTAAAATTAGTAAATGAAAAAGAAAATGGTTAGATTACCCTTGTTTTTTGATGAAAATTATGTCACCCTTCCAACTTGTTGGATATGATGCTTCCTCATTGAAGCATTGGAGTATTTGGGTGATAATGCCCCAAACTTATGTAACTATGTATGATCCTAAGTTGGGAAGGAAACATACCCTAAATATCATGAATCTAGGGAAAATTACACCATGTACTAACCTAAATACCTATCCATGATAAATAGAGAATCATTTAGATAGGATCAACTCAAAATAAAAGATTATGCATGTAAATGAGAGAACTGATCAAGAAAGGTTTATTAGAAAATGAATCAACCACTGTAGATGGATTATAGATTCAATTATAATGTCTCACTCTAGTTTGATCAATTTTCATACATTTAAAAATAATAAAGTATGATTTAAATGGAATGAAAAATGTTTATATCCACAAAATGTACATAGTTTTTGATTATGTAGTTTTACTCAATGTAAAATATAATGTATGATCAAAAGAGAATAGACCATGTCCTTACCCCCATCATGATCATAGATATGATAAGTGTGAAGTAGGATGAGAACTATTTTTCATTTAAATATAAATTATACTATTATGTATGTGTGTATGAACTAGTATCATGCCTCTTGAATTTGTACAAATTAATATAGAATGATATGCATATATGTTGAATTAGAGAACCTACATCTCAAATGTATGTGTATATGAAACCTATAATTTTATTCATATAAAATATTGTGCATATACCCATACATATGAACCAAAGTGCATATTAATATGTGCCTAAACATTTGTAAATTGAATGAATATGCATGGCATATACCATTTTACTATGTATCATGTGCCAATATATGTCATGTATCTAAACCAATGTGATATATGAACTATCTGAATCTCTAAAAATTTTGAAACTTGTACTTTACTATGATTTTATACTCATATAGACTTATGTATCTAATATAATCCCATTTTATGGATCCCATTTTGAGATGAGGGATGCATCATGTAAGTCATTCATCTCAAAATTATGTCATGTGTAAAGATAACATCATGTAATATCATTTGATCATGTGGATAATATGTCATCATAGTAATGTATGTATCAATAAAGTCATGTTTGTAACATATGGAATGTAGAGAATGTAAGGGTCATGTCTAAAAAAATGTATAAGTGAAGCATACAACACAAGTATCTCTAAATAAGACTACACAATAACAATGCATAATATAAGTAATGGCACCTCTCAATTTCAAAAAGCTCAACAAAAATAATTTTTAAAGTCACACATAGGTATGTCACAAATAGAGGAAATCAAATATTTCACATCAAATAAGTCCAAGGACCCTAGACAATATTCACACACAAAGTAGCCTATAATGTAAAAGAGTAACAACAAAAATGGAGCATAGAATAAGAAACTAGTCCACACCATTCATATGTATCAATGTCACATTGTAGTAAAATGACATATCATGTATCATTATTATTAAATGATTAACTATCAATGCATGCATAGGAAATATATATTTCTCAACATGGTACAAGTGTCATAGAAAGATAGAACTTGTAATCGTGAAATATGTGGAATAAGATGCCTCCAACATTAACATGGCCACTAGGTAGAAGGAAAACCAAAATATATACATGTCCATGTATAACATACACATATTTCATAACACTCAAATACCATTAAATGTACATGTTTATATAAGGAATATGACATATACCAAACTTGTGAAAAATAACATATGTAAATAGTGTAAACTATAGATTTTTTGAATATTAGAATGTTTTTGTATTTTATGATTTGTTTTTTATATTTTTAAAATATTTGAAACCTAAAATCATTTATCTAAAAGTAGGTCATCTTGATTAGGATTTAATTTAACACATCCTAGCTTATACATGAAGTTATATAATTGCACTATTTCTTCATCTTCTAGTTTTTTATCAGTCCACTGATGTTTCTTTTATCATCTTTAAAGATTGTGCTTATGGATGGAAAAAATCACCATCATGTTGAATCATAATCACTCTTTCTTCATATGGGAAAATTATATGTTAGTTTGTCTAATATATTTTAGATTTTAACTATTGTAACCATTGTTTTCCTGATGTGAAGGGCAATTTGTATTTAGGATGCATGACCCATATGGTATGTTGACCAATTTTTTCCCACAATATATTGGTAGAATGTATATCCAAGGGGACTCAAATACTGTGTGGTATGTTGTAACTTTGTAATGTCATGTTACAACTATTGTAGACATCTAACCTTAAATATGGCATGTTTTATGTTATCATCAATTTGAACATTTTTATAGTATTCGCCTTCCATAAAAATATTAATAATTAATGGTTCTTTCTAAGGAATTTTCCTAGTCATTATTATTGCATAGGTTGCCTTTACAAGGCTTGATGTTATTTACTCTTGTAAAATTATGATGATGCATTTATCTTTGTATTTATAAATATTTTTTTCAATGATTCACATTGATCTATATCATGTCTTGTGATTCTATGATAGCCACAATATTCCTTATCTTCTTGATTTAAGAGATGCCCCATAGCTCGATGAAGATTAGATAGTGATGTAATAATATTATGATCATGTAGAAATTATAATACTTTACTTGATGTATCTTGAATATTTGTTATTTGTAATGGTGTTAGAGTATTAGAATCTTCCATCTCCACATTATTCATTGAATTATATGATTTCTTGTTTGTCTAAACCTTATTGATATTTATTATTTTTTTGGGTTTGGTGTGTGATAATATTTCAACCATTATTCACATTTAGGATATAATAATGGTCGGTCGTTCTTGCCTTACCTTTATCCATAGAAGATTGTGTGTCCATAGTATTTTTAGTTTGTCCTTCTCTTTTATGTATGAACCATATTGATATGTTACAATTCCAACTTGCATTAATAGGGTGTGAGATAAATATTATTCTAAGGGATTAAAGTCAAAATTTCATGTATGATTATCTATCATATCTTTCATGTTGATCTCTTCATCATCACCATCATAACAATATGTAAACATGTCATCTTGATATTCTAAATTCACTATTAAAGATAAATCAAGAATAGGTGTTTATTGCTATAGATTAACTCATGGTTCATGTTATGCAATGACTTGTTGTGTTATAATTGGTTCCTTGTATTTTTATTTACTTGATTCACCAACCTCATATGTGTGCATATAAGTTTTTGGAATAGTTTATGATGGAACAATAATGGTATAATCTTCCAACTATGAGTACGATTGATCTTCTTTAGTAATTTGAGTGAATTTTTTATATCTAAATGGATATTCATATATTGGTTATGAATAGTAATAGAATTCATGCATATATTTGATACATTTGTGTAATATAAATGGTATTTATTCCATAACATGTATTCATGGTCATCCCAAAATTAATTTATAATGTAATTGATTAGGCATAACAAGTAAAAATTAGGTAATATTGTGGGATCTATTTCACATCCAATAAAATGGCTCCAATTAATTGATGTGGAGTTTCATCATATCCTTTTATGCTCTAGTATTATTTTTTAATAGTATCCATATTGATCCCTAATAATTGTAAGAAGTTCATGTTATAAGTGTTCAATCCAACACCATTATCTACAAATACATGCTTGACCAAGCTATGTTGTACTTTAAATTGAATGAACAATGTAAAATACTACTCTATTACATGTTACCTAGGTAAATATTCTTTGTAAAAATTGATGGATTTGTTATTTTACTTGAATGTATTCATAATGGAAGCAAATGATGCAAGTTGTATATCACTGAGTAAATTTGTTTCTTACAATATCTTGTATAATATATATTTTTAAACCATTGAGATTTTAAGTAACTCCAACATAGGAATCTTAGCATGTGTATGTTTTAGTTGCTCGATGTCATAACCTTTATGTTTATTGGCTTGTCTTTCAAGAAGTGGAGGCAGTTGAGATAGAACATGTTGACTACCTTAATTTTTCAACATATGATGAGACACACTACCTCATTTAGTGTTAATAACATGGTTTGTAGAATCTAGAATAAGTTATGGATGAATAATGGGAGTGGGATGGTATCTATTATAACCTTGAGGTCTTGGGAGAGGAGGAATACATGAGCCATGCATGCCATTTAACATCTATTAGTAATAATAGGCATCTTAGATTATATAATATAATATGATTGGAAAAAATCTTGTGATTGTTCATTGGTACTTTTAGCCTTATTAATGAATTTAGATTTGATCTTTGTAATCATTTACTTACATAATTGATCCATAAAAAATTCTGTATCCATGTATAATAGTTAGAATTACTCTTTATTTAGGATAATTTTATTTATCCTAAGTTCTCTTTTATTTTGTGAATAATTTATATTTATGGGAATTATAAATTCTCATGTATCTGGATTTCATGTGGTGACACTCACCTCTTTAGTCAACTTATGTTTTAGGAGGAGTTACTTGCATGTAATCTCCCTTCTTATAATTGACACACACATCCCTAATTTTTTAAGGATTAGGCCACAAGTGTCACACATATTTAGGATACTTGTAAGGTCATTAATGGGATCTTTAGTAACTCCCATCATTCCTCTATCTGTATAAAAGAGCTTCTCTTCTCCCCCTTTTTATCATCTAGGAAACTTATACTCTGTCTAATTCTTCTATTTGTGCTCTTAACTTCTTGTATAAGAGGATAATTTTTGGTAAGTCTCTTAATAATATCACATGGGTTTTTTCATCGATTCATTTGGTTTTACCACTTCAAAAATCTGTCTCAATGTTGTCTTATATTGGAGAGGTTACTTATTCTTATTTTTTATATAATTTCTACATTTCTTTTTCAAATTGATGAATATTCCTTGGATAAATCTTTCATGGTATTAGAGCCAAGTTCATCTTTTATTGATAATTTTTAAGTATATACAGGTTATAGAAATGATTTCAAAAAAAAAATTATAAGGGCTCCTCCCTTGAATTTTTATCTAAATCCATCTCCTTTTTTTTTCTTTCTTGAGTTCTCCTCTAGCTAATTTTATAGGTTTCTTTAAAGGATCTTTAACACCTTTTTTTGGTTGAAGAAGCACTTCAATTCAAGTTTGTGTTGCATGCATATCAAGCAAAAAATTCTTTTAAATTTCTGTTCACTGTGTTTTTTGACTCTAAATTAAAAAATACATAAAAAAATATTTTTATGCTCATCTAATACTCTAAAAGAGAATTTTTTTTATTTCCTTTTGTGTAGGTTTTCTATTATTTTTCTCCATCCATCTGCCATTATCTCTTTCTTCCTCCAGTTGAGTTCCTTCTCCTTCTAGATGAGGTGTCACCCCCCCTGCACCTTCATTTTTATTTTCTCTACTTCCCAGTCGTATGATCAGCCTTATAGTTCCTATGATGTCTGTACCAAGCCGTACAACCCTCCTTTCTTCAATAAAGGTCTATTTTTATTTTAAATAGGTCTTTCTCTTTATTGGGTGAATTCTAAGATATTCAAACCCTTCCCTACTGCTGCATCCAATCTAGCATTCGATTTGCATGATTTTGATAGTCGATTTGTAGGTATGTTTCCTTTTTTTCTTCTATCTATTTCCTTGCTAAGCATAATTTTTTTTTCCATGTATAACATAGCCTTTAAAACAAAAATTATCATAAGATTTTTTCTAAGCTTATATATATAAGTGTTTTTTTTAAAAAAAATCTAAGAGTTTTTCATTGCTTCATGTAAAGAGCAATTTCTCTTTTTTAAATTTAAATTAAAAACAAATCTTCTTTTTAAAAAAAAGAGGCATTTCAAAGAATATATTATTATCAAGTTTCTTTAAAAAAAATCGATCTCCATTTTTAAAAAAAAACTTTTTTCAAATTTTAAAAACAAAACATTTTTAATTTTTATTAAAGTTTGAAAATAAAAGTGGAAATCTTTCATTTATAAATTTATTTTTTAGACCACTTGGGAAAATTAATTTGTAAAATTTTTTTCTTGAAATTCATTTCATCTCCTTTTTAATTTTCTAAGCTATTCATTTACATTCTGACATAGTCATTATTTTATTTCTTGTCCTTCCTACGCTCTTCGTGTTGATGTAAATTTTTTTTACCTATTCTCTTTATGGTTCTTGGGTGAGCTTTCACAATATAATGACTCAATTATTACCCAAATTTAAATTCGCATCCACCAATTATCATTTATGTAAATCACATATACAATATATTTTTACTTTTCAATATTTGGTACACGTAGTAGATGACACAGATCCTCCACCAGCTTCTAAGATTGTCTCTGCCAAAATTCAAGAGAAATGACAATCAAAAAATGATGAGACCTTAAGGTTTATTGGCATGGACATGACCCCTAAATTGTAGATACATATTGATGGTTATTCTTTTGCCTCCACTGCTTGGTCTAAACTTACATATGTTTATGATGTTGTGAATGAATCTCGTAAAATTCAAATTTAAGATTTATTATCTAATTTAAAATACAATGATTTCAAATCTATAGATTGTTTCTTGATTAAATTTCATTCTTTACATTCTCAACTTACTGGTTTAATCTTTAATCTTTTTTAATTTGAATTTGATTAATATTATTATGAAGAAATATTTGCCTTGATATTTTCAATAGTTTATTACTAATATTTATTTTTAACTAGTTTTTTCTTATTCTATTTGTTATGTTTATTTTTTGAATTATTTTGTACTTTATTGCATCAAAAAGAGTAAAATTTGATTCAATTTGGTAGTCTTAAGACTAATGAACATGGTTTTATTTCTAAACACCAACATACGAATGACAACAAACATGCTAAATCTAATAATACACATGATAAGAAAGATCAAAAATCTCACGTTAAACCTAAGAAAAAGTTAGAGTATAATTATTTTGACAAAAACACTCATGATGAAGATCACTTCTTTAAAAATAAATGTGATATCAAAAATAGAAAGATTCAAGTTAAAGACAATGCTAACACTAGTAATAATAAAACTTAAACAAAATAAAAGTTTAATACTAGAGCTATTTTTACTTGTGCTTTGCATGCTTCTCTTGTTGAAGGGATTGTTGATTCTAGTGCTACTCAACATATGACATCTAATGCTCAATTATTTACTTCTTTAGAACCATATATTTCTAACAATCATTTAAATATTACAAATCATGCTTCTTATAATAATGAAATCATAGAAAATGTTAAAATTCTTAATGGTGAATTGCATGATATTTTACTTGTTCTTGATTTGAAATTGAATTTAATTTTTATACCTCAATTATGTAAAAAGGACTATAAAGTATAATTTATTAATGATACTTATTATGTTAAATTTACTAAGTAATATTCTCAGATAGTTGTTATTGCTTTTCTAGATAATGATAATTCATTCAAATTTACTAGATGCTCTTCTCCCTCATCTTCTCATGTTTTGATTGTTTCTAATAATGTTAACTTGTGGCATGAAATATTAGGGCATATCAATTACTAAATTATTACTCTCATGAAAAAACTCAATATGATCCAAGGTTCGCCTAACATTTCTCCCATTACTTCTACTTGTAATGGTTTTATAGCTAGTAAAATTCATAGAGATTTTTTTCTAAAAAATCACTCTTGGTTTGCTACTAAAAATCTTCATTTAATTCATAGTGATATTTTAGGCCCTATTTAAACTCCTATTAATGGGACTAAGTATGTTTTAACATTTTTTGATGATTGTACTAAACGATTTTGGATTTATTTCTTGAAAACTAAAGATCAAGTTTTAGATACTTTTATTAACTTTCATATATTTGTTAAAAAATAATCTCATTGTTCTTTACACATATTATGCATTAATAATGGTATAGAATATGTTAAAAATAATTTTTTAAATATTTTGAGTAACATGGAATTAAACATGAGAAAATTGTTTCCTACACCCCTGAGCAAAATGGTGTTGTTGAACTTAAACATAGGACTATCATTAAAATGGCTAGGTGTATGTTGCATATTAAAAATATATATTATAAATTTTGATTTGAAGCCATGTATTGTAATGTTTATCTCATTAATAAGACTCCCACTAAAGTTGTTTTAAATATTGCACTTGAAGAAGCTTGGAGTGGTATGAAACCTAATTTAAAATATTTACGTGTTTTTGGTTGTGATGCATGTGTTCATATTCTACTAAAAAAGTGTCAAAAGTTAGATTATAAAGTAGACACTTTTATATTTTTTGGTTATGATGAATCATTTAATATTATAGGGTTTATGATCCTCAAACTAATAAAATAAATATTAAAAAAGATGTTAATATTACTGAAAATGGTGTGCTTGATTGTGCTTCTAATTTAGATTCTCTTAGCATTATTTATTCTTCTTTTCCTTTTCAATCTATTGATGATCATAATGATGTAATGCATATTGATGTTGATCCTCTTATTCCTTCTCATTCTAATCTTTCTCTACTTAAAGTTTTGCCTAAATGGGCCAAGACTACTATAGAAGATTTAAGAATTAATGTTGATCTCAATGATACTCATATAACTAGACAATAATTTTGTAATTATGCTTTGATGTCTAAACTTATGTATAATAATGATCCTCAAACTTTAAAAAAATCTCAAATTCACCCTCATTGGAAAAAATCTATGCATGATGAATACAACTCTTTGATTTCTACTAACACTTGGGACTTAGTTCCTTTACCTAAACGGCCTAATTTGGTAAGTTGTAAATGGTTGTTTAAAACTAAGTTTAATTCAGACAATTAAATTAAAAAACACAAAGCTAGACTTGTTTCTAGAGGTTTTTTTCAAATTGAAGGAGTTGATTATAATGAAACCTTTGCTCCAATTACTAAAATGCCCACTATTAAAGTTGTTTTAGCTTTAGCTACTCATATGCATTGGCCTATTTATCAAATAGATGTTAAAAGTGCTTTCTTAAATGGTGATTTGTATGAAGAAATTTACATGTCTCAACCTCCTAATTTTATTAAAAAAAGGTAATGACCATCTTACATGTAAGTTAAATAAAGCTATTTATGGTTTAAAACAATCTCCTAAAGAATGATACTCTAAAATTTATCATTTTTTTATAGCTCAAGGCTTTACTCGTAGTTCTAATGATCCTAATCTCTTTGTCAAAAATATTACAAATGGCATATTTATTATTATTTTTTATGTTTATGACTTAATCATAATTGGTAGTAATAGTTCAATGATTTTTTACACTAAAAATGCTTTGAAGAATACCTTTGAAATGATAGATTTAGATCTTTTACATTATTTTTTAGGCATTCAAGTATGGCAAAAAAAAGATAACATCTTTATTTCTCAATCTAAATATGCATATGATTTATTATCTAGACTTAACATGTTAGATTGCAAACCTGTTGCTAGTCCTTGTGAACTTGATGTTAAACTTCTTAATGGCATGGACATAGAAAATGTTGAGCCAACTTTTTATAGACAATTAGTTGGTAGATAGAATTATGTTACTCATACTCATCTTGATATTGCCTTTTCTATTGGATTGGTTTTTTGTTGCATGTTTAAACCTCAAGCTACTCATTTTAAAGATACTAAAAAAAATCTTCATTATATTAAAGGTACTCTAACCTATGGCATCGAGTATACCTCAAATAGCAATTTTTTAGCATGTTATTCAGATTCTGATTGGGCTGGTGATCTTAATGATCATAGATCCACTATTGGTTACTGCTTCTCTTTGAGTTCTGGCATTGTTTCATAGAATAGTAAAAAACAATCAACAATATCTCTATCTTCCACATAAGCTAAATATCAAGCTTATAATCATGCTACAAAGGATGCCCTTTGGTGTAGAATACTTCTTGTAGATTTGGGCCACCCACAACTTTTAGCTACTTCAATTTTTGGTGATAATCAAAGTATAATTTCCTTAGAAAAAATATAGTTTTTCATGTAATATCCAAGCACATTGAGATTCAACATCACTTTCAACATGAACTTCTTGAAGACAATCAAATTCTTCTCTCTTTTTGTCCTATTGAAGAACAACTGGCTGATATCTTCACTAAGCCTCTATATAAAGACAAGTTTGTCTTCTTTTGTAATAAGTTAGGTATGAAGGAATTTCTCATCAAGGGGGAGAGTTAGTGATGTTTTCTCCCTTAGTTTTTATTTATAAACCCCTAAATAAAGTTTAAGGGGGAGTGTTAGAATTACCTTTTATTTGAGATAATTTTATTTATCTTACGTTCTTTTTTAATTTGTGAAGAATTTATATTTATGAAAATTATAAATTCTCATACATATGGATTTCATGAGTTGGCACTCACCTCTTTAGTTAACCTAAGTTTTATGAGGAGTTACTTGTATGTAACCTCCCTTCTTACACTTGCCACACACCTCCCTAATTTGTAAGGGATTAGGCCACAAGTGTCACACACATTTAAGAGACTTATAAGGTCATTAATGGGGTCTTCAATAACTCCCATTATTCCTCTGTCTCTATAAAATATCTTCTCCTCTCTTTTTTTTCTTCATTTAGGAAACTTATGTTCTCTCTAATTCTTCTATTTGTGCTCTTATCTTCTTGTACATGAGAAGTTTTAGAAAGTATCTTAATAATATCACGTGAGTTTTTTCACTGATTCATTCAATTTTTCCACTTTAAAAATCTTTGTCTCAATCTTGACTTTTATTGGAGAGGTAACTTATTCTTATTTTTTATATAATTGTTACACCTCTTTGTCAAATTGATGAATGCTCATTGGATAAATTCTTCAATAATAAAAAGATTAAATTCATTAGTTGTGATAACCAATAATTTTTAATCAACATGTTCATGATTAATATGTATTATTAAGAAAAAATCTAAAAAATAAGTATAAAATAAAATCCTAAAGCTACAATTTAAAACCCTAAAAGATTAAAAATCCTAAAGGAAAAACTCTGGTTTTACACCATTTGATATGTGTATGGGTTCACCAATATGTTTTACCTTAATTTGTATTAATAAGTTAGATTACTTTAAATAATATATAACTTTGAAAAGGAAATCAAATCAATATATATGGCATCCAAACATACATCTGATGTAAAAGAATGAGATTGATTCTTATAATTTGATAAGGTCATATGTTGAATATGGAAAACCCTAAAAATATTAATATACTTAGATTTTATGGTTGGATGTCTAACTATGAATATACCCTATAAGTTAAAATCAAGGATAAACACATCTCTAGTTCATTTGGTTCTAGAATTTATCTTTTTTCTAAGTTGGGTTGGTTCTATAAGATTAGGTTAGTATCACTAGTCAATACTGACATACTAGTTAGTATTAACCTATGTATAAGTGTGACATAGTCACTATTGTTATAGATTAATATCTAGTAATATTATTATTATATGTAATTTTAGATATTTATCAAGAGGTAAATATAAAATGGGTGAGTTAGTTTAGATTAACGTAAAGTAATACATATAGTTATAATATTGTTGGTATGTTATTTTTGTACATGTATATTATTAGAGTGGGTTGAGAGTTTGTAGGGATTTGTAAATATCTTATTATAAGAATTAGGGTCCTATATATTTGTAATATATTCTCATATGAAATAATATAGAATAATATTATTATGGTGTAATAAAATATTTCTCTATGTTCATCTCAATTTTTTGTATTTTATTTATGCATACCTGAACTAACCTCTTTATTTGGTATCAGAGCAGATTTAATCAACCCTATGAGAGCCATGGAATTTTAAGAGAAAATATGAGGAAAATTTATCCACTCAATTTTTGCCTCTATATAAAATCTATTACGCAATTCTTAGTCATTAAATTATAAATTTGTTTTGTATCGATTCAAGAACATGTATGTGGATATTTGTATCGATTGCATTAAAAAACACATCTGACATTGCTGTGTTGGGGATTATTTATGAGACATTAGATACAAAAAATTTGATTTCTAGGAATTCTATTCAAATATTGATCTACAACTTGTGTAATACCAGTGACTCATATATCTTATATTATAATCTCCTCAACCCACAACGTGCCCATATCCTCACAAGGAAAGTGCAGTTCAAAAGAAGTTTGTGATCTGTCTGTAGTTGATTTGGACACCTAAGCTGATGATATCATTGATGAAATCCAAGTTGTGTTCTAATCTAATTTTGTGATGAAACCAAATGAGGAGATAGATAACAATAAACTCAGTTTGTCAATCTTTATGCATCATATATTCTCATATATGCAACAACTAGTTTTTGTGTATCTCATCATACTTGTTAGTCATCACCTCCACCATTCACATCCTATTCATGTATGAGTATTTTGAATCCATTAATTTATTTATAATCCTTTTATTTAGTTTAATCTTTATTAGTGTTTGGTTAGTTGACTTTTATAGTCAGTTAAACTTATTTATTATGATTTACAAAGCCAATATAAGTGTTAAATCATGTCTCAGTATTATTTTACACTATGTGTTAGTGTTATTTTATAGGAATTGATATTTTTTTAGAGTCATTAGTTTTCAATAGAGTTTTTATTTATTTTAAAATTTTATTATTTGTCAAAAACTCAATGTTATCAGTTTCATTATCTATAATTAGTTATTTTGAGTCTTGAGTCAAAGGTGTGTTTGTCAAATTTATTTATGTGAATTAGGTTAAAGTAATTTATATCAAAAATGTCAAAAAATGTTCAAAAGCATAAGGACACATTATTGTTTAAATACAATATCCAATTTATGCAATTTCAAGATAATAAAATCTAAAAAAATCTTAAAGATGGATATGAGGTCGATACTGAACCCAAGAATGCTCAAATGATAAAACATTGATGCTTGACAATAAGAAAATACATCAAACACTTAAATAATAAATATTCATCAGCTGAGTGAAGTAGCTTCATTAAGGGAGGATGGAGACATATGAGGTTGGATGTCTTTCAAAAGCCTCTTATTAGTCACCAATGATGGAACCTCACCAATGATGTGGTGACTTTTGTTTCCATTGTGTGCAGTGTGTTTGTTTTTTTGCTTTATGATATCTAAATAAGAACAAAAGTGTGATTCTTATTTGAGTAATAACTATTTACTTTTGTAATCCCTCTAAGTTAAAAAATGATGGGAATTAAATATGTACTTGCATACGTGACATGGTTTATGGTAAACCAATAAAACCTCTTGGTTGGTGGTTAGCCATGAGATAAAACATCATTGGTTGTTGGTAAGCCATGCAAAAAACCATCATTGGTTTTTGGTTAGCCATGGAAAAACCATTTTTTAGGTTTGTGATCCTTGTCAAAATCACACAGTCATAAATTTAGATGTAGTATAGGATGATATTCTCTCTATGTTCAGATTCAAGGGGGTTCAACTAGGGATAATAATGTTAAGGGAATGAATGCTACAAATTAATATCTAGTAACATTATTATTGTATGCAAGTTTAGATATTTACTGAGAGGTAAATATAAAATAGGTGAGTTAGTTTAGATTACCATAAAGTAATACTTACAACTATATTATTTTTGGTATCTTATTGTTGTACAGGTAGATTATTAGAGTGGGTTGAGAGTTTGTAGGGATTTGGAAATCCCTTATTATAGGAATTATGGTCCTATATATTTTTAATGTATTCCCATATGAAATAATATAATAGAATATTATTATGGTGTAATAAAACTATTTTCTATGTTCATCTTAGTTTTCTATATTTTATTTATATAGACCTAAACTAGCCTCTTTAACTATACAATCCCCTATGACCATATTTACTTGTTTTATGTTTATGATTCTAAACCCTGATGACACACATAAATCTAGAAATTATCGTCCTTTATATTGAAACCCTAGATGTTCTTATGAGATCTATAATCCTGAAAAAATAGAGAAAGTGTAATAGGCTAAGTTGAATCCAATCACCCTTGCATGATGATTTGTTATTACCTATGTATCCAATACTCTAAGGAAAGAAATTAATCCACATGTAGTTATTGCACCTAGTGTGATTTTTCAATTGTGTTCATTCACTATGTGTATACAACTAATTATTAGCTTTAGTACTTGGCAATGTTTTCTTTGACTTAAGTTTTGAGTGCTTCAAACTTGGCTTGTGACTTATCCTAGTGATAGGTATGCAAATTGGGAAGAATAGGTAATAATATATAAATGTAAAATAATGTATAGATTTATAATAGATAAGTTCCATGCTAATTTTTAATATGACGTTGATTTGCTTATATAAAGATCCATTTAAATAATTCCTTGTGACACTAACATGCTAGGTTTATGTTCTGACTCTAAGGGTAGGTTTTATTTGGAAAATAATAGTTGCTAGGATCATGATGGTTCTGACTAATGCAAGTCATTATCGATTGGAGATAATGACCTAATTGGTAGAACTAACATGTGTACAAGTGGACTAATTTGATAGACTAGAGATGTCTATACATAATATTTAGTAGTAGGAATTGTCTATTTTGAGCTAATATCCCTAAAGAGAAGATTCTTTCCTATCTTAAACCTTCTTACTTATCTATATAAGAAGTTAGAGGGTATAGTGATAGGTAGGTTCATTTATATTATCACTGTAATCTCTCTATGAGGAGGGAATATTAGGCCTCCTCACATCTATGTTTAAATATATTTGGTATTAATTCTTCCTTGGCATATCTATGTATTTTTATAATAATGCTATATAGGTATTCAAGTATTAGGGGTGAAGTCTTGAGGTTTTATTAGTTATCTTGGACTCATTCAGGAAGCTAACATATAGTTAGTTGATTGATAATTACCTAACCCTTTATTAATTTTTATGAAATAAAGTTAAGGTCAATTTCCATTAGTAATATAATATATTTATACATCATACTAGATAAACATGGTTTATATTTCATCTATTTCAAAGGGCTAACTTTAGAAATCACATATTTAATTATTGAGCATATAGTGTCTATTTTTAGTATTAAAAGTCAAAAAGATTTTATTCCCATTGGATTGTAAGATTTTCAATATGAAACCAAAAATTTACTAATATGTTAAATTTATCTTTCTTTATTGGTATCATCAACTTATGAAATTAAATTTCCTAAAGCACATTTTTTAGAAAAAATATACAATAATAATAATTTATTTGGAATAAGTGGCATCATGATAGAAGGATCAGTAAGATAAGCTCTAATTTCATCAAAATAATTTTGACATTGTTAGTCCATTCAAATTTGATATATTTCCTAATCAATCTAGCAAAAGGTTTATTTATAGTATAAAGTTAAGCAATAAATAATCTATTATATTGAATTTTCCTTTGCACACTTATTAACTAATTAATAATTATAGGATGATGTATTTCAATAATATATTTTAATTTTTTGGGATCTAATTACATACCTCTCATAAAATTAATGAAAAATAATAATTTTTCAAAATTCACACAAAACATATTTATTAGGATTTAAATGTATCTTATATTGTTTAAATCATTCAAATATTTTATACAAGCCATACATATGATTTTATCTTTTCTTTGACATTCCCAATATGTCATCCACATTGTCTTCTAGGATGTCATGCATGTAATCATGAGATATGTGTGATATAGATATTTTATATAAAACCTCTACCTTTTTTAGCCCAAAGTCATAACCACATAACAAAATATACCACAAGGGATAACAAGGTTCAATTTATTTTGATCTCTCATGTTAATTTTAATTTTATTATAACCAAAAAAATCTATCCATGAAATAAATTATCTAATGTCAAGTATTATAACTATAATAGCAATGTTAGGAAGTGGAAAATCATATTTAGGACATGATTTACTAATAATGAAAACATAAATGCACATTCTGATTCCCCTAGTTAGATTTTAAATGGGTACAATATTAGAAATTCATTCAAAGTAATCAATTGGTCTTATAAATCCAACATCAAGAAATATTTGAATTTCTTCTTTTATTAATAAAAAAACTTTGAGATGCATTATTATAATTTTTTACTTTACAAGATATTCTTTAGTATTAATAAAAATATTATGCAAAAAAATAGAATTGGTCACAATGAAAAAATATCATGATATTCAACCTGTAAGTACGTTTATTTGTTTTTTTCTTCAAGATTGAAATTAACCCAAATTCAATGTTTTAGGATCATCATTGGTAGCAATATTTATATCATTTATGTCTTTGTTCAATAATGTAGGCTTATCCTATACCAATGGTGTAGTAGGTGAAGCTTTCAAATCATCTATGTCTACATCATAATCATTATGTGTTTTATCATAATTCATAACTAATTAGTGTATTAACTCTAATAAATATAAAATGAATAGAAGGGTAACAAATATTGTAAATAACTTGTAACTAGTAGAATGAAAGTAAAATATTGAAATAGATAAAACATGATCAAAATAAAGAAGACTAACTATAGACAACATAAAAATAATTATCTTTTTTACACTTGTATATTGAATATGCACCACTCATAGACAATTGGAAAAAATCAACTCAGACTGACCCTACTTATGCAATTGGAATTATGAATGTAACTGATCAGGTTCAAGATTTTTGAGAAGGGGACAAGATCAACTAGCACTATTGTCCTCTACTATTTGATTTTATCTTCTTTTAAAAAATAATAAAATTAAGGCATAATCACATACACCTGCTTAAAACACATGTGCAAATAAAATTGGCCTCTAAATGCACACAAATGATCTAAAAGTGATTTATCCAAAGTTGAAACCTTAATAACACTTATAATAGCTAAAAACTTGTAAAGAGAAAATAAGGGAGTGTAATGGGATGACCTAACCACAATCAATCCCACAATGATTGATCATTGCCTAAATATCCAATACTCCAAAGAGAGAAATCAAGCCCCTATATTTCTCCCATTGAGAGCATTTTGTGTGATTTACTCATTTTATTACATGTATGCATCAAGAGATGGATTGAATACTTAACAGTGCTTTACTTCACTTAGATAAAATAGGATATTTACTTTGTTAAGGATGCTTCAAATGGTTAGAATTAGATTTCGAAAGAATAGGGCATGTTATCTCAATGTGCAATAGTGTACGTGTGCCTTAATAGTGTAATTTACAAGTGGTAAATAAGTGAATTAGATGTGCCTCTATATCAATTCAAAAGGAGAAAATATCATGCTACATATCTTAAAGCTATAGACCAAAATTTAAGGGATGGTCTAAATTTTAAAAATATTCACTTCTAAGTTGAAGGACAGGATCGACTCATAAGCATCAAGATTGATTGCCATTGTTGACCCATACTGGTTGATCTTGTCTTGAAGGGTAACATTTAAAATTTAGGATTTGGGATGTCTATAAAAATTCTTAGAGGGAGTTAATGATTAAGATCATTTATATAGATATAAGATATCAACTTAAAAAGTGATAGGTCCATCTAGGTATGTAAGATAAATTAAGGTAGAAAAGTAGGTCCAAATTAAGTGCTCAAGTCAATTAAAGTGAAAGTGGGCCTATTGACCATTTTTATGACAAGTCAAAATGAAACAACCCCCTATAGTCCAAAACTTGATATAAGGGTCTAGTATAATGTCATAGGGTGTGTCATAGTACTTTTGATGTGTTTATATCCTTGGTCATGGTCCAATTTAGTCCTTATGTCATTTTATTCCATTTAGGGGTCATATATGGGTCAAAAAATGAAGGTGGTATAATTTTTCGAGGTGTATAAGTGTTTTAAACTTCCTTCCAACATCTAATATATCAGATTCCTTATAAAAATGTCAAGATTAATTGAAACTTTCAGGTTCCTAACTAAAAATCAAGAAAAGAAGTGAAAAGAAGGAGTTTTGATGGTCGTATGACCTATGGGAGAGAGTGGCACATGAGAGAAGCTTATGCAGTGACCTTAAGATTCTTTGACTCCATTTCCATGCTTAAAATTCATTTTAAGTGCTAAAAATGTGCTAATACCATTTATAATCATATAAAATGTGAAATTTAGTTACTTAAGTATGGCTAATGACACCTAATCCATAGGTCCTCCTACTTGTTTGCACAACCCTTTTATGCTCTTCTTTCATTGATCCCCAATCATCCACAACCTTCCAGACTTAATCCTTACAGACCTAGATCCATCCCCTAGGTCTTATTCCCTATAGATAACAATGCTCAAATTGGGTAGGAAAGCTAAAACCTAGGGTGTCTAGTTTTTAGCATTGTTGTCAAAGTGCAAAACAGGTTCTAATGGTCATATTTTCCTAAATCCTTATCCTAATTTATGTTGTCTTAATGCAAATTCATTTAACCCACGATCATTCAATCCCTTATAAAATTCCATTCAAAGTCCATTTCAAAGGGTTGACACTCATTTACAAGAGAGAAGCAAGGATACTAGCAAGATCACTCAAGCATTTATCCTTATTATCTACATATAACCATCCAATAGTATTTCAAGCTTATTGAAACCCTCATACCAGTCCCTAGTCATTCCAAGTACATCTAATTTCATATTTATTTGCATTTTCATCACACTATTATACCAAGCATTTCAATAGAAGAACTACATATAGCTTGATCCCTCCTTAGAGTATTGGCATGTAGGTAGTGGGTTGACACACAGGGTGTGAAGTGCATCCAACATATTTTTTACACACTAACCTCTTTTTCTTATTTACCAAAGTTCTATTTAATTTTATATAAGACACAAACACATAAAGAATCAACTCTACAAGGAGTTCCATTGATAGTGAGGATCTAAAATTTGGTACACAGGCTCACACAAATGCTACGAATAAAACCAAAAAAATCATATGTCTTTGAGTAGTTTGGACAATAGTGATAAGACTAGGACTACAACACCGGATAGTAGGGTGTTTTATTTTTGATAGTTTTATCCAATCAAACTCCAAATCTCAATTTGTGATAGTTTTCTAGTCTATTCCTCTAACATCAGACTTTGTCTCAGCTATAACAAGCTAGAATAAGCTAAGTTATATTTTATCTCACTTAGTACTATTTCTAGAAAAGGCAAAAATATAATTAAATTACATAAATTAGTAACTTAATTATGCATATTATTTACTAATTTTATCATATTTTAGACCCTTTATTATTAAAGAATAAAACACTTAATTTCCCAAACATAAAAATTAAAAACATTTGGTGAACCCAACTTACTTTGAATTTTGCATTAAAACCATAGAAACCCTAGGGTAAATTCCTAGCTGATTTTTCATATTAATTTCTAAATTTTTTATTGAATATTAAAATCATAAATTCCTCTCAAATTTTAAAATTTTGTAGTAAATTTTAAAATAAATTTATTGCAAACCCTATTTGAATCAACTAGCTCCTAGTAATTTTTCAATCATTTTTTGAAATTTTAGTTGCATATTAAAATCATAAAATCACTTCAAATCTCAAAAATTCATAATAATTTTCAAAAATTTATTTTTTGCAAAACCCTAGTTACATCTAATAAGCCCATTAAATTGAGCATTTCTCATAAAATTTTGAATTTTATCTTGCGTATTTAACTCAAAAATTCAATTTCAATTTCAAAAATTCATAGCTTTTGCAAAAATATTTTTAAAAAATCCCTAGTTACATGTATTATCTCCTATTGTGCTCCTTGAGGTATCACCTTACATGTTTGGAAGCTTCGTATCCTTTTTATGCATATTTCAATACCTTGTTTAGATTATATCAGTTTAATCTTTTCTACTATTATCCAAGTTGTTTTATTTATGCCACCTAAGTTCCTTGCATCTCTTCCTTTAAGATGAAGTGCAAGACTTAGTGACAATCCTCCTGAATTGACCCAAATTCCTTCAACTCAACTATTTACTATAGATAAACAACTAGTTTAGATTCTAGCTATAGATTCTACACATCCAAATTACACCAATTTTAATGAGAATGATTCAAACAATTACCAATATGAGATTACCACGGATGATGTACACATTGATACTCATGCTCCATCACATTGGACTATTGATCCACTTCCACCCATTATTGATAATGAATTTGTACTCAATAAAGATTTGATCCTCTAAAACTTTAGAGAAAGACTTAAGGAATAGCCTAAAGATCATACACTAATTTTGAAATCTATCATGGAAATCAAAAAGGCTAAATAAGTTGAATTTTTCATCCCCACTGAAAAACTAGTTGAAAATGACACTACAAGGGAAATTATGTCTCAAAAACCCCCTATAGTAACCTAACCTACCTCAATGCCACTAGTTACAACTAGTACATCCCTCTCTCCTAATGTGGTAGCCCTTGTGCAAGAGATAATATCTCTTCAATCCCAGGTACTACATCTTAATCAAGGTACCACTAGATATGTGTAGGCTTTAGATTCTTTTTCTCTTCTACATACACCATTGGCACATCACATTGCTTCTACACCCTTGCCACAAGGTTTTGTTTAACCTAAGCTTACTCTTTATGATGGAAAGGGTGATCTAGAGACACATTTGAGATATTTTCATGCAACATTCTTGGATTATATACCAAATGACTAGATACTTACCAAGCTATTTCCATGAAGTCTAAAGGATTATGCTTTACAATGGTTTTATAGTCTATCAAATCAGTCAGTCAATACATTCAATCCTTTAGCTGACATGTTCCTAGCACATTTTAGTATCAACATTGGTGATAAGGTCTCTTATACATAAATTACACAATAGAAACAAAAATCAAATGAGCATCTCATAGACTATATGCTTCGATATAAGATCATCTTGGCTGAGATGACTAGCCCCATGGCAGATCAGGAGTTACAAGATCTCTTTAAATAGAGCCTTCTACCAGAATTACATGAATATATTATGTTTAAAATATTCTCTTCCTTCATTGAATTATGTCATACATTAAAGGAAAGAGAAGTAAAACTCATTTTAATGGGAAAATTTAAGTATACAAGCATTTCAGACATAAAAAACAAGAGTAATAGAAAAATCCCATATAAGGTTAAAGTCAATGATAACAAGAATTAAAATCAACCAATAGTAAATGTGACTTTAGATACCCCTCATTGAGTGGTTTTATCAGCACCTCCTTGACGTGCATTTACCAATCTACTAGTTTCTCCAGCTAGAGTTTTACAAAAATTATTGGAATGTAACATCATTACTCTCCCTCCTATTTGGGAAGTTAACCCAACAAAGCCTCTTCCATAGTAAATGATCAACAAGCATTTTACGATTTTCACAGGGTACCAAGCCAAACTACAAATAGATGCATCAATTTGAGACATAAGATATAGGATTTGATAGATAACAACCTACTTGATATTGGCACTTTAGTTAAGCCTCCACAAGCTAAGCCAATATAGGATAAAGATTTGAAAATCTTCTCAGATCCATTCCCATAACATTCTAAGCAAGAGAAAATAGACACATCAGGTGTTCACCAAACATACCATGCATATCCTCTACCAATTACATACCAACCACCTTCAGTTGAATCACATCCTTTGAGCAATATGATAGGTGTGTGTGAGTCTAGGGTTCCAACTAGACCTTTGATATCCTTCTCAAATCAAGATATTTTTTAGGATAATTCATATTATAATGCACTCTTTATCATAGCACATATTCATAATCAACCCATTCACAGTGTTCTCATTGATAATGGTTATAGTGTCAACATGTGTACCATTACATTATTATAGAATTTGGGTTATTCAGAATGGGATATCACTCCAAAAATTATAGTTATCAGTAGATGTAGTGGGCATGTACAAAGTTCATTGAGTGAGATTATACTTCCTTTATAGACTGGTCTAGCACATGTGACCACACATTTCACTATAGTTTCCTGTGTAGGAGTTTTTGATATGTTACTTAGTTTCCCATAGATTCAAAAAATTTGAGAAATACCATCTATAGTTCATATATGCATGAAATTCATTCATGCTAATCAGGTTATTATATTTGGTGGAGCTTCATATGAGTTACCACTCCCCACTTCAGAGCCATCTCTTTTACAGTGAAAATTTCTAACTTATACACCAATTTAAGTTTCCCCACGAGTTATAGTTCTTCCCCATATATAGATTCAGACATAGTTGAGTCATCCATCATTAGTACAGAGGATTCATACACCTCCAATACTTCAGGACTCTAGATAGCTTCTAACTACAATATTCACACCCAAAGTAGTGTCATTGAGATACCATGCATCTACACATAGAGCACATGTTCAAAGAGATCCTCCTACTTCTAGATGGGTCCCTAAAATCCCTATAGTTACATCCACTTCTCAGAGTTATAGAGGAACCCCATAGTCAATTTCTACTTTAGAGATTTTAGAACATTTAAAATGCACACATCTTTCAAAATCATAGTCTTAGCCTTTCCATCATGCTTCACAATCATGCACAATACCTTTGTTCAATACAAGGCACCATGATAAGGAGTCTCATCCAAGACTCATTGATTAGTATCATTTTTTCTCAATATTTCCTATACATAGATGATTTCAAAAATATAAAAACTATATAAAATTTCAAAATCCAAAAACATTCAAATATATCCAAAAACACAAAAAAAAATTGATTGTATGCATCATCCATGCTTTACATTGATACTACTATGCTAGGACTTACATTTTCTATTTCATGCTATTGTTTGTTGATTTATCTACATTACCATGATTTACTTGATCTTCTTTGAGTGTGTAAAGTGACATCCAGATCCTTGATTGCTTCACTCTACATATCGAGGGGGCATCCTACTTCTACATTTGAGACACACATCAATATACATACCCATTGGGGGCATTTTATACATGACTACACCATCCAGGTTATGTCATTCCTACACTATACACTCCAAGTTATCATGTTATTATACAATACTTACTAGATTACATAGATTACTATATCAAAATTTCACTAGTATTTAACACTTGTATATCTTTTTAGCATATACTTAGTCTCTTACTAACATGTCTTTCATACTTTCACTCTTTCTTTAATTAGTTAGATGTGATTCTATCTTTCCATTTATTACATCTTTTTTCTTCTTGCTTAGCATAGCTTATTGGATTGCATTTTAGTTCCTTCTTGTCTCTTATGTGTGCCTTAGAAAATTTTCCAATGTCCTTTGATTTTATTTGTGCATGTGTACATTTGGACATTTTCCAATGTCCCTTTCTTGTAATCTTCTATGTGCCTATGGCCCTCATGCCAATATTACTTTTTTCTATTATATGTGTATGTGGCATTTGAACATTCCTTGTATGCTTATTTTCCAATTTGAGTGACATGTGCCCATGTCCCTTGTTTACTTGGCCCCTTGGCCACTCTTGTATGCTTATTGCTTCATGTGCTTGTTTGCTCTATTGATTTTTTAATTGTTTCAATGCCATGATCCGTATCATGTATTTTCCTTGCTTTCTTGGATGCCATGATGGACATCATGCTCCATCCCTCCTTGAAAACTAATAACTAATAGCTAACAACTAAAATTTAACATTTCTAGTTCCATTTAAATACATTATATATGTTATTACATTGTTATATCTATCTAGGCATACCCATGTTGATCTAACAATCTCTCAATACAAATATTGTTATATCTCAAGATATCTTGTTGATTATCATTGTTATATCCTATATATTTCTATCTTAACACACTTATAAGTCTTCTTCATCTGAGGGAAATAATTTTAGGGTAATTATTCCTACCCTCATAATAGGGGGAAATAAATAGGGGTTTTGTTATAGATATTAGCGGTCTTAAGTGGTCAAAATAACAATTTTTAGAACACTTAGAACAAAATATAGGCATTAAACCAGGCATAATAGACTAGGTAGACATCAAATAATTTAGAATAGTCATTATATTTTTCCCTAAACAATAGCACCAAAGTTGGATTATAGCACCAAACAACAGGGTCTCCTATTTTCAGTGCTCTTATCTAGACAACAAAAAAAATTATTTTTCTAGAAATAGACAGAAAGGTGAGTTTAGTCACAAGTTTATCAGTACAGTGCAATCCAGATTCAACATATATTAGTATAGTTTTTGCTCAGAGAATCCATATATAAGGGGCATCATACATGGAATTATGTCTCTCACTTCTAGTTTTAGATTAGGTGGTTGATATAACTTCCATATCAGAATCCATGTTCTAGACACTAGTTTTTGGGGGAAATGTGCACAACACATTGGTCCTCCCCCTTTTTTGAGTTTAATTTATCTTCCAATCATTTATTATTAGTTGTGTTCCTTACTCCATTTGTAGGTGCTTGGAATCCTTTTTTAATTTTGGCTTTCATATAAGCTTAATTCTTAAGTACCTAAGTACCTAAGTTGGCTTCCACATAAGCCTATTGCACTAGTTTTTAGAGTGGCTTTCATACATGTCTAATCTCCATATTTATAAATGGCCAAGAGTGGCCTAATTTCTAGTGTACATTCAGATATCAACATCAACATTGTCAAATTATAGTACATTCATGGGCTTCAGGAGCCATCTCATATGACATCTATTCCATATCGATATCACTTTATAGCTTCACTTCATAGGGCAATGATGGAGTCAAAGGTCTAGCTATCCTTTGTATTCTTAAGCCACATATTTAGAGGGATTAGACACATAATCCAAACATTGGTTAACATATGCATAATTCATTATCTTTACTTAGTAGGTGATGATGGAGCCAAAGGGCATGCCTTTGCATTCTTTAGCCACTTTCAGGGAATTGAGCACTCAGCTCCATTCATGATATAACTTTTGGTACAACACACACCTAGCATAATAAAACATCATAACATGTTTTGTATTACTTCACATACCTAGTGAGGTGTATTCATTCCTTTCTCTTCCTCTCTCTCTTACCTAGCTTTTATATGTTCTTATTTTAGATATAGTGTGTCTAATAAGAACTGATCTACTATATGTTTTTCATTGTAGATTCACACTTCACATGATGCCCTCTGTATGCACATCCAACATCACACAGCTTCTTAAGCATCACCTTCACATGTAAATTTAGGCATGTTTTGTTTTTATTTTTTTCTTTTATCCTAGTATTTTGATTTACTACATCACTAGAATAAAGCGGGGCAAATGTAGTCATATAAAATATGAAATTTGGTTAATTGAGTATAACTAATGAAACCTAATCCATAGGTCCTCCTACTTACTTGTACAACTATTTTAGGCTCTTCTTTCATTGATCCCTAGTCATCCACAGCCTTCTAGACTTAACCCTTATAGACCCAAGTAGGTCTCTCAGGCCTAGATTCATCCCCCTAGGTCTCATTCCCTCTAGACAATAACACTCAAGTTGGATAAGAGTGTTGAAACCCAGGGTATCCAATTTTTAGCACTATTTTCCAAGTGCAAAATAGGTTTTAATGGTCATATTTTCTTGAATCCTTATCCTAACTCATGTCAACCTAATGCAAATTCATGCAACCCATGATCATTAAATCTCCTATAAAAGGCCATTCAAAGTCCATTTAGAAGGATTGACACTCATTTATAAGAGAGAAACAAGAATACTAGTAAGATCACTCAAGCACTTATCCCTATTCTCTACATAAATCCATCCAATAGTATTTCAAGCTTATTCAAACCCTCATACTAGTCCTTAGTCATTCCAAGTACACCTAGTTTCATACTTACTTACATTTTCATCACACCATTGCACCAATAACTTCAATGGGAGAACTACATATAGATTGATCCCTCTTTAGATTATTGGTATGTAGGCAGCATGCCCACACATGGGGTGTGAAGTGCATCCAATGTATCCTTTACACACTAACCCCTTTTCCTTATTTTCCAAAGTTCTATTTAGTTGTATAGAAGACACAATCACACAAAGAATTAGGTTTATAGGGAGTTCCATTAATAGAAAGGATCTAAAATTTGGTACACATGTTCACACACACGTTACAAATAAAACTCAAAAAAATCATATCTCTATGAGTAGTTTGGATAACAGCGATAAGAGTAGGACTACATCATCAGACACTAGGGTGTCCTATTTTTGGTAGTCCTATCTAATCAAGAAACAAAATCTAGATCTCAATTTGTGATAGTGTTTCAATCCTATTCATCTAGTATCAGACTTTGTCTTAGCTGTAATAGCCTAGAATAAGCTAAGTTATATTTTCTCTCACTTATTAATATTTTTAGAAAAGGCAAAAATTTAATTAAATCACACGAATTAGTAGCTTAATTATTAATATTATTTAATAATTTTATCATATTCTAGACCCTTTTTTATTAAGTAATAAAACACTTAATTTCATAAAAATAACAAAACATCATTCTATCTTTTCATCACTCTACTAAGCAAACAGAACTAGTCAGTAGGTTTCTTCTTAGTATGGCCAATATGAAGACTTCCAGGTTAAATAATCTTTATGGAGGATATTAAACTTGGTTAGATTCACATTAATTGTATGATTCAAAGGATTGTATTTCTATGCTTTATGAACCATCCTTTAGAAGTTAACTATCTTTTTATACATACTAATCCCAACACCATACATGTTTTGCTTCTATTTGAGGTTGTCTATACAATATATCTAATTAAATGGATTATAGAATATGTGAAATTAATTCTCACATGTTTCCCATCTTTAGTTTCATCTTTTTAAGTATTTTTATGAGTTTAAACCTCTTAGATTGTGAGTGGAGTATGCTAGGAAAGTTGTTGTCAGATTTCAACACTTATAAAAGGTTTATTTCTCTGTAATAGTTTAAAATGGATATGATATGTCTTAATTTCATAACAATCACTTTATTTCCAATCTAGGTCTCTCAATATCATGCATTGATCAAACACGCAATCAAGGATGTGACACACAGTTAGTTTCCTGCATATAGTCAGCTAAATCATAGTGTGTGAAGTTTGAGGATGTTAATGGAGGTGTTTGAAGATTCCAAAGAGTGTGTAACATAATATAAAAACATTATAAATAAAAATAAACCTCTTCAAGTGATATATGCCTGACTATGATGAATATTTCCCATATATGTAGTCATACACCATGAATATGCACCTTAAAATGGATATGATATGTTTTAATTTCATAACAATCACTTTATTTCCAATCTAGGTCTCTCAAGATCATGCATTGATCAAACACACAATCAAGGATGTGACACACAGTCAGTTTCCTACATATAGTCAGCTAAATCATAGTGTGTGAAGTTTGAGGATGTTAATGGAGGTGTTTGAAGATTCCAAAGAGTGTTTAACATAATATAAAAACATTATAAATAAAAATAAACCTCTTCAAGTGATATATGTCTGACTATGATGAATATTTCCCATATATGTAGTCATACACCATGAATATGCACCTACAGGTGCTTTCAGGAGAGTGCCACATTGGAAAACAGATAATTTATATTTTTTTAAGACTTTTAATGTTGTGAAATTAATTTAAATATGTTTAGAGAGTATAAAAATTATTGAATTCTCATACACTAAGCACATTTTTCATGTTTCTACTCATTGTCTTGTCTACAATTGAATGTCCACCTATAGGTGGCACTGACAGAGACTTGGGATTATTTCATAAGGATGTTCAATCATGTTTTGAGAAATTTAATGAGTTTGGATAATATTTATATAACTTAAGAACCACCTATAAAGTCACACTATACACAGTCTACATTTTACCTTCACTGCCTTATATGCTATTATGAGTGCATCTACAGATTCCCATAAAGATCTGAGAATGATTCATAGAGGATATTTGACATGATTTGAAACTTTAATGAAGTTTTGAAAGTTAAAAAATACCATGAAAATAATTTTTAAGGTCATTGAGGAAAAATTAGTCTCAAGAATCCATGTTCAATTTGAGAAACTCATTTTAGGGATAAGTTCCCTAAAAGCTCTAAAACAGATCCCTCAGCACTTTTAGTGTTAATATATGATGATGTCACATAGAGTTTTGATCGATCCAAATGATCATACCCTATATCTCTATCCTATGGTAAAATATTGCAAAAGGAAGTGAGTAGTTTATCTAATAGGGGTCCATATTAGAAGGCTTCAAGGTTGCACATTTATTCACTGTAAACATTTTATGTTTTCTACAAAATCTTGGCTCCAAATAGCTTTACACCCTAAGATAGAAATACAAGAACATATCACCATGAATAATGTTTCTATTGGAATGAGGGACACATTAATTATTAAAATGTTATAAATAAGGTTTGAATAACTAGTTATGAACCTCCATCACCACCTATAGGGGTATATTTTGCTAAAGAAAACCACCTATATCTTGCCTACAGGTACCTACAATCTCATGAGTCAAACCATGGTGGTTTGAAATATAAATATAAGAACCTATTTATAAAAATGTATTTATAACTCCAAATTAATAATATAAAATGTGACATATGTCCAAAATAGTCAAAATGTACCCACAAGATTCCTTTTTGATTTAAGAAGGATCAACTACAGTTGACTGTAGTTGATAGTGCTTTGAGGTAGGATTGTCTTAGTGATTGGCCTAACATTTAGGTGATTAGAGGTGATATAAATAACTATGAGAGTATATTGGTGACTCCAAAAATGTCTCTATTCATTTCCTTTAATATCTAAGATCAAATATACACCTATAGACATAGTATACCACCATCATAGTCAACCTACAAACTAAACTAGTTAAGGTGAGAGTGAGCAATTGAAGGTGTCAGGATCCTACTGCCCACTAAGGGCACAATTGATTACCTTTGTATTAGCAACTAAACATGGAATTTAACCAGAATGATAAGTAACTAGAATTATGAAACAACACATAATATGAGATACAATACCAAATTTTATTAGTACTCAATCAGAAGAAAATACAATAAAGAAGATGCCACACTTCTTCTTCCCACACCTCTAGAGCTCCCACACTTCTAGGGTTCACCTGTAATTCTCCTTTTACAGTTCACTCTCTCAATTACGGTCACAACAATCAACTCAAACATAGAGTTGTTGTTCACCTCCACCAGTCAGTAACAACACTGCCAGTACACCAAGTACACAACCATACTCCAAGTAAATCTCCTTGCTCTTGCATCAACCTGAAAATCACCATACCTTACTTACCACGTAGATGTCTCTACACCCTGAAGAACCCTTGTTCTTGCCTCACCAAGTCCTTATGATTCTTCAACCAGTACCCCAATAGATCTTCTACCAGAACTTGTACAACCTGCAACTCTCCCTGATCATACACACTCAGGACCCCTTTGGAACTAGGAGAAGCTAATCCCTGCTCTCTTCTACAAGCCCTCTTGGCTATCTAGCACTCTTGCCCTCTCTTCTGAAGGAGCTAATCTTTGCTCTCTCACTCTAGTACAACTTTACAATATAGCCCATGAGTCTATTATATAGATCTCATGCATACAATAATTATACTTTCTTAATTACAATAATTAGACTCACAACTCAAGACTAAAATAAGTCTTTACATGTAAACTGCCTGTCCAAAAATAGACCAGTCTGGAACCTGCATGCAAAATGCATACACACACAGGTTGCCGACGTTGGCTCCTTCTTAACCGATGTCAGCTGACTCATAACCGATGTCGATTGCTTTTGCACTGTAATATGACTGACGTCAGTTGATCAGACTGACGTTGGTTGCCTTGCAACTCACTATGAAACTCAGCAACCCAGCAACCTCCTCCATGTTTGCATCAATGAAGCTTTTAGCTCCACAACCTAACAGAAGGTTGGAAAAAGGTTTGATGATAAACATATAGGGGAGTTAATTCATAGTGATAATGGAAAATTTTAAATACTCTCTTATAGTGGAAATAGGGCTTTAGGAATTTTCTTGTATGACAGCCTACACTCCATACTTAAAAATCTATACATAGTCAATGTTCTAAGGGTTTGTTTTAGATTTTGAGGAATTTGGAGATGTTAGGGGTATCAATAAATCCTAAAAAAATTTAAATATCATATAAATCACTTGTAAAATCCCACCTCAACTTATATTTAAATGGTACAATAGGGGATGTGCCCTATATTTTGTCTTAAACAGAGGGCACTCTCCAAAGATACGAATCCTTAAGGTTGTCCATAAAAAGGAGAAAAAGGTTGTTTGAGATTGATAAATCCTTAAAATAAGATGTTGAGAGTTTTTATAGACATATAACAACAAGAAAAATAATTCACAGTGATTAGGAATCAAACAAGGAGGTTTAAACCTTCAAGTATGCAGGTATACCTACTAGGTCTAGTTTAGGATTGAAGCCCAATTGAGGGTCAGTATCATTTGTAACATTAGAGAGACATTATAAATCATTTGAAAATGTTTATTGGAATATATAAGTTGTGTTAAAACTATTTTCATGTAAAGGGAACCACAAGGAAGCCACTTTTGGCTTAAGACCACCACAAGGTATGTAAAATGCATGAAAACACTCAAGAGGCTAACTTGAGATGTTCACACCTACTTGGAGGATTAGCATGGGGGTCTGAGGTGTTGGGATATGTTGAATGAGGTCTTAAATATAGACTTTGTTTAATATTTTTTTAAATTGGATGTCAGACCTTTATGAACAAACCTTAAGGGTCAGAAGTACTCAAAACCCTCCAAAACCCTTGCTAGTGACCTGAATGGGAAAATGAAGTAAGAGAGACATCCAAATGAGATATAATGGGTAGTTAATTGATTAACTATTTTATATTTCTCTCTATGGATCCTCCCCATAAACTTGAGTTTTACCCTACTTATACGGATAGGACACAAAACTAGTCTCTTTGATAATTTTTGGTGTTTTACAGATTCAAAGAAGAGTAAATATTTGTAAGTCCCTTTGAGAGATAGGTTGGGACTTAAGATAACCCCTCATGTCTATTTAATGTTATATCTAATATCAAAATTGCCTCTGAATGTGATTTCATCTCAGCTAGTCCAAACTAACATAGTAAAAAAGAAAGTAAGAATGTGAAAACTCTAAGATGGAGGCCTTTTAAGGTCTAACTAAGGAATATAAATGCATTAGGGCTCTTGAAAAGTGTCATGTACTCCATTATATAGACTAGTTTGGAAAGATGAATACCTCTTTGATGCCAAGTGTGAAAGGTAAATGAAAGAGGAGTTATTTGGATTGTAAACAATGATAACTCATGTCTAGAAGAATATTGATGATTAGGGACACCTCCAATGGATGTTGGATCATGTATACAACCCCTCCCCATTAGTTTGATCAAGACATCTATCCCTAATCTACTATGGAGCATTGCAAGGAGGTGAAATGATGAAGATACTTTTTAGACATGTAAATGAGAAGTCTTGTGTCATATTTCAAGAGTTTTATGACTTTGATGGACATTTTTTCTATGAGAACTTGCATGGTCTATTCCATATTCCTTTCTCTTACATTTTTAACTCCTTTTCTTAGCTTGACACGTGTTCTAGTGACTGTTTGACTTCATTCTCTTCTCCTCTCTCTCAAATTTGATAAGTAGTAGCCATTTTTGATCTTGTAGACTAATACCCACACCATGTATGGCAAAGCCCTACTAGATTGACATTGTATTTTTCATTTTAAAAAAAATGTAAGACTATTTTTTATTTCATGAACATTTTTATAAGTGTGCAAAGTGATGTATGGTGATGTTAAGTGATAATCTTATATCATTGCTTCTCATTATCCTCTCACATTTATGTAATATTTCCTATTCTAATAGGTTAGATAGAGTGTAGATAGTGTTTTAGGATCCTTTTAAGTGTAAAATTGTTCTTAAAGTGTGAAATATTCTCTCTAGTTCACTTACCTTGTGTTTTCTCATGCATATCACCTCTATGTTGAAACACTTATGTTAGAATCCCATAGGACTTGGAAGCTAGTTTGTAGGTCTTGTTTCATTGTGATAGAAGTATGATGGTCTTGTGTAAATCACATTGGTGTATCACCCCCTTAAAATAGTTTTATTTCATGCAAACATCAATCTTTTTTTCCAAAAGTAAGTATTTAATTAGGTGAGAAGCATTTCAAGGTATATTCAAGGAGCTACCCCTTAAACCTAGAGGTTTACTTTTACCATAGGTAAACCCACATACCTATAAGTATTCCCATGTTTCCCAAATCTATAAGAGGGTTGAACACCCTAATCTAGGGTGAAATATTTGGTGACAATAGTTTCGGCATACCCGGTGGGACCCATTATCCTCAATATAACTTGTCAAGGTGAATGTTAGTCTTGAGAACATTAGCTACAAATTGGTATATTACTTAGTATTTGTTTACTCCATTTAAGGTATTATCTAGTTCAAGGCCATTATTTTGTCATAAGTTTTCTCTTATACTTCATGGTCCTTACTAGGTCATCATCCAGTAGAGGTATCAAACCAATCAATCCACCTATTCAGCTTGAACTTCCTCTTGAAGTCTAATATCTTCATCTTAATCTAACTTTTAAAGACCAAGAATATTTTTCTAGCCATAAAAGTGAAGAGATTTAATAAATTAAAGATCTTGAAGAAATAATGGCTAGGCAACATGCCTTTCCTGCCTTCCAATTCACCTTCAGCCCTATGATGAAATTCCTCCTAATGCTATAAATTGTGTGCCTACATTAAATGGTGAAAGTCATGTTACACATAGTGAACACATCAGGGATATCTTTATTTTTTGTAGTTTCCATAATATCACTAAATAAAATATTTCCATTAGACTCCTTTTCATGTACCTTAGAGGGAAAGCACTTGATTGGTCTAGGATGACTTTGGAGTCTTGTTGAATTCAAGGTTTGAGGATGAAAGTGACCATACTTTTCTTAGACATTAGCTTGATGTGATCAAGAGAGCCCCCAAGGAAATAATGCATGACTTCAATGAGAGATTTCAAAAGACTTGGTATATATTGCCTCCTCCCATGAAACCACCTGCTAGTTTTGTGTTTCCTACTTAATTGAGAGCCATTGGTACTAATATTTCCATCATGCTTCAATCCATGGGTGGTTTCACTCTTCTTGAAGCATATGATCTTGCCATTAGGGTTGAGAATGGTCTCATTCAAGTAGGAAAGTTACCTCCTAAGGCATTTATGCTTATTTTGCCTAACATAAAATCTAATACTCCAAATATTGATAAAATTCCTAATGCTAATGCCAAGCCAAAGTCTACTCCTAAGAAGGAAGAAGATGCCATTTATTGGTAGTCAAGGTCTAAGTTCTATGAGACAAGATGTCAAGCCTTAAAATATCAAAATAGGCAAGCTAATATACCATAAGGTGATCATCAAAATACCTATCCCTATCAAAAATAATATGGCCAAAAATATGGAAGAATAAGAGGTCAAGGGTAGCCTAACTTCAATAGACCTACCAATATATACAATCCCAACTCCACTACCAATGCAAGAGAGATGGTACCGGTGTATAGAAACTTAGTGCAAGGAGAAGATTGGAAATAAGTCCAATTCATCAATGTTAATGAGGGTAGAGAGAAAGATATAGCTTCTCAAGGAGGATTCACTCCTTTCTTATCAGTTGAAGATGAGGTCATGATACAAGCAAATGAGGATTGACAACCTCAAGGAGAAAGCTTCACTAACTTCTTGGTGGAAGATAATTTTGTTCTCAATCAAGTAACTTATATTATAGGCAACACTAGATCCAAGAGTGAGGATTTAAGAGGTGATGGTAGCATGCCTAAAATTTCATCCAATCCTTCTATAAGGTAGCAAGGCATGGATGCAAGTATGATAGTCCCTAATGCTCCTACACCTTCTTCAACTCAGAACATTGGAAGGTCTGCTCAAGGTACCTAAAGTCCTCATGTTATAAAAACTTATTTGCCTCTAAGTAATAGAGATAAGGTGAGTAATTATTCCTTAAACATAATGTATTCATTGAAAAATTTTAAAGAATCTATTTCTTTGTGGGATGTCCTTCATATGCCTAGACAAAAAGAGCTATTATAAAAACAATTATCCACTATTGCTACTATTCCTTCACCTTCAAATCAAATTAATGGTCATTTTGGTATTATATATTCCCATAACACTATTATTTAACCATATACTAAATCTCAGAAGTTCCCACCTTTATACCTCACTCTCATAGTGGGTGACACACTAGTCCACAATTGCATAGTTGATAGTGGTGCTTCTACATCATTCATGCCCAAGGTTGTAACTAATAAGTTGGGCCTAAAATATGAAACCTATAGTAAAGGAGTGCTTAAAATTTATGGTACACCTACTAAGATAATAGGGTTGATAAAAAATTTGAAGGTCTTCTTCCATGACTATCCTAGTGATTTAACAATTTTGGGAATATTGGTGTATTATTACTAATTTAGTTAAGGGTCTAAAGTGATAAAATTAGTAAATAAATATGAAATAATTAAGCCACTAATTTTACAATTTGATTGTAATTTGAATATTTCTAAAAATAGTAATAAGAGAGAGAAAATAAGACTTAGCTAGAAACTAACTAAGATGACTATTATAGGGTTTGAAATTCACTATGCAGGATTGGGACACTATCATAAATTAGGAATTGGCATTCATTTATTGATTAGATAGGATTGATAAAATATGACACCCTAGGGTATATCACTATAATCCTTCTCTTTCATTATTATCTAGGAGATTGAGCTATTTGGGCTTTGTTTTTTGTGCCTATGTGAGTCTACCTATGAAATTTTGACTATTAGATGATTGTTAAAATATTTATAGAGCTGATTTAGTATTCAAACCCTATAATCCATTGTGATTTTACAAAATTTGGGAAAGAGGGGAAGTTAGTATGTGTAATATTCACTAAACGTGTATCCACATCCCTTGTGTGGGCATGCTACCTACACACTAATACTCCAAAGAGGTATCAAGCCATATGTAGTTCTCCCACTTAATGTGATTTGTGAAATTATATGTATGAAGATGCAAAATGCTAAAACTAGGTGTACTTGAGGTGGCTAGGGGCTAGTACAAGGATTTGAATGAGCTTGTAGTAGTATTAGCTAGTTGTATGTAGGGAATAGGGAAGATTGCCTTAATGGTTTTGCTTATATTCTTGCTTGCTTTGTGATAATTTCCAACCCCTTCAAAATGAATTTTGAGTGGGATTTTATAGGGATCTATTAGTCATGGATCAAATGTATTCATGTTGGGCCAACAATAAGAGGGATAAGAACTGAAAAGAACTGACCATTAGAGGTAAAATTCACTTAGAAAGGAGTACCAAAAGTGGACACTAGAGCACCTGGTACTATAGTATAATTTGGGTGATATAGTCCTAAGCTAACGAGACTGGGGGGAAGATTTACCATGGAAAGAGTAGTCTGGCCGAGCTGGGATCAGGTCTAGAAGGATATAAATAATTGGGAATCAATGAAAATATGCCTATGAGGGTCATGAGATCAATCAAGAGGTACCTATGGGTTGGGTTTCATTATCCATACTCAAGTTACCAATTTTCATATTTTATATGATTACATTTACCCCTCTTTATTCTAGTGATGTAGTAAAGTGAAATACTAGGATAAAATAAAAATAGAAAGTGTACCTGAACTTACCTACAAGGGTGTATCTCATGAAGCTGTGATGTTGGGTGTGCGTAGAGAGAGCACATTGTGAAGTGTAAATATACAAAAGAAAATAAAGAATAGATTAATTCTTACTAGATACACTATATCTAAAATAAGAATGTACAAAGTTAGGTATGAGAGAGAGAGGAAGAGAAAGGAACAAATACACCTCACTGGGTATGTGAACCAATATAAAACTGATTGTGATGTTGAGTGATGCTGAGTAATGTTAGATGATGTTTTACCAAGAGTAATATCATGAACAAAGATAAGTGTTTAATTCCTTATAAGTGGCTCAAGAATAAAAAGGCTAGCCCTTTAGCTCCATCCTCATCCATTAAGTGAACCTATGTGATCATGCATGTGTTGATCGATGTTTGAACTATGTGTCTAATCCCTCTAAATAAATGGCTCAAGAATAAAAAAGCTAACTAGTCCTTTAGCTCCATCATTGCCCTATGAAGTGAAGCTATGCACTGATATCAATATGAAATGTGTCATATGAAATGGCTCCTCAAGATCATGAATGTGTTGTAATCTGACAATGTGGTATGGATATTCAAATGTATGCTAAAAACTAGGCCACTCTTAGCCATTTTGAAAGGTGGATATTAGGCTTATATGAAATCCACTAAAAAATTGGTGTACTAGGCTTATATGAAATCCACCCTAAAATGTGGAGTTTAGGCTTGTATGAAAGCCACTCCAAAATGATGCCAACCACCTATAAATAGAATAAGGAATGAAACTATCGAGAATTACTAGGTAATATGTTGAGCTTAGAAAGAAAAGAAGATAAATGTGTCATGCACATTTCCCCCAATCACTAGTGTCTGAGACATAGATTATAATATAGAATTTATACCAACTACCCTATATAAAACTAAAAGTGAGAGCCATCATACCATGCATGATGCCCCTATATATGGATTCTTTGAGAAAAACTATACTAAAATTAGTGTATCTAAACTTGTTTGAATGTGAAAAACTATATCTAAACCTAATTTTCTACCTATGTTTAGAAAATCTGATTTTGTTATTATTTGAATAGGAGCAGTGAAAATAGACACCCTATTATTCAGTGCTTTAGTCCAATCTTGGCTCTACTATCCTAGGATAATTCTGATGACTATTTTATAATTCTCACTATTTGCCTGATTTGTTCTACCTAGTTTGAAGCCTGGATACTATTCTGGGTGTTCTAAAAATTTATTTTTCAATCGTTAGGAGCTCTGATCTCTATGGCAAAACCCTTGTTTGTTGCCCCCTCTTCTGAACATAGGAATGAAGACCCTATAATTACTACCCTCAAAATAAAGATCCCTACAAGTGTGTTATACTACAAAGATACATGACATAGTAATGATAATCGACAAGATATCTTAAGATATGTCATGGTTTGTAATGAGAGATTGTTAGATCAACAAGGGTATGCCTAGATAGATATAACAATGTAATAGCATGTGCAATATATTGAATTGGAACTGGAAGTCTGGTTAGTTGTTAGTTTTTAGTTTTCATGGAGGGATGGATCATGATGTCCATCATGGCATCCAAAAAATCAAGATAATGCATGATGTGGATCATGGAATTGATAAATAATGAGAATCAAACAAAAAACAAACACACAAGGTAAGAAGAAAGAAGCATACAAGAGTGGACAAGGGACCAATCACATGGGCACATATCACTTAAAATAGAAATCAAGCATACAAAACATTTTCAAATGCCACATACACATACAAATGAAACAAGAAAGGTTGGCACAAGGTCCACAAACACATAGATGAGTATAGGTAAAGGACATTGAAAAATGTCCTAAAGCACATACTGGAGACAAAATAGGAATTGAGAAATTCAATCACATCTAGCTACAAAAATCAATAATGAAAATCATGTAATATACTGGAAATATAATTGCTTCTAACTAATAAAAGCAAGAAGTGAAAGTATGCAAGACATGTAGTACAAGACTAGGTATATGCTAAGAAATACATAAGTGTTATATAATAGTGAGTAATGATAGAATAATCTATGTAAGCTAGTAATTAATGTACATCAATATGATAACTAGAGTGTGTATTGTAAGAATGGCATAACCTAGATGGTGTAGTCAGGTAGAAGATGCCCCCAGTGGGTTGATATATTGATGTATGTCTTGAATGTAGAAGTAAGATACCCCCTCAATTGGTAAAGTGAAGCAACCATGGATTTGGATGTCACTTCACACACTCTAAGAAGATCAATTTAATCATGGTAATATAGATAAATTAATAAGCAATATCATTTAATAGTACATGCAAGTCTAGCATGATAGTAAAAATGTAAAGCATGGAGAATTCATACAATTGAAATATTTTTGTGTTTTGAAAAAATTTGAATGTTTTTCTATTTTGAAATGTTATTGTTTTTAGAATTTTGAAATATTTTTATTTTTTTTTATTTTTGAGATATAAGCTATGTACAATCAAGCATAAAGGAGACAATGTACAAGAAATACTGAGAAGCTATGTACAAGTAAGAAAAAAGAAACTATGTACAAGTAATGTTGAGAAGAGAGGATATTAACCATTGAGTCTCATAGGAAACTCCCTATCATTGTGTCCTATATCAAACAAATGAATTGTGCATGATTGTGAAGTATGAGGGAATGGTTGCGAATATGAATCTAAATATTTATATTTATTATTGGTATCTTGGAAATCATAATAACCTATATTGTTTCACTCATGATTATCATCTTGATTTTGAACCAATGGAATTCTATTGTTGACTTTTATTGTATCTGGATTTTTTCTTTTGATGAATGATTTGTTGTAGGATGTTTAAAAATCCAAACCTTGGTGACAAAAATTATCAATTTTTAGAATAGTAGTGATGCCTTGATCCTACTTGCCCAACCCTTGACCTTGATAATCAAACTATTGTAAATATTTTTGACCAAACCCATACTATTTTGAAAGTTGAGCCTCATTTTGGAGAGTTAGCTTTGCATATTTTTCGTGCTTTACCTATGCTTTTGGTATTGTTTCTTGTTATAATTTTGCTTTTTGATATTTTTATTGTTCTAAGTTATGCTTTGGTAACCACTTTTGTACTATTTTTGAATTTGACCCTTTGTGAATGTGTTCCTATGTCAATATGGATTGTTTGACTGATTTACCTTGTATAGGGTCCTCATTAGCAATTATCTATTATAAAAAATTTTTAATGCCAAACATGAATCTATGTGATGGCCATGCATTTTATGATATACACAATAATATTTGGATATTCTCACTGGATGTAGAGGATGTAGTTTGATCAAGTTAGATTGAATCATTTCCCTTAGTACCTCACTTGAACTCTTAGTTGATCTTTGAATGATTATTAAATAATTAGTTGTGTAGTTACTTTGTTATGATTTATTTTTTTGATATGTAATATTTCTTGCAATGAATTGAGTAGGTGAAGGTGCATATACATGATTGACACTAGGGTGCCTTTGCGTTTTTATATTATAATCTAATTTTCCAATGTTGTGATCTTTTCATGTAATAATTGATTCTATATTTGTAAGTCTAAAAATAAATTACTCATACTGGTGATTTGATCTCTTAGAGTCTCATAAGTGCAAACCCTATTTGCTTCCAATTAAAAATGTAAGCACATATGTTGAAGAGGTTTTGAATAAGTTGTAGGCTAAATGTATGCATTAAGAAGAATAGTATAGGTTGCCTCACTTTTTGGAGGGGTGATAGCATGGACCTAGTTAGAGGGAAGTAGTTATCATCCTCTTGGGGAAGAGAAGGAGAAGGAAATTATTTCATGTGCATAATATATGACATTGAAACTTGATAGGTGGTTGTTAGCTTATGCAATGGATCCTCTAGGTAGAAACTATGTATGTGGGATAAAATTCATGTAATTGAGGTTATAAGTTTTATAACAATATGTTTATAAAGACAATTCCACATGAGAGATAACAAGTTTGGGATAGAAAGCATGAATTTGTGTATGAATGCATAAAGAAATTTGGCATGTGCTATGACATTTCTAATGTGTTTAGCATGATAAACTTGAAAAAATTTCCATATGAGAGATAGAAATCAAGGGATAGAAAGCATGAATTTGTGCATGAATATAAAAAACTTTGGCATGTGCTATATCATGATAAAATTGAAAGTTTTTCCATATGAGAGATAGAATTCAAGGGATATAAATCCTGAATATGTGCATGAATGCTGAGAAACTTTGGCATGTGTTATGACATTTCTGATGTGTTTAGCATGATAAACTTGAAATTTTTTCCATATGAGAGATAGAAAGAAAGGGATAGAAAGCATGAATTTGTGCATGAATGCATAAGAAACTTAAGAATGTGCTATGACATTTCTAATGTGTTTAGCATGATAAAATTGAAAAAAAATCCATATGAGAGATAGAAATCAAGAGAAGAAACCTCGTATTAAATACAAGTAAACTTTTCTTTGAAGGAGAGGTATCTTACTATGTTTAACAATGACTTTCTTAATATCAACCCATATTATGAAAATCAGGAATGAAAAGAAAAGAATGAAGCTTTGTATTAGCATGTGGTAAACTTCATCATTTATGTGCATGATAGGACCAAATATGGTCTCCTTATTATTTGCTAAAAATGTGAGAAATATTTGAAAATGAGTGAGATTCATTTTTGAAATTTGATTTTGGATGTAAGGTGATAACTCAAGAAGAAAACAGGAGAAAGTATATGTAACTAGGGTTTTGAATGCAATTATTTTTAAAATTACTAAGGAATTTTAAAATTTGATGCAAATTCTTGATTTAAATATGTAAGTAAAAAATTAGGAAAATATAGGAAAGTACTACAAAAATATCAGGACTTAGTATGGGCAACTAGGGTTTGAAAGAAAATTATTTAAAAAATTAAAATTTAATGTTGATTTTTGATTTTATTATGTAGGTAAAAAAGCAAAAAATAATAGGAAAAATCAGTAAGAAATTTACCCTAGGGTTTCTAGGGTTTTTATGCACAAATAAAGTAAGTTGGGTTCACCAAATGATTTAACAATTTTGAGAATATTGGTGTATTATTCCTAACTTAGTTAAGGGTCTAGAGTGATAAAATAAATAAATAAATATGCAATAATTAAGCTACTAATTTGTATAATTTGATTGTAATTTGAATCTTTCTAAAAATAGTAATAAGAGAGAGAAAATAAGACTTAGCTGGAAACTAACTAAGATGGTTGTTACAGGGTCTAAAATTCACTATGCAAGACTAGGACACTATCGCAAATTAGGATTTGGCCTTTGTTTATTGATTGGATAGAAACACCAAAATAAGACACCCTAAGGTCTAGTGTTATAGTTATTTGTTTCCACTATTGTCTATGAGACTTGAACTTTTTGGGTTTTCTTTTTTGTGCTTGTGTGAGCTTACCTATGGAATTTTGACTATTGGATGTTTGTAGAACTCCTTGTAGATCTGATTTAGTCTTCAAACCCTAGACTCCATTGTGCTTTGACAAAATTTGGGAAAGATGGGGAGTTAGTTTGTGTAAGATAAATTAAATGTGTATCCACACCCATTATATGGGCATGTTGCCTACATACCAATATTCCAAAGAGGGATCAAGCCATATGTAGTTCTCCCATTTGACGTGCTTTGTGAAATTGTGTATATGAAGATGCAAAATGTTAAAATTGGGTGTATTTGATGTGGCTAGGGACTAGTGAAAGGATTTGAATGAGCTTGTAGTAGTCTTGGATAGCTATATGTAGAGAATAGGGAAGATTGCCTTAATGGTTTTGATTGTATTCTTGCTTGATTTTTGATAATTGCCAACCCCTTCTAAATGAATTTTGAGTGGAATTTTATAAGGATATGTTGGTCATGGTTTGAATGTATTCACGTTAGGCTAACAAGAAGAGGGATAAGAATTAGAAAGAACTAACCATTAAAGGTAAAAATACACTTAGATAGGAGTGCCAAAAGTAGACACTAGAGGGCCTGATGCTATAGTCCAAGTTGGGCACTATAGTCTTGAGCTAATGAGACCTAGGGGGATATATTTGTCATAGAAAGAGCAATCTGGCTGAGCTGAGATCAGGTCTAGAAGGATATGGATAACTGGGAATCAATGAAAAGATGCCTATGGGGTCCATGAGAGAAAGTAAGAGGGACCTATGGGTTAGGTGTCATTAGCCACACTCAAGTTACCAATTTTCACATTTTATATGACTACACCTAGTTTTCCAATTCTCCAAGACATAATTGTTGTTGACCTTCCTACTCATTTTGTAATTTGTATTTCAAGAGACTTTACAACTAGGATAGGTGGATATTTCTTAGTTAACTAGTCCTTCTTGGCCTTTAGGACAAGGTATGGAACCAAGGTAACCATAATAACTCATCCTCTTGTAAGGTTTCACATTGAGCGCTACATTGAATTAAGCTCTAACTTAAATTGTGTGATCAATGAGGAACTTAATGTAGATGATGGTGATTTTAAACTTGAGGGTATAGTTGAATTATTTCTAGATGAATATGGTGCAGATGATTATTAACATGATCCTTATGTATACTTTGAGCAAACTGGCCTTGACACTTATATAATGCATGAAGAGCCATTTGAGGGAGTTGAGGTAAGTGTCAAACATTCTTTCTCACAAGCTACTGAAGATAAATACATGATTCATGAGTAGGATGGTGTTAGGTTGAAGAACCTAATTAATCATTGTAGTGTGAAGAATGATGTATTTCTACTTGATATTGATGAAGTTACCCTTGATGATGACACTCATGAGGGAGAGAAGGAATTATGGCAAAGGTTTAATTCCATATGTCAAGAGTTTGATCAATTAGGTAATTCTAATTCCCCTTCTAATAAGTCTATATTTGATGTGTGTACTGACAATTCTAAAAAAATTGATATTGAGTGTCTCATCAATCATGGAAAAGAGTATCATTTTGTGAATGAGGAGGAACTATGGCAAAGGTTCAGTGCCATATGCAAAGAATTTGATAAGTTGGGTAAGACTCCTTTTTCTCTAAGATATTGTATGTCTGATATCAAAATTGCTAATAAGACTAATGAGAAAGTTGTTAAATGTTATTTCAAACATGAAAATGAATTTCATTCTACTGATCAAGTGTCTACAATCACAAAAGAGATTGATGAAGCTATTGTTAAAGAAGTTATAGACATAGAGAATGAGGTCAAGGCAGATTTGATTGTGCTTGAAGGATAGACAAGAAATCCATCTGAGGTAAGGCCATATTTAGAGGTATTAGATAATAAATAAGATAATATTGATGCTTCTAAACATCAAATACATTCTATCATAGAGGAAAGCAAGGTTGAGAAGACTATCATACCTCTTAATTTGTAGTTTAGGGAGTACCAATTAGATGTGACAAAGGTCAAGTTATTTGTAGCTCTAATCAAGGATCTTAGAGATAAAGAGAGATCATTAATGAAGGCTCCAAATAGTCCATTTTCATGCCTAATAATACATAGAGGTGGTAGGGTTCTTGAACATTCACATATGCAAATGGTTGATGATAGACATGCTTCTCATGCTAGATTGCCTTCAAGGAGTGACAAATATGTAAGAGGAACCATCTTTGACCCTGGTTGAAGTTGGTAATATTTTTTTCACTTCAAGACTGAGGTTTTGTAAATAGTAAATTAGGTGTGTATGTCTTTATTTCAATTGTGTTATGTTTTATATGTGTTTTATTAGAACACATGTGTGTTTCTTTTGGGTGTGTCTTGTTTTGTTTATCTTTCCTTTTTATTTTGGTGTGGTGTCAAAGGAAAATTATGTGTCAAACCTATGTATAGGTGACTCCATGTCCCAATGGATAAGATTAGGCTACTAGTCCTAGCATAACAAACATACCACCCTTGGGAAATTGCCAAGAATTTTGACCATTTTTACCACAAATCAAAATGAGTCAACCTGTTATAGTCTAAAACTTGATATAGGGGTCTATTATAATGTCATAGGGTGTGTCATATTACTTTTTATGTGTTTATAGCCTTGGTCATGGTCCATTTTAGTCCTTATACCATTTGATGCCATTTAGGGGTCATATATGGGGCATAAATGAAGTTGGTATGGTTTTATAAGGTGAAAAAGTGTTCTAAAATTCCTTCCAACATCCAAATGTTATTCACTTGTCAATAATTTTAGGTCTAACTAAAACTTGTAGGTTCCTAACTAAAAATCAAGAAAATAAGTGAAAAGGAGTTTTGAAGGTTGTACGACCTATGGGAGAGAATGGCACATGTGAAAATATTATGTAGTGACGTTTCAACTTCCCTGACTCCATTTACATGATTGAAATGCTTTTTAAGTGCCAAAAATGGGCTAAAACTATTCTATCTCTCCATCACTCCACTAGTCAAATAAAATTAGTTACCAGGTTTCTTCTTGGTACGGCCAATAGGAGGAATTCCAAATCAAATGCTCTTGATTGTGGATAGTAAACTTGGTTAGATTCATGTTCATGGTAGGAGTTAAAGGATTGGCTTCCTATGCTTTATGAACCATATGTTAGAAGTTGACTATCTTTTTTTGCATACTAATCCCCACACTCTATCAGTTTTGCTTCTATATGAGGGTGTCTATATAATACAGCTAATTAAATTGATTTTAGAGTATTTTAACTTCCTTATAACATGTTTCCCATATTTGGTTTCATGTTTTAAGTGTTTTGATGAGTTTAAAGCTCTTAGGTTGAAAGCAGAGTACGCTAGGGAATTTGTAGTCATATTTCAACACTTGTAGAATGTTTATTTCTATAAAATTGTTTCAAATGGATATGATATGTTGTACTTCATGTTTTCATGTCATAACAATTACTTTATTTCCAAGATAGGTGTTTCAAGATCATACATTGATCAAGCACACAATCAAGGATGTGACACACAGTTAGTTTCCTACATACAATCAGTTGAATCATGGTGTGTGAAGTTATGAGGACATTCATGGATGTGTTTTAAAAGTCCAAATGGTGTTGGACATATTATTACAACATAATCAATCAAGCTAAACCTCTCCAAATGATATATGCCTAACTGTGATGAATATTTCCCATATATGCACAATCATACACCATGAATGTGCACCTACATGTGCTCTTAGGAGAATGTCACATTGGAAATATTGTCATCAAATTGTGCACCCTAGGATACTCTATGAATCTCCAATAATTTGGTTCAACATTTAATCATCTCTCAAGTTGTGGGTGAACTTATAGGAGAGATGAATCTCAAGATTATGAGGGCTAGCTCCCTAGATATGACTTGATGTGCTTATGCTACTAAAATTTCCTATTATGGGTGAAAAGGGGAAAAAAAATACATAAAGAAAACATAAACTATGAGGTGATACACTAAGAGATATTTTTATTCATACACTTAGAATTTTCATAATGAATTAAGACAACCAAACTAGCCTCAACACCATTAATGGAGCTCCCTAGCATTAGTGTTTCTCATGAAGGCAAATAACAAATATAAAAATGAAGGAAAGTGAATGGAAGGTCAGATATAACACTACCAAAATCATACACATTTCAAGATTCTATAGAAACAGCATACACTTCATGAAACCTGATAGGAGAGAAGTCATTTACAGTAACACATTCAAGGATTACATGAAAACAAGATGAACTCAATCTATACTTGAAATTCAAGATGGATCACTTTAAAACATAGTGAAAATTGACTTAAAGTATAAGTATATTTATTTTCATTAGCTTAAGTACAAATCAAGGTATAATTTTGTTAGGGATTTTCCATACCAACTATTGGAATCTTTTCCAATAGCCAAAGTAGCTCATACTTATAGAACTCAGAAGATGAGAAAGGAAAATTTTAAGAGGCATAAGTAAAAGTGTCAAAAGGTGAAAATCAATTACAAGGAATGTAGATGAAGTGTAATAAGATTCATGAAACTAAATTTCACTTGATCACATCCCAAATCAGCCTCTTCTCTAAGTGTGGCATAGTAAATCTTCTCTATCATTCTCTCTTGTGAACTACCTTCATCATAGGCATTTCTTGAGAATTTCAAATAAATATATGGATAAATTTCTCATGTGTGATGATGAGAGGGAGTTACAAAGATGATTCCACTTTCATTTGAAGTTTTCTTGATCTTGACATTCTCTTACACAAGCTCATCATCACTTTGTAACCATGATCACTCTCCAATAGGCTTGTTTTGACACTTGGCACTAGAATATTTATATCTTCCCTAACTAATCCATACCAGGGGTCTTGTGAAATGTGTTATGACACCTCATAATCTTGTCTTCATCAAAAACATCATAAAAAGCCACCAAACTTCAGTTACCATGTTGTTTACTATGCCATTTTAGATGACACTTTAGACTAGATAAAGAGAGAGACAAAAAAATTAATTGTGATCATTTAAAATATTTTAAAATGGCATTAGGTTTTGGTTTAAGTCCCAAGATACCTCCCAAAGTGATTGTCATCCCATGGTCATCTTCAAGACCTATAAAACATAATAAAAAGTCAAGAAAACATGATTTTTGAATCAATTGTATGGTTTATGTATAATAAAATTATATTTATTTTACCCTCATGTAGTTTTTAAAAACTTATCTTTAGCACTCATGGTCAAATTCATCCATCTGGAGGCACTTTTAGCTTGATTTCTACCATTGGGTCATAAAATAGGGTTTAAGAGGGTTTTAGAGTGACTATCCCTCTTAGAATTTGTTCATGAATATGGAACATTATAATTACCTTAAAATTTCAATAAATGATCCTCAAGACCTTCTCCAACTCTCATAAATGCCTCTAGGTTCCATGCATCATTTCATGAAAGTTTTGAGCACTTGATCTTGACCATTAGAGCCATTTTGTGCACTTCTGTGAGGGTTTGAGTCATTTTAAGCCAATAATGGATTATTGATGGATTTCTTTTCCAAAAAATGTTCCATAAACTTTTATAATCATTCCAAAAACATCTCATAACCACTGAAATATCTCTTCAATAACTAAAAATGAGAACTTACGCATGTTTGGCATTAGGCCTAGACCTTGTCAATAGGTTTGCCTGCCATTTGGGACTCCACTTGACCCTCCAATGGATTAATTTACATATTTATGGCTTTAAAAACTTTAATTTACCTCTAAAAACATTAATTATTCAAGTGGAAATCATGGGCAAAGTCAAAAATGCACATGATCCTCAGTTTGGCTTTTAGGCTTAAGGGTTTCCTTCATGACTGTAACCCTTCTTGTGTAGGGTACCCTATATATTTAAAAAGATTATATCTTGGTTTTTTTTCTCTCTAAGGATGTATTAAAACTTATCCAGCCATAATTTTGTCTTTTATTTCCTTTTGGTTCATCATTTCACCAATTTTATCCCAAATTGTCTCCTAATGCATGGTAAAATTGTCCCTGCTCTGAGATAAAATAGAGAGGGTTTGCACTATTATCTCATAAAATATGATTATTTTATAGTATTTCATAAGTCCTTTTGATAATATTTAAAAAACTTTATCTCTAAATTCCAATGATAGACCTTTCAACTTCACACATTTGCTAGGCAAACTTTCCTTAGGCAGGCTATGTAGGGTAGGCAGGGTATAGGTTAGGTTTGGAGGCTTTATGGATTGACTTGAGATTTATTAGGATATGTAGGTATCATACATGCCTATCATGATGTATTCCAAACATTTTTTAGTATATTTTCCATTTAAACACTTCCTTATGATCTTGAAAACATAGACTAGGTCTTATGATTCCTAGGAAGGGAAATCATTGTTTAGGCCTAGCTGCAAGTTCTTTGGAGCTTGGTTTTAGGTTTTAAGAGCATGAAATAACCTACCATGATGTTATTAATATCATATGAGTATTAATTCATAAAACATACAAAGCTAATCTCCATCCCTTGCATTAGTTCATCTCCTATTTTTATGTCCTTAACTAGTACTCCTCTACCTGTTTGGACTGAGATAGGCCTATAGGTGTGTTTGGGGTTTGGAAATAGGATTTTTTCATGTTGTATAGGTTTACACTAGTTAAATTTAGGTCACTTTTCCCTTAATTTCACCTATACCCAGTTTGAAATCTCCATCCAAGGTTTAAACTTCAAATTTTCTCCTCACTGTCAAGATATACCTCATGACTGTGTTATGGATTCCAGGCTATCTGTAGGTGTATTGGAGTTCTCTTTGGTCACGTATTTGACAAGGATAAACTAAAATTTAGGTATAGTACCATAAAAATATCCTCTTCACCATAAACCTTTAGTTGTTACCACTATTTTCCTAATTTGAGGCAAAATATTGCTAAGGCCTATTGTAGGTTAGTGTTCATAGGGCTATATGGATAGGGGAGGGTTCTTAGGAGGTCAAAACATAAAAATACACTTCCTCTCAATCATATTAGCCAATGAATTAAATTTTTATCATTTTTTATGATTTCCCCTTGATATACTGGTTTAAGACTTTCTATTTGAAGTGCAAAATCAATTTTTTCAACTCTTGTAGAGTTCACTATCAATATTCAATGGTTTTTGACAACTTTGAGGGTGTTCAAACTTCATCTTCCTCTTATCACTTTGACATAAAAATTGTAAAGGTTGTTGTGTGTAGTTATGGATACAATACTAATCAATCAAGGTCATAGGAAACTCCTTCTATCATGGCAAACATTATCCCAAAAAAATCTCTAGGATCTTTGTTTGGTCCATTTGGGGACTAAGAGCCCAAAATGATCTAATCATCTTTTGAAGGAAAATTTTACTTGACATGTAATCTTAGCCTTCATAACATAAATTCTATGACTCTTGTGTGTGATATAACTTCAAACATGAAATCCATCATTCCTCTCACTCTTTATACCTCCGTATAAACCTACTGAAGCTCAAGTACAAGTGACTATAAACTATCAAGGTAGTGAACAAGAAAAAAGTGGATAATTTAGATTTGAAGGAGGTGATAAATTGATTTATCATAAGGATTTTCAATGAAGTAATTTTGATAACATGAATCCAAGAACATTTAACATCCCATGGAACCATCTTCCACATTGAAACAACACAAGTCACATACCCATGATAACAAACTTTGAGAAATAAGCAAACTTTGGAATTTTCATTTGAGGGAATTGAGAGAGGAAGTTTTATATGATTGAAACATAATTATAGAGAGCCTATTACCACTTGAAAACACTTCATCAAACTCACACAGATCCATGGATTCTTGAAAATAAGAAATAGATGCAAACTTATACCTCTCTTGGATGTAATTTCATGAAAAGTTGCCTAGAGTGTAATTAATTTTTCATGAAGGAGGAGACACAAATATAAGACTTATTATTATGGATTTGAAGTGCATTAAGATTAATATCCACTTGTAGAATCATTCTTCCTGACTCCACTTGTATGGCCCATAACAAGTGATTGAATCTACCATTATTTGGCCTGCCAAGTGAAAATGAAATGAAATGAACTGGAAATGAAAATTTTTATGAAATATTTTCAATCCAAACATGGAAATGACTTGTGGGAAGGTGAAGAGTCACACCAACACATTTTTAGCTATAAGTGTACTTGAGAAGTCTGTATAAGTACCTAAAGGGGCTTATTTTTAAGGTAAAACTATCATTTACTACTCATAACTGATCCTTTAACTAACCTTGGATATATTATGACATAATTTGACCTCCTCCACATTGGGATCCACCTTGGTGACAAATCTTTTGTTGGGGAAGTCTGTACATGTCATTTAATAGGCTAGAAAAATAGCCAAATGACCCCCTTTTGCATATGAAACTTAGAAAATGGCCATTTTATGACTTTTAAACATATTAAAATATTACAAGGACAATTTTAGGACAAATAAAAAATAAATTAAGGATTTGACTAATTTTGACCATGGTTGACTTTAGTTGACTGGGTCAGTATAAGGGAAATGAGCTTTAATAGGGACTAGGGGAAGGGAAAGTGAGATATATAAGACAATAGGAGACCCCATAGGACATATAAAACTTTATTCAAAAGATAAAAATAGTAGGGGTTAACCCAAATTTGACTTGGGTTAAATTTGGTCAACATTCTTGGTGATTCCCAAGGGTGACATTCTAGCTATGCCTAAGACCAATTGCCTAATCCTTTCATTGGGCATGATGTCACACATATGGGCACTTCAAATTGACTTGAATAGACATTTTACTCAAGGGAAATAAGATGGTTGACCCACACACACAAAATCAAAGACACACATAATAAGAAAGCAAACAAATAACTTGTGCTTTAAGAGCACTTAGGAAACACAATAATAAACTAAACTAAACACACATTATCCTAAAATAATCTCTCCCTCCTAGATCAAATGTAAAGTTTGAAACTCTTCTTGAATCATATAATGAAATGATACATGCGACATGTTACCATTTAAACATTGGCATGGAAACCTTCATCTTTTTATGGTGTTGGCCAATCTTCTTAGCATGGATTTCAATGCAGCTAAGATAACTTCACATAAAGCACCTATAAATATGAATTATTCTTGAACTTAAAATACCTCAACTTCTTCATAAGACTCCTTAGTTTCTACATGATCTAATTATGCTTCATCAAATCATGTTTCTTGGCTTCCCATGATGTCTTGAGAATGGACAAGTGGTTTGTTAGTTGCAAGCTATTCAATCTCATCAAGGAGCTTAGTGTAATCTTCCTAATCTTGATCATTATTTCTCATGGAGACTTCTTTTTCTATCTTCTCATATACTTTGCCATAAACTTTAAAAAGTTCTTCAAGCTCTTGTATAAACTCAATCTGCTGCAACCATTCTTCTTTGTCATCTCTCACACCAAGGATCAGCTCTTCCTCATGAACTTCTTCTTCAAACACCTCATCTTGGTCCTTGGTCATATGGTCCACTCTAATTCTATCCCCATCCTTCTTATGATCATATATAACTTCATTTGAGTTTTCTTTCTCTTGGTTTAAGAAGGATGAGTTATGCTTGATAGCCCCAAGTTGAGTTCTAATGATAAATTCTTCTTCATCATTATTGTTGTCATCCTCTTGCTCTACTACAAATTGAATTTGTTCCTCCTTTGATGCTTGCCTTAAAAGAGTTTCTTCTTTAAGAAGAGTGGGGTGAGAGGGTGGAAAATGGATGAATGAGATGAAAAAATAATGTAAGGTGTAGTAAGAGGCTCATGAATGGATATGGAAGAAAGAGAAAGCTCTTGAAATGAATCTTGGATAACAAAAATGCTTTATTGGGTTGAGGGCACATCACTTTCTTCCACATTCACCTCATGACTTTCATAATTTTATTAGACTTCTCCTTTAATATCTTTCCTTCCCCAAGAATTCACCATTTGGTCCCAAGTTGGAAGCTTGGAACTAGTAGGCTCTTTTGAGGACTGAATAGGTTCATCTTTAAGGAGAGAAATGATGGAAGAGAGATATATAGGTCTATGGGTTGGGGATGGAGTGTGATGTTCATGGATGGGCATGGAGATGGGTGAAATTTCTTGAATGGGCTCTTGAGGTAGAGGTAAGATAGGATGAGCAATAGGAATGGTATCTTCTTCATACAAGATTTCATAATCTTCCTCATCTTCTTGAGGATCTTTATAGCTTTTTGGAAATTCTTTTACAGTTGAAACTTGTTTCATAGCCTCGTGAGTTTCCCATCTATCTAACCTATCAATCCACCATTGAAAAGCCTCACTTTCCATAGACAATCCTTCACTAATAACATATTGATTTTCTTCCTCAACATAACCCCACATGTCCATTAATAATCCAACTAAAACTCTTAACCAACCATAATATCACCAAGTGTTTCATCATAACACATATCTAACACACTCATATGCTTTTCTAATTCTAGAAACTTTCGCATAACTACCCAAATTTTTCAAGAATGAGAGGTGTAGTAAGCTTGGACAAAGTGATTGGGATTTTTAATTTCTTAAATCAAGGTTTTCAAAGCTTCATATTTTGCCTCCCAACTAATAGTATTGTTTGACTCATCATGACAAGGTTGAGGTGAATATGGGTCATATGGCTAGTCAATTGTTAGGTTATGGAGCTAAAAGCTTCACTGATGCAAACATGGAGGAGGTATTTGAGAGGTTGTTGAGTTGCAGAGAAACTGACGTCGGTCTGATCAACTGATGTCGATCATACACAATGAGAAGAGCAACTGACATCGGTCAGGATCGGCTGACGTTGGTCATCTCCAGCCAGACAGGGACTGACGTCGGTCGCCTGTGTGATTCCAAAACTACATGTTGATGAATAGTTAGTTTAACAAATCAGTTGTTTGCATGTTAAAGGCTAATTTTAGTCTTGGAGCTATGGATCTAATTATTGTAATTGGATGTCTAATTATTGTTTGCATGAGATCTATATAATAGACTCATGGGCTGTATTGTAAAGCGTGAGGGATCAAAGCAGGGATTCTCTGGGTGCTAGATAGAGAGAGCAAGCTTGGCTCCTCATAGTGCCATAGTGCCAAGTGTGTATGATCAGGTAGATCTATGGGAGAGCAAGGTCTGATAGAAGATCCACAAGGGTGCTGGTTTGGAGGACAAGGGTTCTTCATGCTATGTAAGATCAGGTTGGTCTGCAGGTGTGCAAGATCAAGTAGAGATCTACATGTGGTAAGTAAGGTCGATGGATCTGTAGGTGTGTGTGTGTGTGCAAGATCTAGGTTTGTAGGTGTGCAAGATCAGGGAGGTCAGCAACACAATAGGTAGCAAGATCAGGTGAGATCTACTTGGAGTACATTATGTACTTGTTTGTAATAGCATTATTATTATTGACTGGTGGACTTGTAGTATTGTTACTGGCTAGTGGAGGTGAACAACAACTCTATGTTTGAGTTGATTGTTAGGACCGTAGTTGAGAGAGTGAGCTCTTGAAGATATTTACTGTTTATGCCCTAGAGGTGTGGGAGCCCTAGAGGAGTGTAAAGAAGAAGACTGTGGCATCTTCTTTGTTGTATTTCCTTTTGGAAGAGTATTAATACAATTAGGTATTGTCTCTCATATTTTGTGTTGTTTCTAATTTCTAGTTACTTATTGCTTTTGGTTAATTCCACATTTAGTTTCTTGTACATGGTAATCAATTGTGCTTCCTAGGTCCTATCAAGTGGTATCAGAGCTAAGGTTGCAAGGAGAAGGTTTGTGTTTGATTATAGGTCACTCTCAGGGGTTTCTAATTGAGTGGGAGTAAAGCAATGGCAGAAGAAATTACACTAAGAATGGAGGAATTCAAAGGCACGAATGATCAATTACGGAGTTATGGAAAGAAAGAGCAGGAAAAGAAAGATTGTTGGTTGGTAGCAGATCAGCATGAAGGAAATAAAGAAGCAGGTATTGTTGCATGGATTGTTGGACTGGTTGCTTTTATATGTTCCTTGGATAAAGTAGAATCTTGGTTTATAGATTATGTTGCCTCTTTCCATGCAGCCCCAAATAGAGTATTTTTCCATGTTAAGGTCCATGGAGACTTTGGAAAGATTTATTTAGGGGTTGGTGAGCCTTGTCAAAGTATTGGCAAAGGGGAAGTGTGGCTGAAATTGCAGACGGCCAACACATGGGTGTTGAAGGAGGTCATGCAGGTCCCAGTCCTGGAGATGCGGCTAATTTCTATAGGAAAGTTGGGTGATGAGAGATGCACAGTAGACTCTTGGAATGTTTCCAAGGGTGCACTTAAATTAGCATGTGGTAAGAAAGTAGGTACTCTTTATCTATCTACTTGTATTACTGATTCCACTTCTGTTGCAAAGATGTGGCTTTGTAGGCTTGGTCACATGAGTGAGAAGGGAATGGATGTTCTTAAGTCAAATGGTAAGATTTCAACTTCGGAGAGCATAGACTGAGATTTTTGTGAGAAGTGGGATGCTACAAGAAAGGATTGGATTTATTGCAGGGAAAGGAAGTCTGATGTATTTGACAAACTTAAGAACTGGAAAGCCTTGGTGTTCATGGAGGAGATGATGGATAGAGATCAATGAATGGGGTTGGATACTTCTAAGTAGGGTAGTTTGGATAGGGTTTTGATTCAAATTAAGTTCATGGGTAAAAAGTCATCACTCACAGGAAAACATAGGTACTAGCGTCGGTCAGGGGGAACTGACATCGAACAGGCAGGCACCGACATTGGTCATGTGCAGACAATCATAGTCAATGGTGTCAGGCAGGTGGTGACTGATGTCAGTTAGGGAACCGATATTAGCAGTTAGGTTAGTCGCATGGAATCGACGTCGGTCAGATGCAGACTGGGTGGTGACCAACATCAGTCACTGGAATGGATTTTGGGCAGACAGCTAGCTTTCAAGGAGTCTCAAACACCCATGTGGAGGACTGAAAGGGTAAGTAAGCCTCAAATTCATTATTCCCCTTCTTTACACTACTTGTTGCTCACTGATGGTCAAGAACCAGGAAGTATTAAAGAAGTAAAGTAGGTAGGATCCAAGAAATAGTGGGAGTGTGGCATGAATTCTTTGGAAGAGAACCAAATGGTAGATTTAGTAGAGTTGCCAGCCAGGTTAAAGAAGAGAGAGAATGGACACGTGAGATGGAAGGCCAGGGTATATGGTCTTGAAGAAGCTGTAGGATAGTGGTACATGTTTGATAGGTGTATGACAAAGCATGGCTTTAGTTAGTGTCATTGTAACCATTGTGTTTACTTTACCAGGTTGGATGATGATTGCAACATTATCCTGTTACTGTATGTTGTGTGTATGCTTGTTACAGGGTCACACATGCAAGGAGTTGTTGAACTAAAGGTAAAGTTAGTTCAGTGGTATGTCATGAAGAATTTGGGAGTAGAAAAATTCTTTGGCATGAGTATTCCTAGAGACAGGGAAGATCACAGGTTGATTTTGTCTCAGGATGATTGTGTGAAGGTAGTGTAGGATGCAGTACGGCAAGCGCACCTATGGATGGACAGTTCAAAGAATAGGGTCCCCAATCACATGATGAGGTTGAGTACATGTGTACTCCCTGATATTTCCCCAATAGTGGGAGTTGTCAGCAGGTTTGTGGCCAATCTAGGAAGGAAGCACTGGAAAGCAGTTCAGTGGATTCTCAGGTATCTGAGAGGGACCAATAGTAGGTGCACATGCTATGTAGGGTCAGGCGCTTCAGATATGGAAGGTTACTTGGATGATAGGAGTTTCACCACAGGTTGTGTGGTGGTTGGTCTTTAATATTGAGCTTGAAGAGGAATACAAGCCAAGAAACAAATTAGATGATGTATAGGTACAGGTACAGTGCAGCTGTTTATCTCCAAGTGGGAGATTGTTAGGTTGTGGAGCTAAAAGCTTCACTGATGCAAACATGGAGGAGGTTGTTGAGAGGTTGTTGAGTTGTAGATAAAATGACATCGATCTGATCAACTGACGTCGATCATATATAGTGAGAAGAGAAACCAACATCGATTAGGATCGGCTGACGTCGGTCATCTCCAGCCAGACAGGGACTAACGTTGGTCGCCTGTGCGGTTCCAAAAATGTGTGTTGTTGAATAGTTAGTTTAAAAAATTAGTTGTTTGCATGTTAAAGGCTAATTTTAGTCTTGGAGCTATGGATCTAATTATTGTAATTGGATGTCTAATTATTGTTTGCATGAGATCTATATAATAGACTCATGGGTTGTATTGTAAAGCATGAGGGATCAAAGCAGGGATTCCCCGGGTGCTAGATAGAGAGAGCAAGCTTGGCTCCTCATAGTACCATAGTGCCAAGTGTGTATGATCAGGTAGATCTATGGGAGAGCAAGGTCTGGTAGAAGATCCACAGGGGTGCTAGTTTGGAGGACAAGGGTTCTTCATGGTATTTAAGATTAGGTGGTTTGCAGGTGTGCAAGATCAGGTAGAGATCTACATGTGGTAAGTAAGGTCAGTTGATCTACAGGTGTGTGTGTGTGTGTGTGTGTGTGTGTGTGTGAGATCTAGGTTTGTAGGTGTGCAGAACCAGGTTGATTTGTAGGTGTGCAAGATTAGGGAGGTTAGCAACACAACAAGTAGCAAGATCAGGTGAGATCTACTTGGAGTACATTGCGTACTTGTTTGTACTGGCATTATTGTTACTAACTGGTCAACTGGCAGTATTGTTACTGGCTGGTGGAGGTGAACAACAAATTTGTGTTTGAGTTTATTGTTGGGACCGTAGTTGAGAGAGTGATCTCTTGAAGAGATTTATTGTTTATTCCCTAGAAGTGTGGGAGCCCTAAAGGAGTGTAAGGAAGAAGACTGTGGCATCTTCTTTGTTGTATTTCCTTCTAGAAGAGTATTAATACAATTGGGTATTGTCTCTCATATTCTATGTTTTTTTAAATTTCTAGTTACTTATTGCTTATGGTTAATTCCACGTTTAGTTGCTTGTACATGGTAATCAATTGTGCTTCCTAGGTCCTATCATCAACAACATCATACTCATTTTGAAAGGGACTAGGTTAACCAGAGGACTTCCATGACTCATAAGCAGGATGGTATTATTGATAGTAATGTTGAGAAGGATAGAAAGGGTTATAAAAAGTTTGATAGGGGTGTATGGTATATATTCTCCTCATAGCCATCCATATCAACTTCATAAGTCACATAAAAAGACAAGAATTGATCAAAACCTTTAGCAATAGATACCTGGGTTGCTTACAATTAGAAATTCATTTAGAGTCACCATTGGTGCTTGCTCAGATGCTTCCAAAAGTTGATAAGAGAGAATACACACCAACAATCTTCCCACTATTTGGACCTTGTCCCATTGGGCATGCCAAAACTATTGGCATCAAAGTGTGCACCCTAGAATACTCTATGAAGCTCCTATAATTTGATGCAACATTGAATCATCTCTCAATTTTTGGGTGAACTTGTAGGAGAGATGAATATCTAGATTATGAGGGCTAGCTCCCTAGATATGACTTTATGTGCTTATGCTACTAAAACTACCTATTATGGGTGAAAAGGGGAAGAAAAATACATAAAGTAAACCTAAAATAGGAGGTGATACACAAATAATTTCTTCCATTCATACACTTATAATTTGCATAATGAACTAAGACAACTAAACTAGCCTCAACACCATTAATGGAGCTCCCTAGCATTAGTGTTTCCCATAAAGGCAAATAATATCTCAAAAAATGAAGGTAAGTGAAGGGAAGGTCAGATATGACACTACCAAACTCATACACACTTCAAAAGTCTATTGCAATAACATATACTTCATGAAACCTATTAGGAGAGAAGTCATTTTTAGTAACATTCAAGGATTACATGAAAACAAGATGAAATCAATCTATAATTGACATTCAAGATGGATCATTTCAACACATAGTGAAAATGGACTTAGAGTATAACCATCTTACTTTTCATTAGTTTAAGTACAAATCAAGGTACAATTTTGGCAAGGATTTTCCATACCAACTATTGGAATCATTTTCAATAGCCAAAATGGTTCATACTTTTAGAACTTAGAATATGAGAGAGAAAGGAGAAGTTGAAGAGGCATAAGGACAAGTGTCCAAAGGTGAAAATTAGTTACAAGGCATGTGGATGAAGTGTAAGAAGAGTCATGAAACTAAATTTCACTTTATCACATCCCAAATTAACCTCTTCTCCAAGTGTGGTATAAAAAATCTTCTCCATCATTCTCTCTTGTGAACTACCTTCATCATAGGCCTTTATTGAGCATTACAAATCAAGTTATGGATAATTGTATCATGTGTGATGATGAGAGGGAGTTACAAAGATGATTCCACCTATATTGGGAATTTTCTTGATCATGACATTCTCTTACACAAGCTCATCATCACTTTGAAACCATGATCACTCTCCAATAGGCTTATTTTGACACTTGGCACTAGCATATTTGTATCTTCCCTTATTGATCCATACCAGGGGTCTTGTGACATGTGTTAGGACACCTCATATGCTTGGATTAATCAGAAACATCATAAAAAGCCACAAAACTTGAGTTACCATGTTGTTTACTATGCCATTTTAGATTCCAATTTAGATTGGCTAAAGAGAGAGACCTAATAAAATAAATTTTAAGAATTTCCAAGCTCTAAAAATGGCATGAGGAGTTGGTTTAAGTCCCAAGATACCTCCTAAAGTGATTGACATCTCATGGTCATCTTCAAGATGTGTAAAACATAATAAAAAGTCAATAAAACATACTTTATACATCATATGTATGGATTTAATACAATATAATTACATATATTTTACCCACATGTAGTTGAAAACAACTTATCTTCAGCACTTATGGTCAAATTCATCCATCTGAAGGCACTTTTAGGTTGATTTCTACCATTCGGTCACAAAATAGGGTTTGAGAGGGTTTAGGAGTGGTTGTCCCTCTTAGAATTTGTTCATGAATATGGAATGTTATCATTCCATAAAAATTTCGTTTAATTATCCTCAAGGACATTCTCCAACTCTCTTAAATTCCTCCAAGTCCCATACATTAGTTCATGAAAGTTATGAGCATTTGATCTTGACCATTAAAGCCATTGTGTGCACTTCTATGAGGTTTTGAGTCATTTTAAGCCAAGAATGGATTATTGATGGATTTATTTGCCAAAAATTGGTACATAAACTTATATAAGCATACCAAAAACATGTCCCAACCATTTTAATATCTCCTCAATAACTAAAAATGAGAACTTACCCCTATTTGGCATTAGGCCTAGACCTTGTCAATAGGTCTGCCTACCATTTGGGACTCCAAAAAACTATCCAAGGGATTAATTTTCCTATTTAAAGATTAAAAACCTTAAATTTACCTCTAAAAACATGAATTATTCAAGTGTAAATCATGGATAAAGTCAAAAATTCACATGATCCTCAGTTTGGCTTCTAGGCTTAAGGGTTTCCTTCATGACTGTAACCCTTCTTGTGTAGGGTACCCTGTTTACTTCCAAAGATTATAGAAAGGTTTTTTATCTATATAGGGATTTTTTTTTAAATTATAAAACCATAATTTTTTCTTTTATTACCTTTTGGTTCATCATTTCACTATTTTTCTCCCAAATTGTCTCCGCATGCATAGTAAAATTGCCCATATTCTAAGATAAAATAGAGAGGGCTTTCGCTATTATCTCATCAAATATTATTATTATAGAGTGTTTAATAGATATATTTTATAATATTTACCAATTTTTATCTCTAAATTATGAGGATAGACCTTTCAACTTCACACATTTACTAGGCATACTTTCCTTAAGCAAGTTGTGTAGGGTAAGCAGGGTATAGGTTGGGTTTGGAGGATTTATGGATTTCCTTGAGGTTTATTATGATATGTATGTATCCTAAATTACTCTCAATATGTATTAAAACCATTTTTTATTCTATTTTAACTTTAAACACTTCCTTATGCTCTTGAAAACATAGACTAGGTCTTATGGCTGCCTAGAAAGGGAAATCACTATCTAGGCCTAGATGTAGGTTCTTTTGAGCTTGTTTTTAGGTTTTATGAGAAAAAAAAACCTCAAATTATGTTATGAATATCATATGAGTATTAATTCATCAAATATATAAATCTAAGCTCCATCCCTTACTTTAGTTCATCCCTTATTCCCAAGATTAGGCCATTTGCTCATTGGACTGAGACACTGCTTAAGACCCTACCTATAGGTCATGGTATGAGTTTGGATTGATTTTTGAGGCACTTATTTACATTATAATTAGGTCATAATACCCTTATCATGCCTTAATTTCCTTATAAATCCTTCAAACTAGCATCATTTCTTTCTTAGGTCCTTGACTAGTACTCCTCTGTCTGTTTGGATTGAGACATGCCTGTAGGCATGTTTGGGGTTTGGAATTAAGATTTGTTAGTGTGATATAGGTTTTCCATAGTTACCTTGAGGTAAAATTTCCCTTTATTTCACCTATACCCACTTTTAAATCTCCAACCAAGGTTTAAACTTCAAATTTTATCCTCACTGCCAAGATATACCTCATGACTGTGTGTTATGGATTCCCGACTGCCTGTAAGTGTATTGGAGTTCTCCTAGGTCATTTATTTGACAAGGATCAACTCAAATTTAGTTATATTACCATAAAAATATCCTATTCACCCAAAAAATTTACTTAGGTACCACTATTTTCCCAATTTGAGTCAAAATCTTGCTAAGGCCTGTTGTAGGTTAGTGTTCCCAAGCCTGTACAAATGGGTGAGGGTTCTTAGGAGGTCAAAACATCAAAATACACTTCCTCTATATCATCTTAGCCCATGTATGCCATTTGGAACATTTTTAATGATTCCCCCTTGATATCATGTTTTAGGACTTTCTATGTGAAGTGAAAAATCAAATTTTTCATCAACTCCTATAGAGTTCACTATCAACATTCAGTGGTTTTTGACAACTTTAAGGGTGTTCAAACTTCATCTTCCTCTTATTAATTTGACCTAAAAATTGGAAAGATTATTTTGTGTAGATATGGATACAAGACCAATCAATCAAGGGCATAGGAAAATCCTTCTATCATGGCAAACATTATACCAAAAAAAGCTCTAGGATCTTTATTTGGTCCATTTGGGGACTGAGAGCCCAAAATGATATGATCATCTTTTGAAGGAGAATTTTACTTGGCATGGAATATTAGCCTTCATAACATGAATGATATGACTCTTGGGTGTGATATAACTTCAAACATGAAATCCATCATGCCTCTCACTCTTTATACCTCTATACAAGGTGATTATAAACTATCAAGGTAGTGAACAAGAAAGAAGTGGACAATTTAGCTTTGAAGGAGGTGATAAATTGATTTCTCATATGTAATTTCAATGAATTAATTTTTAGAAAATTAATACCATCACATTGAATATCCCATGGAACCATCTTCCATGTTGAAACAACATAGGTCACATACTCATGACTGCAAACTTTGAGAAACAAGCACACTTTGGAATTTTCCTTCAAGGGCATTGAGAGAGGAAGTGTTATATGATTGAAAAACCATTGGAGATGGATTATTACCACCTGAAAACACTTCATAAAAATAACATAGCTCCATGTATTCTTGTAAATAAGAAACATATGCAAACTTATACCCCTCTTGGATGCAATTTTATGAAAAGTTTCCTAGAGTGTAATTAATTGTTCATGAAGGAGGAACCATCAATCTGAGATTTTTTCTTATGGATGTGAAGTGCACTCAAATTTCTATCCACATGTAGAATCATTCTTCTTGACTCCAGTTGTACGACCCATAACAAGTGATTGAATTTGCCCTTCCTTGGCTTGCCAAGTGAAAATAAAAGAAAATGAGCTAGAAATGAAAAATTTTATGCAATATTTTCAATCCAAACATGGAAATGACTTGTGGGGAGGTGAAGATTCACACCACCACATTTTTAGCTACAAGTGCACTTAAGAAGTCCATACAAGTGCCCAAAGGGGCCTATTTTTAAGGGAAAACTATCATTTACTACTCATTACTGATATTTTAACTTACCTCTGATATATTTTGACATCATTTGACCTCCTCCACGTTTGGATCCACCTTTGTGACAATTTGTTTTCTAGGGAAGTCTATACATGTCATTTAATAGGCTAGAAAAATAGCCAAATGGCCCCCTTTTGCATATGAAACTTAGAAAATGGCCATTTTATGACTTGTAAACATATTAAAACATGTCAAGGACAATTTTATGACATTTAAAAAATAAATTGAGGATTTGACTAAGTTTGACCATAGTTGACCAATGTTGACTTTGGTTGATTGGGTCAATACAAGGGAAATGAGCTTCAACAGGGACTAGGGGAAGGGAAAGTGAGATATATAGGACAATAGGAGACCCAATAGGACATATAAAAATTTCTTAAAAAGTTAAAAATAGTAGGGGTTGACCCAAATTTGACTTGGGTTCAAAATAGGTTAACAAGAACAAGGACAATTGATCTTGTTTTAATCCTTAAAATGTTGTGAACTTAATTAAAATATGTTGAGAGAGTATAAAACTTGTTGAATACTCATACACCATGCAAATTATTCATGTTTCTACTCACTATCTTGTCTAGAATTGAATGTCCACCTATAGGTGGCACTGACAGAGACTTGGGATTATTTCATAAGGATATTCAATCATGTTTTGAGGCCTTCATCAGGTTTGGAAAAGATGGATATACCTTGAGAACCACTTATAAGGTCACATTATATACATAATCTACATTCTACCTTCACTACCTTATATGCTATTGTGAGTGCATCTACAGACTCCCAAAGAAATCTGAATGCTTCATAGAGGATATTTGACATACTTTGAAACTTTCATAAAGTTGGGGAAGCTATAAAATACCATGACTGACAATCATTTTTAAGGTCATTGAGGAGCAGGCGATCTCAAGAAGCCATGTTCAAGTTGAAAAACTTAGTTTCAAGATAATTTCCTTAAAATCTCTAAAACAGAGCCTGAACACTTTTAGTGTTAATTTATGATGATGTCACATAGATTTTTTATCAATCCAAATGATCATACCCTATATCCCTATCCTAGGGTAAAATATTGTAAAATTGAGTAGTTTATCCAATAGGGGTCCATACTAGAAGGATTCAAAGTTGCATATTTGTTCACTACAAACATTTTGTGTTTTCTATAAGATATTGGCTCCAAATAGCCTTACACCCTAAGATAGAAATACAAGAACATATCAACATGACTAATGTTTCCATTGTAATTATGGACACATTAATGATTCAAATGTTATCAAGAAGGGTTTAAGAGTTTGGTATGAACCTCCATCAACACCTATAAGTGTATCTTTTGCTCAAAAAGGCCACCTACAACTTGCCTATAGGTACCTAAAATCTCATGAGTCAAACCATGGTGGTTTGACTTAAAAATATGAGAAATTATTGATTAAAATGGATTTATAACTCAAAAGGAATCCTAGAACATGTGACACAGGTCCTAAATAGTCAAAATATACCTACAATATTCCTTTTTGATTCAATAAGGGTCAACTATAGTTGACTATAGTTGATTGTGCTCTAAGCTAGGATTATCTTGGTGATTGGCCTAAAATCTAGGTGATGAGAGGTGAGATAAATTACTATGGGAGGATAGTGATGAGTCTAAGAACATATATAGGCATTAACTATAAGATTTAAGATCAAATATATAGTTACAAGCGTAGTATACCATAGTCATAGTCAATGTGTAGACTAGACTGGTCAACGTGAGAGTGAGTAATGAAAGGTTAGAAAAAGGTCTAATGATCAACATATATGAGAGGGACTCCATAGTTATAATGGCCACTTTGTCATATATTGTAAATATGCATTTAGGAATTTTATAGTATGACAACCTAGACTCCATACTCAAAAATCTATACACAATCAATGTTCTAAGGGTTTATTTTAGGTTTTGAGGCATTTGGAGATGATAGGGGTACAAACCAATCCTAAAAATTTATACAAAGTATCTCAATCACTTGGATAATCCCATCATACCTTCCTTTTGTATGTTACAATAGGGTAAGTTCCCTTTCTTTTGTCTTAAACAAAGGGCACTCCCCAAAGATGCAAATCCTGCAAGTTGGTCATGAAAAGGAGAAGAAGATAAGTTGAGGGTGAATGGAAATTTGAAATATTTTGAGAGTTGTGATGTAAATATAACAACAAGAAAAAAATTCACATTGGTTAGGAACCAAACAATGAGGTCCAAACCTACAATCATGTATGTAGACCTACTAGGTCTAGTTTAGGAGTAAAGCCAAATTGGGGGGTCAATATCATTTTTAACACTAGATATACATTCTAATTCATTATAAAATGTTTGTAGAAAGATATAATGTGAGTTAAAAGTGTTGTCATGCAAAGGGAACCATAAAGAAACCACTTTTAGCTTAAGACCACCATAGGGTATGCAAAAGGCATGAAAAAGCTCAAGAGGCTAACTTGAGATGCTCACACCTACTTGGAGGCTTAGCAGGGGTCTTAGGAGTTAAGAGATGTTAAATTAGGTCTTGAACAAAGACTTTGTGTAATTTTTTTTCAAATTGGATGTCAGACCTATATGAACAAACCTTAAGGGTTAGAAGTACTCAAAACCCTCCAAAACCCTTGGTAGTGACCCAATTATTAAAATAAAGTAATAAAGGAATCAAGATGAGATATAATGGGCAAGAAAGTGATTGAATATTGTATAGGACTCTTTAGTGCTCTCCCCCATCAACTTGAGTTTCACCCTACTTGTAGGGACAAGACACATAGTTGGTTTCTTTGAAAATTTTTGGTGTTTTTTAGGTTCAAGGAAGAGTCAAAGGATTAAAGTCACTTTGGGAGATAGGTTAGGACTTAGTTAACCCTCATTTCCATTTAATGTTGTAGATAATCTCACAAGTGCCTCTACAAGTGCCTTCATCTTAGCTAGTCCAAATTAGCATTGTGAACAAGCAAGTGAGAAGGTGAAAACTCTAAGTGGGAGGTATTTTAAGGTATAAATGAGGAATATAAAGGAATGAGGCCTCTTGAAAAGTTTCATGAACTCCTTTGTATATACTAGTTTGGAAAACTGAAGACCTCTTTGAAGCCAAGTATGAGAGGTAATTGAAAGATGAGTTATTTGGACTGCAGGTAGTGTTAACTCATGTCTAGAATAATCTTGATGATTAGGGACATATAATATTCATGTTTTATCATTTATAAAACACCTCACCCTTAGTTAAATAATCACATATATCCCTAGTATATTTTGGAGTGTCTAAGGAGGTCAAATGATGAAGACATTTTCTAGATATGTAAATGAAAAGTCCTATGCCACATTTTAGGAGTTTTATGAATTTAAGGGACATTTGTCATATGAGACCTTGTATGGTCTATTCCATATTAATTTCTCCTACATGTGTAACTCCTTTTATTAACTTGACACATGTTCTAGTGACTGTTGGACTTCATTCTCTTCTCCTCTCTTTTAAATTATATAAGTAGTATCCATTTTGGCTCTTGTAGACTAATACCACACCATGTATGGTGAATCCATACTGGATTGAAATTGTATTTTTCCTTTAAATAATACATGAAATTCTTGTTTTTAGTTCATGAATATTTTTCTAAGTGTGCAAAGTGATGTATGGTGATGTTAAGTGATAATCTTCTATCCTTGATTCTCTTTATCCTCTCATGTTTATGCAATAGTTTTTTATTCTAATAAGTCAGATAAAGTGTAGTTAGTTTGTTAGGATATTTTAAAGTGTAAAATTGTTATTATATTTTAAAATCTTCCCTCTAGTTCACTTACCATGTGTTGTCTCATGCATATCACCTTTATGTTGAAAACTTATGTTAGAATCCAATAGGACTTAGAAGTTGGTTTATATGTCTTATTTCATTATGATATAAGTATGATGGTATTATGGAAATCATCCTAGTGTATCATTCCCTTATATTAGTTTAATTTCATTAAAACTTCTATCTATTTTCCCACAAGCAACTAGTTAAGTAGGTGATAAACATTTCAAGGTATATTCAGGGAGCTAGCCATTAAACCTAGAGGTCTACTTCTACTACAGCTAAACGCACATACCTAGAAGTATTTACATGTTGAGAAAATTTTGATGATGCTTAAACACCCTCCTATAGGGTTAAATATTTAGTGACAATAGGACCAAAACTAAAATTATCAAGTATTCATAACTAAATTTGAGTGACTAAAATTCCCCCCTCCATTTAGGCTATAAATGAAATTAATAGAGTAAAATGAAAGATATACATGAATGTGTATAACACACTTTAAATTTGAGTGGAAATTCACTTGTATAGGGAAATTTATCTTATCCAACCCTAAAATAACTCATGAAGTAGTAATTTTATTAATTTGTTCATTTTAAAAATTGGAAAATATTGAACTTTAAAAAATTTAAAATTAAAAGAGATCAAGGTAGGAATACACCCATATGTGTGAAACCAATATTTATTATTTTAACTTTTATTGAATATTATGCTTCCTTGAAGCATTAGATAATTGGTTTTTCCCTTGAAACACTTAGATATATGTGGTTCCTTAGTTGAACCAATGGTCAATTGAGGTTGATCAAACCCCAATTTGAATTGAACATGTATAGAAAATAAAACCCATTGAGGAGCACAAAAAGCTCAATTTATGTTATTGGTATTTGTAAACCCAAGATTAAAATGGGTTTGAATCCACAATGGATTAATACAAAATAATAATAGAGGGTATTTAACCTCTAAGTTATGCACTTTAGCTAAATTAACCATTGCATATGGATTTTAGATTCAATTGTCACTTTGTTCCTTAGATCTTGAATGCATGATCAAAAGAGAATGGAGTACATAAATTATAATAAGATGAACACATATAGTAAAATATTAATGAAAACATGAATTTAATATACATAATACCCCTTGAATTTTAAAAATGGTATATTGTGCATGAATATGTATCATGCCCCATCGTGATAAATGTAAAAATATGTAACTGAATGTAGATGAAAATTTGTAAATTTTATTTGATACTTGTGCATGAATTTGTATACACCAAAAATTTATGAATTTATATGCTATTAATGTAATTTGATGCATATTCCACATAATTTTACCAATAATTTAATTTGTATTCATCTTAAATTCTCTAAAATTTTATTTTGTACCCAAAATGATGCAATCCATCACAAGGTTACATAAGATATTAATGAGTTTAAGAGTTTAATATTATCCATTTTGGTTTTTTATGAGTGAGATAGGTATTATAAAATTATTTATTATTTATTTAAGTCTTTAATATCCTTTTAATGGTGTGTTGTTATCTATTTTGAGTTTCTCGCCAAAAGAGGAAATTTAAAATTTTGAATTTGTTATTAGGCTCTTGAGTGGTATTTTGGCTTTGTGTAATATTAAAATGTTGATGTAAGTTGGTGAAGGGTTGTAATAGGTCCTATGAATGTATGTTAAGGTTTTTTAAATGTACAAGTCATAAAGAGAGCAATGTCATCCAAGAAACATGCATATATAACTACCACTCTAAGTGGAGTTAACCTTGTGAGGGAGTTTTATTGCATGTTTGGCATCATAAGAGGATGGAATTTCATGTATTTTAAAATAAAGAGATTTTTATAAAAGTATTATTATAGTATAAATTTGAGGAGACAGAGGTGGAGTGAATGAGAAGACAATAAATATCATTTGTTTTGAAGAAACTTTGCATGCCTTTGTAAAAACAATTTGTGTA
>JARHVA010001509.1:3260000-3262500 GCA_037957365.1 Torreya grandis | reverse complement strand
TTCTCAGTTGTTCAACTCCTTTGCTAAGACCATTATGGAAAGTGTTACAATAGCTCATATTCATGTTGTAGAAAAGCCCCTATCTCAAATTGAAAACCAAATTGCAGCCAAATGGAAGGTTTTAAACCAGATCCCTAGTATAATAACTCCAAAATGCTATAGAGACTTAATACTAAATGGATCCCCCCTTAACCTAATTGGATGAAACTCAACTTTGATGGGGTATCCAAGTTGGATGGTAAATCTAGTGGAGGATGAATTATAAGGAATGATAAAGGATGGATGTTTGTTGTCTATGCTGGTGGAATTGGATGCCAGAGTAACAACTATGCTAAAGCAATGGCTTTACTATGAGGATTAAAGTTAGATATATCCCTAGGAATAAGGAAATTTAATATACAAGGAGACTCTAAGATGGTCATAGATGTCGTTAATAAATCATCAAACGTGGGAATCAAGCTAAAAGACATCATTACTAATATCCAATTTCTTTTTTAAAAAAATTTTGAAGTTGAGATTTCCCATACCTACAGAGAAGGCAACAGGGTCATTGATGTTTGTGCCAACCTTGGTCAACAATTTCCAGGTTGGAGGGTGTGGTGACAAGGTGTTCATATTCCCTTAAATATTAGGGAGATCATTTAAAAAGAGATGACTTGTCAAGAATGAGGTGCATTGATGACAAGGATAGCTCTCAGAGGTGTTCCACGTGGAGAGGGCCATCAGGGATCTCAAAACTTGATAACCTTAGTACTTTCTTGGTAATCATTCATAATTCATTGTATTATGAGGTTGAGGTGTGCGGGTCTCATCATGAAAATCAAGGGGAAATTATTTTCAAGCATGGGAGTAGACAACATCATCGCTACAGGGCATTTCATAAAATGAGCTATCACATCTGCATTCGGCATAAATGGAAGCAAGGGTTAGCTACCAGTTCAAAGCTAAAGGCAGAACTTAGGAACTCCACTATTTGGGTCTACAAATACAGAATGGGGGGAGACCATATTCAAACTAAACCTATCTCTTACTATGAATTTAAAGATAATCCACTAGTTTTGCATTATTTTAAAGAAGGGGGTATCAGCCCATATTTGGAAAGGCTGAATGGTTATGATGAAAACTTGTCCAAGCAGTTTGTGAGATCCTGGTTGAATAGGTAGGTCATAGTGGGCAGAATTAGTTTTGAAATCTATGAAAAGGTAATTTCTATGGCTATGGGAATGACCATGTAGGGTATAAAACTTCAAAGAAAAACCAAAATCATGGATATGGCTAGCCATAAACTATTTTTGGGTGAGGGAGAAGAACTCATCCCGTATCAAGGAGGGTTCGAGTGTGCTAAACTTTTGGAGCCATGGGATGGAGTGTGATTCATTCTCATGAAGTATTTAACTCTTGAGGGGAGATTTACCAGGGGCTAATTTTATACCTATACAACTTTCACCACACCCTCAAGCCAACCATAAATATTAGAGTTGATAGTGGAGACATTCCTTCCAACCTGGTATCTGGCGATGCTATTGATGAGTCCTGGGTTTCCCCTGCTCCTACAAAAACAAAAGATGTCTCTTTCTCCACCCCTAAAAAGACCCCTATTGATACCCCCAGCTCCTTTGTGAGCAAGAAGGGTAAGAAGAGAAAGGTTGATGAAGAGGAAGAAAATATTAAAGAGACTACGAAAGGGACCCATAGGAATTTAGGCAGGGTCACGGGGGGCCAAAGAGGCAAATATCACAAGCCTTCCAAAATTAATAAGGAAGGATTCTCCTCCAGAGTGTGAAGGTTGGGGTGGATTTCTGGTAAACCTGCCCCAAAGGCCAGACTAATTGATTATTCAAAAAGTGCTTCAGAAGAAGCAACCCAGGAGGAAGATTTTGAGGAGCTAGAAATCTAGGAAAATTTGGAGGACACTGGAGGGAAGCAAGCTACTAGGGATTTTGAGGTTACTAAGGAGCAGGGTGCTGACACTATGGGAATTGCTAAAATTAAGGGGAAAATGTATGTCGAGGAAGCTGGTGAAGGCACTGATAATGAGACTGATTGGAAAACTAAAATTGGGGCCCTGAAGGACCGCATTCAGAAGTTAGAGAAGGTCTTCACCAAAGGGCTTTGAAATACAATTCTACTGAACATGTCTATGCTGGAAGTGGTGGGTAATACTGGGTATGTTGACAATGTGGAGAATGATAAACTTAATTATCTTATCAAATCAATAGTTATGTAAGGAGAGACCTCTCTGACTCTAGTCTTTCTGTTGCTTGTGTTTTTTTTCTATCTGTTGTTCTCGACTGTGTCGTCGTATCTCTGAAGGCATTTTTTTTGCCTTCTTGTCTTTTTTGATTGTAAAGGGTTTGGCCCCTAGTTTTCTACCTTAATTTATCAAAAACACACGTGTGATCAATATATCACATAAATTAAATATTTTACATGAATAAGTACCATTATGGAAACTTAAACTAAGTGTAATATCAAAAAAATGAATGTATTAAGGCTCTAT